>JAJEJH010001756.1:0-18085 GCA_026122585.1 Anacardium occidentale
AGGTGAGATCGCATAAAAGCAGCTAGAATATGAACCGTGGATTAATCGAATATAGAGATATATTTGATAATACATGCAATAGTCATATGCATAATAGGCTACTGTTGAAAGCTAGTGGATTCCATAGAACTTAATGGATTTTCATCTAATTAAACTTGGATAGAGATATTTAGGTTATTAAATTGTTAAATAAGATTAATATTGCTTGAAAAAGAATATTTATCAATTTAGGGAATTTCGTTGTTACATAAAAACATGAGATATTCAATCGTATGAAAAACCTACATTGTAGTGAATTAGTGAACCCGAAGTCTTAGCATCATCCGCACATTGTTATTCAATTTATCTAGGCATGCTTATTAATTGTTTGATTTTAGTTTTATATTTATTTTCTAATTTTATTTAATAGTTTAGATAAAGTTAGGAGTAGTGTCGTCTTGACACTTGCTTATTAATCTCATGGATTCGATAACCTTAAATACTTCTCGTATTACTTTGAACTAGTACACTTGCTAGGAAGTTAGGTTTAAACTTTAACACATCAATGCTGAATTATTATGTTCATCAGTTTGATTAGCACAACAGACATCTTTAGATACACAAAGATTTTAGAAATAGTTTTCATTCATTTTTTTAGTGTTTTAAGATCTTTGGATCCCAATAGTAGTATTTTAGTATTTTTAGTAAAATATTTTCAATAAACAAGCCCAAGAGTAAACAACATGATTTTAGCATACTTCATACTATGATAAATATAGGATGACACAAATTAGAATACAGACAGCCAGATAAGAGAGAAGTAAATCATGAATAATAAACAATCAATAATAGAAAATAGATACAAGACATATGTTATAAGTAGAAACATAAAAGAATTCAACTAAGGCTTATGAGAACTCAAAGTACTCTACGTTTTGGAAACTAATTAAGAAAGAGAAAATTAAACATGTGTGCTTTAGCAGTGAGATGAGCTAGAGCAAAAGAAGTTATTAGGCTAGTTAGGAACTTGGTTAAGTACGTCAGTTTAGCAACTAGCCAATGATAGATCAGATTAGAACGTAGCCGATAGTAAAAATAGGAGATACTTACTGAGTGACATGTTATTTATCCCTCTCAGTTTTCTTTCTTAGAGATAAGTGTTTTGGGGAGTTAAGCTTAAAGCGTGAGATGGTTAGAGTGGGATATAGCTCAAGCCAATTTTCACTTGAGTTTTGAGTTTATATATATATATATATATATATATATATATATATATATATATATATAGTTTTTAGCAGATAGTATGTTGGTGGCTAGCATGCTTTGTATTGCTCATGCATAGGGGATGTACAGTATCGTATATGTTTTCATCTATTAAATAATAATAATAAAATATAAATTTTATTCAGGATATTGTACAGTGAGTTTTAGTTTCTCATCATCACATTATTATTCTGTAGCTTCTGCATACAGTGTTTTTAATTAAGCAGTCAGAGCGAGACTTTTGCTATATATTAAAGAAATATTTCAGTTACAAAAAAAAAATCCTATATTTATAATATACAGTAATATATAACAGCGGGCCTTTATAATGGCTACCAAAAGTAACATTAATATTTTCACCCTAATTTGAAGCTAATAAATTCATTGATTTCATTACATTGAAATAATATTTCAAATTTGTAATTGTAATCTTATTATAATAAATAGCTCTTTGAATATACTTCTTCAAGTTATTAATATTTTCATTTAAGCTATCAAAAAATCCAATAAACCCTTGAATTTCTCACTATAAACCTTGAAAATTTCCTCTTTTGACCTTAATTTACTAGCACTTCACTTAAACTCCTATTACAAGAAAACCTAATCGAAAACCCTATAGCAAAAACCAAAAACGAAGCTAAATTCAAGTTATAGAAAAAACTCTAACCTAGAAATAGCTAACACACACACAAAAGACCCCAAAGAAACATAAAAATGTGTTTTTTTATCGTTAACTCTAGTGGAAAACAAAAAAATTATGCAATAGAGTTGAGTCATTCAAACTGACTGAGTCACCAACTTGTCGCAAATCATCCCCCCTCACCATAACTTGGTAATTTAGGTAATGACGAAGCTCTAATGATAGAATTATACAAGGTTTTAGGACAATAAAACCATTTTGTTTGGAATTTTTTATTTTCCCAGAAAAGTGATGGAAAACGACAAAGAAAATTTGAAGATGGATTTAATAAAGGGTAAGAAAAATTGTTAATAGAGTTTATAAAATTTACGTTCTTCATTATGTGATGAAATGACTACATGGACGATTTGTTTCAATGTTATGGTAGAAAAACCAAAGAAAGTAAGGACGATGGTGGTGGCGATAGCTGCTACTTTTTATTTTTTCAGTATTTAAATATTGTTAAATATTTATTATTTTTATTATTTGTTTACTTTCATTAATAGATAGTGTTTAGATTTTTAAAAGTTAACGAGTAGAAATTTGTTATTTAAGGAAGCCGTGGGGGATTAATTCTTTTGGTCATGATTTAATTATTTATTTTTTCTTTTATTCAAAATCACTTAACTAGGTGATAATATGTCAATTTGTATAATAAGTTGTTAAGAAGAAGTTTATAGGTGAAGTATTATTCATTGAGGAATAAAACCGCTCACGATTTTTTAAAATTATTATATATGTTAGATCATCAGTTATCTTAAAAATTACATTAACTCCTAAGAAAAAAAATATTATAACTAGGATTGGATTCAAATTGCATTAGTTCACATTCGAGCTCATGTTCGGCTCAATCAAACTCGAAACAAGCTTGAGTTCGCAATTTTAACATTATTGAGTTCGAGCTTTAAAGGGGTTTGATTTGTCAAACTTATGAGCTTAAAAAATTCAATCAAATCAATTAAAACGATATTATTTTATAAGTATATACATCAAAATAACATCGTTTTGATGATATATTTCAAAAAACTTGTTAAGGTCATGAAAAGCTTGACTTGACTTATTAAGTTTCAATCTCAAGCTCAAACTCATATCCATTAAACCTGTCGAATTCAAATTGGGCTCATGTTTGATTCCTTATTAGTAAAACCGAGTTCGAATTTAACTTATTTTGAATTTAACTAATTAAAACCCCTTTTTGAGATTGTATGATACTTTTTAAAAATCAGGGATATGAGACAAACTTTATTATCTGTTAGGGTTTTGATTGGTCACTAAGCTAATTAACGTGAGTATGCTACATAAATACAAGGTAATTCATTGATATGAACTATTTAAGGGAGCGTATATGAAATTTACCAATACTCAAAGAGTTGTACGGATATAACCAAAACTAAAATTTAAACACAAAATGACAATACCCCTTTTATAAAGACCTTAATGTTTTTCGTTAAAGCTATATAAAAACTCAAATTCAGAAGTAGAAAAAATACAATAATTACCTATTAATAAATATTAATAAAAAAATTTAATTATATATTGTTTAGGTTGAACAACATTGATCATATTTATCAATTTTATCAATTATAATTTTGTATTAAGCAAAATAATTTATATTAATTTTGCCTTTGACTATCAAAATATATTTATGTGAAAGTGTTAAGGGTCTAATCGATATTATTATTAACACAAAGAATATATTGATATTTTGTGATATAAAGGTATATTGATCACAATGTATGTTTTATTAAAAAAAACAAATTGAAAGTATGAAAACATCATGTTAAAAACTTTAAAATGGATAACATAAAAAATCTTTAATAATACATGTCATTTATCATAATTCATGTTTAAATGGTAAAAAATATGACATTTATTATAATATATATTTTATTAAAAAAACTAAAAATATGTGTAAAAAGATCCTCAAATAGAAAATATCAAAAATAATTCCTCACTAAAAATATGAAAAAAAAACCTTTATATATAAAATATTAATACAACCCAAATCTGAAAAATATTAAAAATCCCTAAAAAATCCCCATTCTATGACACACGAACTATTGAAAAACAACCAAAACCTTCCCAAATGGTGTGAGACATGACCCTCTAAAATTTTGAAAACTGGCAAAACTCTCTATCTTCTTTGTGTCCGATCCAATTGTGTGACGCATAAACCACTTTTTTTACAATGAAATTTCGTTTTTTCAACACTAATTTGACACCGAAACATCAATAATTCATCATATCATGCATTTATGAAAAAAATCATTGAAAACGATCATTTTTTGGTCATGACATACAGATTTCATAATCAGATGTTGTCCACTTTCTTTTACTATTTCCAACGTAAATCTCAACTAAAACCTATTAAAATGTAGAAATTTTTATAAATAACATTTTGGTTATTTTTTCATCTACTTTTATCGCTGAAAACAATCAAATCTCGACAATTTATGTGGCAATGACAATTCATATGATTTTCATGTGAATTTTTATATTCAATTTGAATTTTAATTACTATTTATGTATGGACAATATTGTCCAATAATTTTTACAGGTAAATTTTGTTTTTTTTCTTAAAAGACATGATTTATTTGTTTTAACATATTTTAATTTTGGTTAATTTTATATATATATATATATTTATTTATTTATTTATTTATTTATTTATTTTAACATATGGTCTCTAGCCATTGTCGCTTTAAGTTGTGACCATGTTTTTTTTTAAGTACCGGTAATAACACGAGGAAATGGAGATGAAGTCAGGTTAATAGCATTAATGAGCCGAACGGAGTAGATATATGAAATGAATGCCACACAAAAATGGGTTTTCAGATGTAAAGATCCAATTTTTACTCCAGGAAGGCCGAAAAAATGCAACTTTTCAGTGTGAGCCAACGTGCATTCATGGCTACAACATCACTGGCTGGAGTTCTCAAATCAATTCCAAGGGTTAGTTTTAGTTCTGCTTCTGGTTCTGTGAAATGGGATGGTGGGGTTTCAATGGTGCAGGGAGCTTCAAGAGGAATTGGCCTTGAATTTGTGAGTATTACTTTGTTTTTTTAATAACCTTTTCAGATTATTTCACTTTTTGATCAAATTCTTGTTCAAACTTGGCTTATTGATATTTGTGATTGGACCCTTCAAGGCATACGATAAAATGGCTTAAAATGGTTAAATTTCCTCTTGGTTTGTACATGTATAGACATTTTCTGGAACTGGATCGAGTTAGAACTAGAATTGAGTTCATAAAATCGAATTTACGTTAGATTTGCTGCTTGTGAAACGTTAAAATGTGTTTTGTTCCTCACTGGAATTCTGCCAATTTTGTTATGGCTTGACCTGCTGTCTGCTACGTTTTATTTAATTTTAATCATAGGTAACCCATTGAATTATGGAGCTTAAACTTAAAACTTGAAAGTGGAATGATAAATTTGTGCTATGAAGGTCATGGTTTCTAAAATAATCTTGTGCAATCGCTTGGTGGGTAACTTTGAGAGCTTAAGAGTTATTATGGAGATGGTAAACTTGATCTTTGTTTTATCCATTACCACTCTGAAGGCTCTTCCATGGACCTTTTTGGCTTCACCTCCCTGGGATTTTTTTGCTTATGTGTTACTGTTGTGTCTGCTGGTTATTTGTGTAAGAGGTTATGTTTTATGGTGTGCAGCGAGGCGATATTCATCTCATTTGAAATGACAAATTGATTCAATTTGATCTCTTGCATAACATTTTTAAGGTGTGTTATTGGCATGCCTCTTTTATCATTATTGGATAGTAGTAGCAAACACCGTTTGACTATATGCAACTGTTCGGAAAGCAACATATAGTTGTATTGTTCCCTTGGTTTAGTTTCTAAGCATAAAGAACATGCTATCATGAAAATATTCATCTTGTTCTTTTGAATATGCTCAGCTTGAATGATGTAAAAATGCCACTGAAGCAACGCAATGTATTGTTATCTTGTTTTTTTGCCTGATATAGGTTAAGCAACTGCTAGAGAAAAATGATCAAGGGCATGTTATCGCCACCTGCCGTAATCCAAATGCAGCAACAGGACTTCTTGATTTAAAAAATAAGTTTGCTGAAAGACTTGACATTTTACAGTTGGATCTGACTGTTGAAAGCACCATAGAGGTTAGATTTCTCTCATTCTTATGCTTTGCCTATGTGTCTTGTGCTTTTCTGGAGATCAAAGTGAATTTCTCTTAGTGATTTCAGTGGATTGATGATAATCAAGCTTTATATATCTTATTTATATCATCACTCAGCTTCATCCGTCTTTCTATGTTTCATCTGGTTAAATGTTTCCTTTCAACTGCCTTTCTTTCTTTCCTGATATTTTTAAAAAGATAATGAAATTTACACCTATTTTTGGTCAGAAAGCAGCTTTACATCTTTAACATTAATCATTTTCCTCGTCTTCTTGGGAACAAGATGGTCTAATGAATTTTGTTCTCTTTGGATTTTAGCAATTGGAAAGACTTCATTAAATTTTGTCATCTGATTTAGCATTACATTTCAGGCATCGGCAAAGTCTATTATAGAGAGATATGGCTCTTTAAACCTTCTCATTAATGCATCTGGCATTCTTTCAATACCAAATATATTGCAACCAGGTATGTTCACGTATGATGGTTTAGCCCTCCTATATATCATCTAATGATGAATCAAGTAAAATCTTAAAATAAGCTTAAACTAGTTTACCTTTTCCGATTCCTTACTACAGCTCTTAACTTATTTTCTTTGATTTTCAGTACAGAAACGACATTGAACAAAGTAGAAAGATCATCTTTGATGCTTGCTTATGAGGTTAATGCAGTGGGTCCTATTCTGGTGATGAAGGTGTGCTCACTTGTCACTTAAAACTTTTCAGCTATTTTTGTAATGGAAATGGTATGACAGATAAAAGAAAAAAAAAAAAAAGGAATCCCATTTTTTATGGATTTTTCTTCATCAATGCTCAACATTTTCTGTTTTTTACTTTTTGAGTTCAAAGATTTGTGCCATTACTTGAGATTATCATTGTGTGTTTGCAATTTCAGCATATGTGGCCACTTCTTAAGGTTGGAGGAGGTACTGGGACTGAAAGGGAAGTAGCAGTTGTGGCCAATATAAGTGCCAGAGTAGGATCAATTGGGGACAATCGCCTGGGAGGTTGGCACTCCTATCGTGCATCAAAGACTGCCCTTAATCAGCGTAAGATCCTCGCTTTGAATTACCAATTGTAATGCTGAAAAATATCAACATTCGATGCTTCTTTCAAGTGTTTCTAGTGATGATAACTGTATGACTTCGTGTAATTTCTTGTTTATTAATCTGCCAACTGATGCTTACAGTGACAAAAACCGTGTCAGTGGAGTTTGCTCGAAGGAAAGATCCAGTTATATGCATTCTGTTGCATCCTGGCACGGTGGACACTGATCTCTCCAGGCCATTTCAGAGAAATGTTCCTCAAGGCAAGCTTTTCACCAAGGAGTTTTCAGTGCAGAAGCTTTTAAGCATCATTAACAGCACAAAGAAGCACGACAATGGCAAGTTTTTTGCCTGGGATGGTCAAGAAATTCCCTGGTAGTTAATGTAATTTTTCTGGGAAACACAAGAGGATGCTATCTTGTTTTGAATCATTTTCAGATTTTATTTTCATTTATAACCTGTTAACAAATTAAATTGCAATGACTAATTGCCAAATAAAGGTGCATGTTATTAAAATGTTTTTGAAATATGTCTCCCCTGATCTGAGCTTTGCACCTGAATTATAGAGAGAAGCTTTGAGCTATGAAAGTGAAAAGCTGCAATGTTTTAAGACCTGGATCGGACATTCTCCCAGTGAAGGATCCATTCTAGGTTTGAAAACCATACCAAGCTATTGGCCATACCTATCTCAGGTAGGGCGACTTGTCTCAGTTTGGACTAATTGGTCTGACCCGGGTTTGAAAAAGCTGCAAATTCTTCGTTAATCATATTTATTTTTTGTTATGAGACCAATCATTTCGTATTGCAAGCTTCAAGTGCAAGAGTCTAATTGAATACCAGAAGAACCAGAAATCTCAAGAGAACTGCATTATTATTAAGACCAGTAATAGCATCATACACAAGATGATAATTCTCATCACTGTTTAATTTGTTCCAACTCCTTCCTAATATTCTCTATGATGTCTTTCTCAACAGGTGGCTGCCTGAACTCCATAGCAATTCAGTGAATACTGCAAAATAATACAAACGAAAATCAGTATTGCTCAAACCGGTTTAATATTACAATTCACTGATTAGGCACCTCAATGCAAGTAGGAGTCGATACGATTTCAAGCAAGTCAAGTCTGCTGCTAGCCCGAGCTCGAATTGAAACCACAATACTCAATTTGAGCTTAAATTCAAGTTCATTCAAACGGGTGAAATGATGTTTATATTATTAACATACATTACTATTGATACTTCTATAAATGCATAAAACATTACTTTTCACGTAATATAAGCAATCTGATCAATGGTACAATAAAAGTAATTATTTTTAAAAAATCAATCTTGTGAAATGATGGAATACATAAGGTTTTTGAAAAGAATGTTTCTCATGTATATAATTTGAAAAGCTAACTAAAACATTGATGAGTGATTTGACATGCATTAACAATGGATATAAACTTAGATACAAATGTTAATGTATTATCAAGTGATTAAATGTTATTTTAAGAGTGAATTCAAATATAACTAACTTAGGCTCAATCTGAATGAACTAGAATGTCTTAATTCAATTCGAATGAGTCATCAATAGATTTATTTTTTTTGATGTTTTTTCATTTTCTATGACAACTTTTCTTTTTCTCCGACTTATTCTCCGTTGATTTTTCTTCCTGTTCATCTCCAACAACTCTTCTTCTTCTTTGGTGTTTTTTGACTATTACTCTCACAATTTGTCACCAATATGAGTGAGTTCAACTTAGACTTTCTACATTTAAGTTAACCCTTAGTTATTTTATCTCTAATTTAAAATCATATAATAATATGTCATCATTATACCCATATTTATATCCATTCTTCGTATATAAAATATTTTTGAATATTGAAATGCATTAATACATGGAATACAACTTGTAATATTGAAATGATGGCACTATGATGGCTGGGGTAAGTGTTACATCTAACTGAGTCTTGATTACTTTTAGTATGACACAGGTATGGCATTCTATGTTTCAACTCCTTTAATCTATTGAAAAGGCTATGAATCTAACATTTAATACTACCAATCTACTCTTGCAGTTATATATTGACTAACAAATATTAAAAGACAAAATTTTATGATTTCTGATAAAAAAAATTAAGACAAACAGACTATCACACGGAAATCTTGAAGTTGAATTTTATCCTACAAAGATTTAGGTAGTACCTATAATTCTTCATTTTATCCAAAAATGTCAACCATCCTGTCAATCCAATCAGATTTTTTCCAAAATCTGATCACACAAGAAAAGTTTCTTAGCAGGACGTTTTTTTTATCTAAGCTGATTCCATAGCCCAGAAATAAATCTTACTTAGTATTCAACTCGGTACAGTTCAATATATTGTACCTTATTAAAGAAATCATAAAAATGACTGTAGCATACCATATAAGCTTAGTCAGCAAGCTGTACTAGTCGATAAAATTGTTACAATATAGTTTTCCGGTTTTCACATGGGGGCTTTTTGATATTTTTAAGAGATTTATGTTATTTTGGGGAGGTTTTGGTCATTTTATAGGGTATTTCGAAAAGATGAACAGTTAAGTACAGCTCACTTCAAGTAAATCAGAAGCAAAAATCATATCATACCATATGGTTCTTAGAAAAAGGAACCAAACAGTTTTTTAACTCAGAGAATTACACAAAGTTCTTTCAGTCTTGTTTTTTTGTCTTCCTACCTACATATGTATGTTCCACAGTTCAGGCCTAAATAATCTTGTAGTCTGTTTTTGTCAATATCAGGATGGCATATTAAGGTTTGCATGATATTGAAGTATTCCTAATTGATCATGTATAAAAGCATCCTATCTACCTTAAGACTTTATATGTACGGCATAATTTATAAAGAAGGAGAAAGAGGGTAACCGAATTGGAAGTCAATAAGAGCTCACAGTAAGATCCCGCAGAGATGAGCAAAACAACTCTCAAGGACTGCATGAATTTTATTTTGCAGCGATCCCTTCTCCCCTAGACAGAATAAAATGAAAAATATTCAGCATCATCGAGTAGTCATTCTAATTAGCATTATCCTTGGGACCCAACAACAGAAATGAAACCTCGCCCCTTCTGCCCCTGCCCTTTTCTACAATTATACCTCATCAACATTGTAATCCACTTTTCCCATTTTCTCAAATCAGCACAAGAAGGATCACCGTCCAAAGAGTAATATTTTTTTTGATGAATGTTGCAAGAGAAACCACCAGAAAGATATAGCCTATTATCAAAGCAGCTGTGGAATGTAGTGAAACTTATAATTCAGTGAAGACAAGAAACCACGCTCCCGACATACACCTAGATTTCATCACATCGATATCACCATCCCACCTTCAAAATCTGCCACACATATATAGTCCATGCAAATAATATATACAATATTGAGAAGATGTTGAATTTACAAGGTGTTCCAGGTCACAAAGACAGAAATTCACCAGATGAAACCAGTAAAAAGTGCAGTGCCAAGTCTTGTTCCAATAATGTGATTTCTGATTTGATCGCCCTTAGTCCTCTGGTCATGACCACAGGAAAGATTTGCATCACATTATTATATTAGATCCAACTATATCCTGGATCCTTAATAACATCATTTTCATTCATTAGCTCTCTCACAGCCCTCAAGTCATCCCATCTTCCTAGAGAAGAATAGATGTTAACAAGAAGTGAATAAGTAGCAGAGTTTTTCGGGTCTAAGCGAAAGAGTTCTTCTGCTGCCCTTTTTGCTAAGCTTACATTAGAGTGTACTCGACAAGAACTTAAAAGAACCTCCCATATAACTGGATCATCTTTAAATGGCATCTCATTGATAAGCATTTCTGCTTCATGAAAACGACCAGCTCTACCTAGACAGTCCACCATGCAAGTATAGTGGTCTAACTTTGGCTCCAGATGATGTTCTTGCTTCATGGAATTGAAGATTTCAACCCCTGCATCAACCAGTCCTGAATGGCTGCAAGCAGTCAAAACAGCAACAAAGGTTATATCATCAGGTTTCTCACCTGATGCAATCATGTCCTCGTAGAGACATATAGCCTCAACTCCAAATCCATTCTGAGCATATCCATGTATCATCTCATTCCAAGTGACAGTATTTTTGCCATGCATCAAATCAAAAAACTTCCTAGCTCCATCTACATCACCACATTTACAATACATATCGATAAGTGCACTCCCAACAAAGACATCATTAACATATCCATCTTTCACCATTTGAGCGTGAACTTGTCTCCCTTGAAATGAGTAAGATAACTTTGCACAACAACTCAGCACAGTTGCAAAAGAGAATTGAGTAGGAAACATCCCATTTTTTCGCATTCGCTTGAAGAAAATGAAAGCTTCTCTATCTTTAGAATTGAGCGAATAACCTGCAATCATAGAGTTCCAACAGACAATATCCAGTTCAGGCATTTTAGAGAATATGTGTTCTGCAAACTCTATCTTCTGACAATTTGAATAAACACCTATTAGTCCACTGGCAACAAAATTGTCAAAATGAAAATCATATTTCTGTGAGACAGCATGGATCTGTTTCCCACCCTCCAAAAGCCCCATTGCTGCACATGAACTCAGGATAATGGCCAAAGTAGTCCGATCAGGCTGCAACCCTCGAAACTGCATTTCCCTAAACAGCTTTATAGATTCCTTGTGATTCTCATTTTGGGAATAACCAGAGAGCATAGCATTCCATGAGCTCACACTAGGATTCAACATGCTATCAAACATTTGTCGTCCAGTTTCAATATCCCCAGACTTGACACATGCTGCAAGCATATTAATATAAGTGACTTCATCAGGTTCAAAGCCACCAACTTGCATTCTTTTCAAACATTCGACAGCTTTCTTGCTTTCATGTCTCTGACCATACCCAGCTATCATAACATTCCAAGAAACAACACTAACTTCAGAGAGATTAGCAAACGCCACTTCAGCACTGTCCATGTCCCCATTCTTAGCATACATATCAAGCAATGAATTACTCAAATGAAGATCTCCTTCAAACCCAAGTTTAATAGTAAGACAGTGCACTTGTTTCCCATGCACATTACCAAATAACCCATCACCATTCTCAACAAAACCATCAGAATCCCCTCTGCTTCCTCCTCTAGCACAAACGCCCAAAACACTAGACAGCGACACAGAATCAATACAAACCTGATTCCTACACATCAACCTAAACATCTCCAGCGCCTCACCAACTCTATCTGTCAGTGCTAACCCACCCATCATCGTAGTAAAACTAACCTCATTAGGTTCATCCATCTCCCCGAAAATTCGAACAGCACACTTCGTCCACCCACACTTAGCATAAACACACAACAAAGCATTACCCACATACATATTCTTATCAAGACCAATCTTAACCGCCAGGCCATGACACTTCCTCCCTTGCACAACATCCAACATGGCAGCACATGCACTCAGAACACTCGCCAACGTGAAATTGGTAGGCAGATAACCTTCCTCAGTCATCCTACAATAAATCCTCAAAGCCTTTTCTTCAAACCCTTTTCGTACCAGTGCGGTAATTACATTATTCCACGAGACAACATTTCTGTCCGGCATTTCATCAAACAACTTAGACGCGAGTTCTAAATTTTGGGCCTTACATTGGGCGCTCAAGATTGCGTTCCAAGAAAAGATGTCTCTGCGGGGCATTTGATCGAAGAGGCATTGGGCAGAGTTTGGGTTGTTGCATTTAGAGTATAACTCGATGAGGCGATTGGAGAGGAAGGTGTCGTTGAAAAGGCCATTGCGAAGAATGTAAGCATGAATGAGCTTGCCTGATAAATGGGCTTTCTTCTCTATGCAAGATTGCAAGAGATTTGCTATGTGCATGAAGGTGGCCCTTTTTTTCTGTTGCATCTTTGTTTGCGCGGGCAAATTGTTATTTGAAATTTCAATGGCTCCATTTGTTTAAAAAAAAAAAAAAAAAGTTGGAAATCCTTCATGGTTTAATTACATTTTTACCCTTCAAGTATCGTTACCCAAACCTACGGTACGGGGAATAACATCTACCGTCACGGGCAGGTCACCTACGTTACCTTACGACCCCCTGTTGTGTGACAGGCCAAGAGTACTTTTATTTTCGTCACAAGACAATTTTCCATCCCATTCTTCTTTTTTATTTTTTATTTTTTAATTTATTGGGTGAAACTGAGTCTTCTTTACGTCTCTGACAGGGAAATTATTTTTGGTTTCATGTTCAGGATCCCTCGGCAACGGGTTAAATTAAAGTCTATTTTATTATAATCCAAAAAGCTTTTGACCATAGACCATTATTTGGTCTTCTCGACGAGACTTTTTATCATTTAAGGCAACTGTTAGAGTCTCACCTACACAGTCAAAAATTCAAATTCTCATTCATCATCTATTTGTATTAATGAATTACATTAAGTGAAAAAGGTAATAAAGTTATTTTGTATAAATTTTTTTTTTTTTTTTGTGCTTCTTTCAATTTTCCTCTTTAATCCTTTTATTTTTTATGTTTCTCTTTTCAAAAGTTTGAGGGGTTAACTAGAATTTTTTAAAATATTTGAGGTGTTAAAAGATTTTTATGGTTTTTTTTACAAGTTTCAAACAAGTTCAAGCTCTTTTTCAGATTTTTAAATTTTAGTTTATATCTTAATAGTTCAAAATTTAACAGATATATAGATAATTTGACATTGATTTAAATATTAAAGACAATTTTATAAACTCAATAAAAGGGCAATAATTATTTCTAAAAAATCAGACAAAATCCACTCACAGAAGAAGACTGGTTATTCCCTGATGACACATTAAGCAAATGTTGATCTACTTAAATGACACCTAGAGAGTTGTGATCTTATTGGACCATACTTATTTGGTGCAATTGCAGCCAAATCTTCTCCTTTCTTAGTCAATTGTGGCAATTTGTGTTAGATCTTTTTTTTTTTTTTAATTTTTGGAGAGATATTTTTCTACATTTTTCCTTTTTCCAATATAGTTGGGTTTTGAGTAGGTGTTTGCAGTCTAGGAATTCAGGAAGTAAGAACTATTTTACTCTTTATTTTCAAGTTTATATTAATTCAAATGATAAACATTAATATTAAGAAAGAAAAATAGAAGTTATTAAAAAATAATCGTTAGAGAAGAAAAGATATAGTGGGACAATATTGATAAACTCTAATCAAATTGTTAAAATTGAGTTTGAATCAAAATTTAGGTCAAATTCCACCCCTATTTACACAAATAATATCAACAACATAATAAAATCAAATAATTAAAATATATATAGATTAAAATAACTATTAAATTTTAAAAAATAACAATAAATTTATTTGTGGGGCACTTAAAATTTCCTCTCTTGACAAGGACATTCAATCCTTAGGGTTTTAATATTAAATTTTATGGGAAGACTCAAATGGTTAATTAGATACTAAAAACTTTAACAAAGTAATGATTAGGGCTTTCCACAGTCTGGCTTAATCATGTTTAAAAATTTTTTTAACCTGAATTTAAATTAAAAAGTCAACAAAATCTCAAAGCAAATCAAATTAAAAAAATTATGGTTTGAAATAGTTGGATTGCAACTTGACCTTATAACTTTTTTTATAAAAAATAAATAAAATTAAGAAAAAATTATAAGATCCGTCGTCATGCATACCGCTGCTGCTGAATAATTCTTTATCTTTTATTAATATACTGAAAATCTCGATATACGTAATAAAAATCCTACGAAAAAGAAAGTTGCTACAATCTAATTACATACGCATGTGGAAGTTGAAAACTGTAAAATGTACAATAGTTGCCTAAAATACACTTTTCATATATACATATCCGTTTATGTACATATATACATCTGAGTACATATAAAGTTTACAATATAACCTACCAGACCAACTAAACACTGATATGGAGCCCTCTCCCGTCAACCTTGGTCCACCGCTCCTCGCCAGCACCAGACACACCTGAAAAGAAAGGAAGAAGAAAATGAATGAGTGATAAAAATCACCTAGTAAGCGATCCTTACTTCCTTTAACCTAAGCAAGCAAGTAAAACAATAACATACCTGACATTCATATCTCTGCTCTAAGAGATACTCTGGAGTGCTAAGACCGTCTAAGGTCACTAGTGCTCATAAGTCTAATTGAGGCACTACTCTGTTCATTCATATCTCTAGGTAAATGAGATCTTCTATATAGAAAATCACAACACAGAGGGTCAACATCAAACATAAACTGAAATTACACTTAAATACTTATGCTGAGAGGAAACAAGCAATGGCTGCTGGGATATGCTGGCCCTCGGCTCATGCAAATTCATAGAAAATCATGCATGTGAAAACTCATTTTCTAAAGATACTTTTCAAAGTCTGCTACATGGCTCAAAGCAATGTTCTGATACCAAACACTGTAGCGACCCCCGCCCCAGGTCACTGTGCGCTGCGGTATATACTATAGATAATAAGTAAAGTATACCTGTGACGGGAATCTCTACAGTAAAAAAGTTGTTGTTGCTGCTGAATTAAAAATTTCTTCATAAAAAGAAACTGTAAATATAGTTTACTATAACAGTAAATTAAAATATACTTAAATATAAGTGTGAAAGCCCCAGACTACTCATGTATAAAACATACTAGTCATACAATGTATACTAATATATAATACACATATATATACATGAGAAATGAGTAAAAGCATGTGAGCCAATCATACTATCTGCTGCTGTCGAGCTATATCCCCAAAACTCACAGTTGTCTCACTTTAGCTCAGCCCTTTCGAATTATTGACCTACAAAAGGAAACAGGGAAAGAGAGTGAGTGACAAAGTCACTCAACAAGCATTTCCAAACTCAAACACTCGCAGGTCCTACACATAATTGGCTACGTGACTCGCCACGTAGGAGATTATGTTATACTGTTTTCTTATTTTTGATTCTCTTTGTATATCGAAGTATATTTATTTTCTATATTATTCTTTGTTGTATTCTGCTCTGTTTCTCATGAGGTACTGTATATGACATGAAATGTATATGCTGATGTCATGTATATACTGAAAAGCCATAAAACTTACCCTTAGGCTTGATTTTCTAAAAAACTTTCTTTTCTGAAAACTTTTTCTAATAATAAAAGCTGTGATCCGAAGATCCTGAATATGTACATATAGTATATGCTGAAAACTGTATCAGAAAGTACTATATCTGAAAATATCTACTATGTTGGCCAGACTGATGAATACAGGGATTCAACACCCTAGTCGTGTGAGCTCAAGTCCTACCGAATTTACTGATGCACAACCAGTACTTTCTATAACGAGCTTGATCAATGACCATATCCTCTCTAAGGGACGCTAGTTTCCCTCTCTAGCGGGTGTGCGAACTCACAAGTGCCCCCTCGTATCCACCCCTAACTGATATATGAAATATCATATATTTATTCTTTAAAATCATACTATTGGATCCTTAGATCCAGTCTGAAATTATATAATATGGCATGTTGCGTCCAATGTTGATAATCATGCATGATATGTTGTTTTATCATCTTATTACTGAGTTCTATGTGCTTAGAAATGACTTAGAGTGGCTTAGTTTCTCTTTTAATTTTTTTTTTTTTTTTTGCTTTTCTTAAGGTGCACGGGCGTGTGTCAAGGTACACGAGACTATGTGCTTCTCGTGTCTCTGGGCGTGCTAGCTTCTAGAATCAATTATCAAACTTTGACTGGCCACACAGGCATGTGGTGCGAACACACGGGCGTGCCTCTCAAGCACAAGATCGTGCCTCACATTACACGGGCGTATAACAGCCTCACAACACTCTCGTGTCTTGCCTACATAGGCGTGTAGAATCGGGAATGGACATACGGGCGTGTGCAATCGGGTATACAGATGTGTGTCTGGATTTTTATACGTACACGGGCAACATACAAGGCCGTGTTCCATGTAGAATTGAGGCCACACGAGCGTGCATCCTCAAGTGTATGGGCGTATGCTCAACCCAAATTCTACAGAAGGTATCTGGAAACCCAGAAATTCCCACACCAAACACATCCACACTTCAATCCAACAAACATACACATTCAATACTGCTGCTAGCATGCATATATCATCATATCATCGTCTCAATCACACCACATATCATTAATCAAGCATATAACACATGTATACAGAATATACATATATAAATCATGGAAATGACCACTCAATCATCCAATAATTCATCAACTCAAACTCAAGCATGTTGATAACATCTTAAACAAGCACACAAAGTTTCTTATAAGCTGAAAACAGTAAAACATGCTCTGAATACAGTGAAAGAGGTAAGGAAAACACTTACCTCGCATCATAGAAGCTTGACCTGTAGGACCCGCCGCCCCGAGTACCCCTGCTGCTGAACAATAAATCTCTTTCTATTAATAAACTGGAAATTGGGTACCCGAGACGGGAATCCTACGAAAAAGAAAACCCTACTGCTACTACTGTACATAAGCGGAAGCTGAAACTGAAAATGATATACAATGAGCCCAACTGGCTTTTTATATATACATCTATTCTTTACACTGTTCTGAATAACTGAAAATGTAAATAATACGTTTACAAGACCACACAGGCCAAACTGAAATAAAATACATCTGGAAAGTGTGTGTGGGGTCCCCTCTCGCAAGCCTCGGTCCACCCGCTCCTCGCCAGCAGCAAACTAACCTGAAAAGGAAGGAAGAAGGAAAGGGATGAGTGATAAAAATCACCCAGTAAGCATTCCTTACTTCCCTCGCCCAAACAAGCGACAAACACACACACAAGCACACACTGAAACTTGGCCTCGGCCCTATCCATACATCTAGTCGCTTGCTGGCGCTGAAACTGATTATTCTGCTATTATCTGGATTACTGTTATCTGATTACTGATTACCTGCTTATTAATGAGTCATGGCATGATGGATGTCATGACATGCTGAACTGAAACTGAAACGGTATGCTGATGCATGCATCTGAATCTATC
>JAJEJH010001757.1:0-18070 GCA_026122585.1 Anacardium occidentale
GAGAGGTGGTGAGACTCCACGGGGTTCCCAGGACGATAGTGTCAGACAGGGACTCCAGATTTCTGTCAGCCTTCTGGAGATCTCTGCAGAGAGCATTGGGAACCAGACTGCATTTCAGTTCAGCATATCACCCTCAGACAGATGGCCAGACTGAGAGGGTAAATAAAGTTTTGGAGGATATGCTGAGAGCGTGTTGTATGGACTTCCAGACCGATTGGGCAGAGTTGATCCCTCTAATGGAGTTCGCCTACAACAACAGTTATCAGAAGACGATTCAGATGGCTCCATTTGAGGCGCTTTATGGTCGGAAGTGTAGATCTCCTCTCCATTGGGATGAGATTGGGGAGAGAGATTCCTTAGAGATTGCAGTGGGACCAGAGACTACACAGAGGATGATTGAGCAAGTCAAGATCATCAGGCAGAGGATGAAACAGGCCCAGGATCGTCAGAAGAGCTATGCAGACCTTCGGCGCAGAGAGATAGAGTTCTCAGTGGGTGATAAAGTTTTTCTGAGAATTGCCCCCTATAGGCAAGTCCTCAGATTTGGGAAGAAGGGAAAGTTAGCGCCCAGATTTATTGGTCCCTACGAGATTCTTGAGAGAGTAGGGACAGTCGCCTACAGGTTAGCGCTGCCAGCCAGCATGGGCAGAATCCACAATGTCTTTCATGTGTCTCAGTTGAGGAAATATGTGGGAGATCCATCCCATGTGCTTCAGTTTTCAGAAGTGGAGTTGGCAGAAGACCTCAGTTATCCAGAGCTTCCAGTGCAGATCCTGGACTACAGAGTCAAAGTCCTCAGAAATAAAGAGATCCCGCTAGTCAAAGTTTTGTGGCGCAGCCAACGTGTTGAAGAAGCCACTTGGGAAGTTGAGTCTGAGATCAGGGATAGGTTCCCCGAGTTGTTCAGGTAAATTCCGGGGTCGGAATTTTGTTAAGGGGGGAGGAATGTAGCATCCCAGGTTTTTAGAAAGCCCTTAGGGGTAGAGTTTTGGGGTTAGAAATAGAATTCAGAGATAGATTGGGGGTCTAGAAGAGTTCAGGGGTGAGGTGGTAGTTTTCCAGAGCTGTGTGGCCTTCGTATGATGCCTTTAGGGAGGTTTTGATCATGCGAAGCGCGGGAAATGAGTTTCCTTCATTTTCCCTTGGTGCACTCCCGTGCACTTTTCCCTGCACGCCCGTGCAGGTGGGTAGAAAAGAGAGAGAGATAAGAGTTTATTGCATTTTTCTCACCCGTTTCAGCTTTCTCTTCTTGGTGTTCAGCAGCTCTCAGCCCTAGGCGAGAAATCCAGTTTCCAGCAGCTCCCAATCCAGCTAGAGATTAGAGAGATTAGTTTGGATTAGAGTTCCAGCAGCCATGTCGAGAGGTAAGTGTTTCTTACTCTCTCCTTCAGTATTCCAGCTTGTTTGATGATGCTGGAAACGGTGTTTCCGTTTCCAGTTTGCTGTGTTATGTTTGTATGTTAATATATGATGATGAGATGATGATTATATGCTGATTATGTGATGATTTTCCATCCGAAAACCTGTATGTTTTGCTTGTGTGTATTAGAGAGAGAAAGTATGAGTTTGCATGGTGAAATGCTTTATATTTGATGAATGATGAAATTGAAGATGGGAATATGTATATTGAGGTGCCTTGGATGTGTGTTTGTGATTAATTTCTGTTTGGATGAGAATTGATTGGTTTCCAGCAGATTCAGACGCGCCATGTCTGAGCAAGACAAAGCGCACGGCCGTGTGTCCGCGAGAGCACGCCCGTGTGTCCTTGTCTTTGCGAAGGCACGGCCGTGTGCTCGAAGAGCACACGGTCTGAAAAGCTGAGGACACGACCGTGTGTCCTGAGGGACACGGTCGTGTGTCCTTTAATTGCATGAAATGCCCCAGATTTTCCAGAAGCTAGCACGGTCATGCACACGACCGGGGCACGGTCCCGTGTGTCTGGGCACACGCCCGTGTGCCTTTGCTGGGCACGGCCGTGTGTGAGTGTTGCACGACCGTGTGCCTTCCTTGCACGGTCGTGTGTCATCCAAAATTTCCCAGAATTTGCAGAATTGACTTATTAAAGGTTTGGTAATCCATCCAAGGGCTAATTGACATCAGATAATGCAGATTTCAAATAAGAATGCAGCATGTGCATAGCATGACACAGCATGTAGCCTGAATGAGGATCCAGGGATCCGAATTCAGTAGATTTCAGCAGTTAGAACCCAATGTATGGGTTGCAGTTTGGGGTGGACTCGAGGGGGCATCTGTGGGACCCAGCTTTCTGACACCAGTCAGTCAGCTTGGCAGCAGTATTTCAGTATGCAGTGTTTCATATTTGATTCCTGACACCAGTCAGATGATTCAGTGGTATTGCAGTGTTCAGTATTCAGCAGATTCTAGCCGGTAGCTAGAATGTTAAGCCCACTTGGCCAGGATGCCGGATCCCTGTGTTCCACCCAGTCTGATCAGCACAGCAGGTACCTTTGGGTACAGATAGAGATTCGCATGCATGCATATTCAGATTTCAGCTATCATGTCATAGCACTCATTTTAAAGAATGATTAATAACGAGAAACAGTAAAGCAGTGATAAGATGCAGCACCCGCAAGCGCCTAGATGTATGATTAGGGCCGATGCCAGGTATGTGTGCCCTTGTTTGTGCTTGCTTGAGTTGAGGGAAGTAGGAAATGCTTACTGGGTGATTTTTATCACTCATCCCTTCCCTTCTTCCTTCCTTTTCAGGTTGTTTGCTGCTGGCGAGGAGCGGGTGGACCGAGGCTTGCGAGAGGGGACCCCACACACAAGAGACCAGTTGTATTTTATTTTCAGTTTGGACCTGTGTGGTCATGTATATGATGTATATTTTCATATGTAAAGAACAAATGTACAGAACAGTTAAATATATGAAAGCCAGTTGGGCTCATTGTATATTTGTTTCAGTTTTAGCTTCCGCATGCAATGTAATGGATAGCAACAGTTTTTTTTTCTTGTTCCGTAGGATTCCCGTCTCGGGTACCCGATTTCCAGTTTATTAATAAAAGAACAGTGTTTTCAGTAGCAGCAGGGGTACTCGGGGCGGCGGGTCCTACATGCATGACCGTGTGTGCGATCAGAATCAGCTGCCTTCGTTTTAAGTTGAACTTATCTATTTTTCAGCCATTTTCACCCAAAGTTTCTATTTGATTTTCAGAGACAATCAACCTTAGAAGGGAAGAACAACAACCAGGATAATCCAATCCAGCTAGAGAGTAAGATTTGTTTGAAAGAGAAGATTTGATTCGCATGGCTAGAGGTTGACGTTTCTTACCTTTTTCTCTATCTTTCTTGATGTGATATGTTTGCTATGTATGAGTATGAGTTTAATTCCAGTATGCTTGTGATATTTCCTTGCATGTTTGATGATTTTGAGATGAGGATTGGTGATGATTATGCAAATATGATGGATGAGTATTTGTTATGTGTATGTGTATGTGTATATAAATATGAGATGTTGAGTTGGTTGAATGAGAATATTGGGTTTATGAGCGCAAAAAGCATGTGTATATGAAGTATTTTGAATGTGAAAAATGATTGATTTGCATTTGGTATGAAAATTTGATGGGAATAAGCTTGCTGAGGTCGACCATGTTGAAGCAAAGCAAGATGCATAACCATACACTCGTAGCGCATGCCCGTGCATGTTGTATTTTGCATGGTCATGATTGTGTTCACGATCCCATGCATGACTTAGAAACGCAGAGTCACGATCGTGCATATTCATGTCACAACCGTGTACCAGCAGAAAATGAGAAATTGTAGAGAAATTACAAAACCTAACATGACTAGCACGCACGATTAGCTCATGGCCCGTGCAGGCAATCAAATTATCATGCTTCATTTCCATAATTCATCACAAAGTATACTAGAACCAATAAAACAATTATGTTTAAATAAGTTGAAACAATCTCAAATTAAAAATAATATCCTACTAAATCAAGTTTACATTAGGACATTAAGCTTTTTGACAACTAAGGTACCTAAAAGGTTTGAAACAAATCTAAATTATGTCTAGTATTCAAAATTAAACAACAGGTTCTGATAACTTAAATTTGAGCTTTAATTTTATTTCCCATGAACACAAATCTTTGATTGATGTTATGGTTTAGGTTATAACAAATCTCTACAATATATTTGAAATGTGAATGGAACAAACAAAATCAATGCATTAAATATTATGGGAAACTTTTGATAAATTTGATTTGAAACATACTAAAATGCAAAACTTACCTTTCTTTTCAAACCATGTTTATGTTTCAGGCAATCCTTTTGAAAATGTTCAAGTTTTTTTATAGAAATAACACTTATCATTCTTATGTTCCTTCTATTGGATTAGGGTAGATTATACCACATATGATTTGATATTACTAAATTTGGGCAAACAATTAATCACAATAATATCAAATAATGTAATTTAAGAAACTCATATAATAGTTTCACATAAAGAAGTAAAATATTCTCTATTTCTTAATATGCATCAAATCAATTTAAATATGTACAAATATTCTTCTTGAATTCTATTGACTTTAAACTTATCCTAACTATATTCCAAAGAAATTTAAACCCACAATTATCATGTATTAATTAAATATCCGACTCCCTTGGTGATTTGGTAAAAGATTCTGGCTTGATTGTTGAAGAAATTTGAAACCTTATATAGCATTAAGAAAACATCATTTACACTTCCATCAAAGTGAAGTATACACTATATAAACTCTTCTACATTGAGTGATAATATTTTAACTCATAATTTATTATTAAACTTATTCTTATATATGAGTTTAGTTTTGATTCCTTCCTCAAAAGGAATAGGAACCAACCCAACAATTGACCAAATTGTAGTTTATGATAATTGGCCAATTACCTAACCCTACTTTATTTTTTTTAATTCTCTTATAAGAATGGTGTAATTTTGTATTTTATAAAACACTACGATTTTGATACTATTGATATTCCCAAAATTGAACAACGTTCTTTGAAAGACTATACGGTAGGTGAAATCTTGGGTCCAATGATGTAGTCCTACAACCATTTCACCAATTAAATCAGGAGATCAGACTTTGAATGCATGCTCTCTTTATTGTATGGAAACTCTCACTTTTATCATTTGAGCTGTTTTTCAGGGCGGTTTCAAGATTTGTCTAAGAATTTTTGGAGCTTTATTATGCATCTATGAATATAGCCTATGCAACATAATGTTCAAGGTTTTGTTGGGTCTGAATTGGACATTGTTTGATTATTTGGCGTTTGGAATTGGATATTATTTTACTATTTGGCGATTGGACTTTGGTCGGGAAGGTTGTTTTGATGACTATGATTTATGAATCAGGTTGGGAAGGTTGTTTCTGGAAGTTTATTTCTATAAATAATTGAATTTCAGGATATACAGTTGTTCACCTTTTCTTTCACTGTGATGAGCAAAAACTAGTTGAAGCTACAAAATTTCAACACAAAGATTCAATAATTTTAGCAAGATATGAAAACTGATCCATTCTATTTTTGGTTTCGATCTCTTATTTTTTAACAAGATACCTAGATCCAATAATAATAATAATAATAATAATGATTTGTATTAATTCCAACCATCAGTGACCTAAATTTTTATGAATTACACACGTTTTTGTGAGGAATTGGTCAACAGTGGAATGGACTCCTGCGTATATTTAGTTTTGTTTGGTTGTAGCTGGCCGCTTACTGGCTTGGCCTCGGAGCTCAGTCAGCAGAATCAATTGATTGGTGAAAATATAGGAGCCCACTTTGACCTGATGGCCATGGGGATTGATATTATATAGACCCCAGGCAACCCAGCAGGTTTCCCTCTACCAACTTTTGCTGTCATTTATAAATTTTACACATTAAAACACTATACAATCACTTATCAACTGCTTGCTTCAATAATCAATTAGAGTAAGAGTTAAGTAAAATAATTTTACTTGTCCCAGCTTTGTTATTATAAATTCTGAACTACATAATATGCCTAAAGAAATTGGCTAGCACATGGCAGAATTAGTGAAATCATTGAAAATAGTGAACCTTTTGCCCTCTCCTTTATCAAAAGAAAAAGTAAATGAAGAAAGAATGGATGAAAATGGAATCCAATTAATACTTTGAACTGTCACCTTAAATTCTAAGACTTGTATGTGAGGCAGGCTGTGCCGAGTTTTAGGAGAATCAAATTCAACTCTACTGCTTACTACTATTCTTTCTCTTCTCCCAACACCAGATTCCACCTCCCCCTCTTAATTTCACTTTACTACCAGATCCACACGGGTCCACGGTCTTTACCAGCTCGCTGAAACTTCTGTCCTCTTTCTCAACCATATACTCATTTCACACTCAACCATCCATTTCCTTTCTCTCTATATATGCCTGTCAAACACTCCACACATGCAAGCAAATTAAGATTCACTTAATCACTTTTCCTTTTGCATTGGCAAATCAAATATAGATCTTAAGTGCGGTACCTAAATCTTTGTTTGTCTTTGCATATTCTTTAACCATGGCTAGACTTGTCGTCCTGGTTTTACTTATTGTTGTGGGGATTTCGGGGTTGCAAACAAGGGCTGAGAAATCTATGGTGAACCCATCATTGGTCAAGTATCAGAATGAGGACGAACCAAATGAAGTGGCAGCTTCAAGCCCCTCGGAGTCATCATCTGATGAGTCCCCAGCAGCTGAGGCTCCGGAGATCAGACGGCTGGGAAAGCATCATTCATCTGATAAGTCAGTGGCTGGTGGTGAAGTCATCATTGGTGGTCTTGTCACTGCTATTTTTGCAGCTGTTTTTTGTTACATCCGAGTAACTAGAAGAAATAACGGTGATAAGTGATCAATCTTGTGGATATTTTTGTTCTTCCTTCTTTTTGTTAACGCTGCCTAGAGGTGAAGGAGTGATTTTGATACGAAAATATAATGTCATCCGATGAATTAGCGGAGGGTTTTTTCTACCATAGTGTAAATATTGGATTGAGATTGCTATACAGTAAATATATACTTGTCTGTATTACTAAGCCTAAATGTATTATCCCTCTTCGTCCAAAACCAAAGTTGATTTAATCTAATGTCTTGTTACTGGAATATTTCTCAACTCCGAGTTGGTTTTTTCCTTTCACCATAGCAACATAGGTGTTGGCGAAAACTTGGTATCGGACAAAAATTCAAATAATTGTAAAATAAAACTATCAACGAAATAATTTGTGGTTTTTTTTTTTTTTCATAATCAAATGGATAGTAATATTAAAATAATAAATCAATCATCAAAAATAAAAATACAAAACGAATGTAAAGAACCACAAAACTTAATTCAACAAAAAAATTATATTAATAAAATTAATAGATATAATAAATTCTAAACATGATGACTAAAGTCTTACCCATGGAGAAACTTATTGTATATAGAAAGATAACAAGTATGACTGACTTCCCCACTCATTAATAAAGGTAGATATCAATAAATAAATCTAAGTTGAAAAAAAATGTTTCAAATCAAGTAATAGTATCAAAACTAACAAATAAAAAAGGAAAATAATGATCAACTTCATTCATCTTATATAACTCATTGAAACAAATAACATATTAAAATTTGATTATGATTGGGCAAGAATCGACCATCTGATCGAAGCAAAATTCTCATTGTTCTTGTTGATTTTCATGGAAACAACTTAAGAAAAAGAATCATGCTATTTTTTTTTTTTTTCACATTTTGTGCTTCTTTTATTTGCTTATTTATTAACTTGATTAGGTTCACTTGCAACGAGACCCATACAACAAATCTCCCTCTCATGCATAAGTGGGGAAGTCAGTCATACTTGTTATCTTTCTATATGCAATAAGTTTCTCCATGGGTAAGACTTTAGTCATCATGTTAGAGTCATTATCATCAGTATGCATATTTTCAAGCTGAAACAACTTCATCTCTAATGCATATCGAATCTAGTGATGTCTCATATCAATGTGTTTCCATCTGGAGTGAAATATTTAAGTCTTATTGAGATGGACAATACTCTAACTGTCACAAAATAAAATATATTTCTCTTGCTTAAGACTCACTCTTGAAAGAATTTCTTTATCCATAGAAATTCCTCACTGGCTTTACAAATCAATATACCTAGTCTTAGTGAAAGATATGACAACATATTTTTGCAATTTAGATTGTCAAGACATGACTTCCTTTACAAAAGTCATCAAATACACAGAAGTAGACTTTCTAAAATCCACATCACCTGTCATGTCAGCGTCTATATATCCATCTAATACAAATTTACTATTACTAAAACATAGGTGAACATTAGAAGTACTTTTAAGATATCTGAAAATCTATTTCATGCAGACTAGTGTTCCTTTCTAGAATTTGAGAGAAATCGACAAATAACACCAATAACATTAGCAATGTTGGGCTTTGTACATATTATAACATACATTAAGCTACCAACTACAGATGCTTAAGACATTCTTTTTCGTCTCCTCTTTGTAATTCTTACTTAAAAGACACTGTTGAACATTAAACTTGAAATAACCTATAAGTGAAGACCATACAAGTTTTGAATTGCTCATGTTAAACTTATTAAGAACCTCTTAATGTAACCTTATTATTGGTATTCTTCTTATCTCAATAGATCATACCAAAAATTTGCTTTGCCAATTTCAAATCCTTCATTGCAAAAGACTTATTAATTTTGCTCATATCATGACCAACAATCAATATATCATCTACATAAATCAAGAGAATAATAAAATCATCATAATCAAATTTCTTAGTAAAAACACAATGATTAGAAGTGGTTTACATACCCATGATCCACCATAAAAGACTCAAACTTCTTATACCATTGCCTTGGAGCTTACTTAAGGTTATACTAGCTCTTCTTCAATTTGTATACAAGATGCTTTTTGTCTTTCACCTTAAATCCTTTAGGTTACTTTATAAAAATTTTCTTCTCCAAGTCACCAGGGAGGAAAGTAGTCTTCGTATCAAACTCTTTAATCTCTAAATTCAGGCTAGCATTTAACCCCAAAACAACTATAATTGAAGACATCTTGACCATAGGTGAGCAAATCTCTTCAAAGTCACCATTCACAACCAATCTTGCCTTGTACTTTAGCTATGAGCTATTATTTTTAGTTTTGATTTTGAAATAAGGTCTCCTACTCTTTGGCAGTTTCACCAACTCGTAAGTGTGATTCTCATGCTAGGAATTCATCTCATCTTACATGAATTTCAACCATTTATCGTTGTGAGTATTAACCATGGTTTCTTCATAGCACTCTAATTCTTTCTCCTCAATTAGTAACACATACTTATGAACAAGATATCTTTGAGAAATTTTTTTGTCTATGTTATATCTCATAATTTTAGTATTATAAAATAACTCTAGAGCTTATCACTACAGCAGATAGGGCTTTTAGCGGCGTTTTTTTGGGTTTTTAGCGGCGTTTATAAACGCCGGAAATAAACTTACCGGCGTTTGTCCAAACGTCGGTATAAGCTGTGTCGGTAAAAGTTTTAGCGGCGTTTTTGACAAACGCCGGTAAAAGGTTAAGAAAAACGCCGCTAAAACTATGAACCCTATAGTGGCGTTTTTCAGCCTTTTACCGGCGTTTTTACAAACGCCGCTAAAACTGTGTACCCTATAGCGGCGTTTTTTCAGCCTTTTACCGGCGTTTGTACAAACACCGCTAAAAACCTCCCCACTGCCAATTTATTCCCGCTGTTTTTTGGCGCGCGTTATTTTGTCAGAATTGATATTCTATAGCGGCGTTTTTTTGGTGTTATAGCGGCGTTTTTTTTTTGGGTTTTAGCGGCGTTTTTACTTTTTTCCCGCGATTATTTGTGACGTTTTATAATATTTTTAGTAGCGTTTTTTTCTTATAGCGGCGTTTTTTAATGTTATTGCAGCGTTTTTTTTGTTATAGCGGCATTTATTTATATACCGTTTTTTACACAATTTTGCCTGTTTCATATGCCTTTTTCCTTGCTTATTGATTAAACTTCCTGTTCATAGTAAATATCATGCAAAACACTATAGATAAATTGATAACAATATACATAAAATGATACCGTCAAAAAATACATATAAAAAATGTTTATAACATCATTAATAAAATATTATATAAAAAATATTATTAGAATTATTGTCGTACATGAATACAATTGTTAATCATAACAGTATTTAGATACACAATTTGGGAACTGTTATGAAGCTTGAAGCTTGTGGGAGGCAACTCTTTATATTATGCCCTGCGAAAAAAGTTAAAAGATTTTAGAAGAACGAAATACAATAATAACAGACAATGTCCATTAATGATCACATAACATAGAATAAAACACAAAACTGTATGAATTATTTGGTTAATAGTCTTGTTGTATGCAAATAGATGTATCGACAATATATAATTACAAGTATAAAATATTCTCATATTGAAAACAGAATGAATAATTCTATCCTTATTTATGCATTATATAGATTCAACATAGTACCTACATATGGTCCCAACCACAAGATATATCTTTTCCTCGACATTTTTTAGCTATAATCTGCAAAAAAAAATTCTCGTTATTTATAGATTCATATGTAAATAATTAAGAAAAACAAAAAACAGATGTAAAAGGTTGCCTCATGTAGATAAAGAAATCAATAACACAGCAAAGATAATATTTGAGTTAACCTTAACTAACATTTCATAGTTATATTGTAAACACAAATATTCTCTCTCTCTCTCTCTCTATATATATATATCAAAAATTCACCAAATCAATCCATTCAAGCAATCTAATGATTTATCAATTATACATTTAAGTAGATAATAAAAGATGCTCTATTATTGGATTGTCTAGCATTTATTAGTATGGTAATTTAACAACTTACGGTTAATATTGTTTTTGTAAGGCAATTAGGTTAAGTCACATGATTTGTTTACACTTTGAAGTTTGTTAAATCATGCCAAAAGTTATATTACATAACTTTTAAAATGATATGATATAAAATATATTAAAGAAAAGGGACAAAATAACATATAGAGGGAATACTAAGAGTTTTATCTAATGATAAAGATAGAGGTCATCTAAATGATAATTAGATTTACTTGATTACATGTTTAGATGATCGATTACGATTGACCAATTAGTATGAGTAAGAATTCTCAAGTCATCAAAAAAAATATAGTTAAAGAGTATTAAAGACACATTTTTCTTATAAAGATTTTAGTTAAATATTTATTTTTTATATTTGATTTTTTTTTTGTTTTCGTAGTTTTTTGCTTATTAGTCTTATGAATTATTATGATAACTCAATTTTATTGCTAATTGCAATTTTTTAAAAATATATATTCCTTATGTGTTAGTAAATAGGCATTTATTCTTTTTATTTTTTAATTTTATTTTTCCCTTAAAATTGACCTTAACTAATGATATTTTCATCCTTTTTCTATGTATTTTAGAGCCTGTGAGTTTGGTCTTGGGTGCACCTTGGGCCATGTATTTTACCTTAAAATACTCTTCTGACTTTTATCAATGGGTGGATATTTAATTTTTAAAACTTTTTTAAGTAATAACTTGTCATTAAACGAAACATTAGGTGACAATATGTACGTTTGACCTTTTTTAATTCAAAAACCTATAAATTATCACTTGATTCTAAGGAGTCCTTAAAATCGCCTTTGTTTGAGTGAGTTATATGTCAAATTAAGCCTAAAATAGTGATTGAATCTGATAAATTTGACAACCTCAACTAGATTTTTAGTGGTCAAATTTAGCTATTTTGACCATCGAGATGGCTAATCAAATTAAATGATTATTTTTGGGTATCTGTTATATTTTTCAGAGGTGGTGGTGGCTTTTTAGAATTATTATTATCATTATAATATTATTATTATTTTATAAAATTAATTTTATGATTTTTTTATTTAAAAAGATAAAAAATAATCTTTTAATTAATTAATTTTAATTATTAATTTTAATCCTAAAATAAATATTTTAGTTTTTAAGTATTAATGAATAAGATTTTATTAGTTAGAGAAAACTTGGGTGAGATTAAGTAATTGGGCCTTATTATTTCCATAAGATTCCAAAAGAGTCAATGTAACAATCAGTTTGATAGCGTTTATGTAATTTATCCTAAACAAATCATTATTAAAAGTCAAGGAAAAGAAAATAATTTAATTAGTATTTAATGGCCAATAATAGTAAATAATATATGTGTGTAGATTTTTTATTCCTTTATAATATATGTGATCCAAATTATAGTATAATTAAAAAAAAAAAAAAAACTAAATAAGACAAGAAACAATCCAACGCACTCATGACGCAAAGCAAAATGACCAAGCCCGGACCCATGAGTCAGCCATGGCTGTACCCAAGCCGCACCCTCGCTCGTCTGATCTTTCTCTAATCTCAATCTCCTCCCCAATCAATCACTCAAAAATAAATTAGCTTATTGGGTGTTTATGCAAAGTCAAATTCAATTTCAAACTCTTGACTCTCTGTGCCCAAAACAGAAGCCCAGCGTTGCACCCAAACTCACAGGCTCTAATATAATAAAAAACTTACCAAAACTTAAAATTGATTCAAGCAAACACTTTCAACTCAAAATCACAAACAAACCAACCCTCCAATTGGTTGGATTTCAAACATTTGCTCCAAATATACATAAAAAACTTAAAACTTTAATAAATAACAAATAAATAATAAATAAGAAAAAACTTACACTTTCGTTTCCAAATGAGGGCCAAGCAGAAGAAGAGAAGAATGTCGTCTCCAAAGGAAGAAGAAATGACCGAAAACCGATGAAAACACGCTTAAAACCTGCAAAAGCACCAGCCACAGGGAGAAAACAGATGCAGCGGCGCGGGAGGAAAATGGGAAAATGAAAAAGAAGAATTAGCGCGCTAGGTTTAAAAAGACCTTTAGCGGCGTTTTTTAATGACTTTTACCGGCGTTTGTAAAAACGCCGCTAAAAGCCATTTTTAGTGGCGTTTTTAATGACTTTTACCGGCGTTTGTAAAAACGCCGCTAAAAGTCATTTTTTGCGGCGTTTTTGAATTTGTTTTACCGGCGTTTTTAAAAACGTCGGTAAAAGTCAATATAGCGGCGTTTTTTCGGCGTTTCTGTGGCGTTTATGAAAAACGCCGCTAAACTATATACTTTTAGCGGCATTTGGGGAAACGCCGCTAAAAAACCGCCGCTAAAACCCTATTCTGCCGTAGTGTATTGATCAATATGCTCATTACCTCAACCTTATGTGTGAACTCATTAACCTATTTTTGAAAATCTCTATCATCACTATGATCTAAAGTAAAAGTCTTTGCACTCAAATCAATATACAACTTATTAGTAGAAGACTTTGACTTTTTAGCTTTATCAAAGTCCTCAATGGTTTGGTCTTCAAGAAATACTACTTCTTTGCTTTTGATGATCTTCTTATTAATGAGATCTCACAATCTATAACCAAACTCATTGTTATGCCTGTAACCTAGGAAGACATACTATTTAGACTTAGCATCAAGCTTTAACCTCTTATCTCTTAGAATGTGAACAAATACCTTGCAACCAAAGTGTAATATCTTAAGGTTAGAATAATTTTTTTAAGTCATAGATCAAGGTTAAAGGAGAGAGATCTTATGGTTAGAAATTATTTTAGGAGAATTGAGAGAGTATAATAGTCTTTTAGATAGTTTTATAGAACTTGTGCTTGAAGCACAATTGTGCATCCTTTGGATACATGCTCATGCAACCTTTGAGTATGAAGCATGCCTATGCATCTTTTGAGTGTGGAGCATGGTCGTGCACTTTAGTGGCACACAATCGTATGTCCCTCTTAAGTTGTGTAGCTATATAAAGCAAAACTTCTCCTTCAGCTAATATTTCAGTCAATTTACCCAATTCTCTATTTTCTTTCTCTTTAGCTAACCTTAACCAAATTATCAGAAAGAAGTTACCTTCTAGCAGTCATTTTAGTCAAGATTCTAATTAGAGTAGAGAGATAGAAGTTATTAGCAGTTTTAGGTAAGTGTTTTCTTACCTCTTTTCTTATTTTCATAATATGTATCTTCCTGTTCAGTTAGTAGTAGAAGCATAATTAAGCTTAATAAGCATGATGTTAAGATAATAATCATGAGATAGAAGTAATTTCTGAGGTAAAACATGCTTAAAGTGCCTGTATGTACATTTGTGTGTGTTTACAAGGTTTAGAAACATGTTAGTTGTTTTTAAATGTTATAAGATGCTGAAGGTCTGTATTAGAAGTATGTTTTGCTTGTATGCATGCTAGAACAAGTTTGATTAGAGATTTATTGAGTTTTGGTTAAGCTTGGGTTGAGTTGTGCAAGTTTCAAAAGTGGGGTTACAGACGCAGGTCGTGGCACATGATTGTACGCTCATTAGCTCATGATCGTGTTGTTATGTTTTCTGTATGGTCACGGTTGTGTGGTGTATGCATAACTGAGGCCAGTGTAATAGTGCCTTAGGGCATATAACCATATGACTTGGAGTCATGGTCATGTGTATTTTCTCAATTTTGTGTGACCGTGCCTGTAGAGGTCATAGCTATGTGTGGGTGAGTTTGCATGCTCGTGTATGTAGAGACACGACCATGTGTATAGTATACACAATCATGCGTCCTAAAGTGCATGATTGTGTAGCAAACTAGAACTTAGCGAGAAGATTTCAAAAGCTAGCATGATCGCACACATGATTATATGTATGCCATGTACTAAAAGAAAATAGTAGATTAAGAAATTAAGAGTAGAATTGAGAAAATAAGGAACAAAAAAACAGATTAATAACAAAACTAAGAAAAGAAAATAATACTTTTTTGAATCAAATGGCCAAACACACAAGTAAGAGAAACTCAACAACATCTTAGAATCCGCTTAAGTGATTGGTAGATTATGCTTAAAAAATAGAAATGGAAATAGGAAACAGTAATAAAAATTGTTATAAAAACATTCAGAATAGAAAGTTAGCTAATACACAACTAAACATGTAACAGTTTACACAAAATTTATTAACAAGCTTAATAAATCATAGAATAAGAAACTTCAGTAATAAATATACAAAATAGAACTTTACCATTAATTCAGTTAAACAAAATGTAATATGAAAAAAGAAGAAATAAAAAAATATCATGCAAGATAAGCATTACATGACATGACATGCCAAAATAATATTTTCAAAAAGAGATCAAGTGATCCATATGTATCAACTTTTTAACATAAAGCCTGATATCTTAGGTCGTTATTAAGAGTGAATACGAGGGAGCATCTGTAGGATTTCAACTTATTGACTGTGGTCGATATGGTCAAATTTTAGCTTATTAGGCTAAGGACTAGTATGGTAGGATATTTTTAGATTATTAGTAAATCTTGGTCTCGTTCAGCCTATATGGTTAAGATGTCGAATCATTGTATTCATCAGTTTAATTAGCACAGTAGGTGTCTTTAGATACAAAGAGATTTCAGATATAGTTTTCATTTAGTATTTTAATATTTTTAGGATCTTCAGATCCAAATAGTATTTTTGAATAAATGTTTTTAGAAAAGTATGCTTAATGATAAATACATATTTTCAACATACTTCATACTATGATACATATAACATGACATGAACCAGAGCATGTATAGCAAGATAAGAAACATATTAAGAAAAGAATATAAGATGCTTATTGCTACACGATATATAACATAAGCAAAAACATAAAAGAATTCAGCTAAGATCCTCGAGAACTCAATAGTACTATAGATCTTAAATATTAATTAAGAAAGGAAAATGATAATGAATATCAGAAAAAGAGTTCAGTAATTTAAGCTATATTAGTTTAGATTCTTTTTATATTGAGTTGTATACGTATACCTATATATGTACTTATAACAAAGTATAAAGCAGAATTTGAGCAGTAAGATAAGCTAGAGTAGTAGAAAGCTTATAAGACCAGTTGAGGACTAGTTAAGTTTAACAGATAAACAATAAATCTAGTGATAAACTTAGTAGAGTCTATTAGACTAGACATATAAGAAAGCTAAGAGATAAAAGAAAGCAGTGAATTAAAGCCTTGTGACGAGTCACAAGGATAAATCATAGTAGAACTCTGTTGAGAGTAAAGATAGAAGATACTTACTAGATAATTTTATCACTCATTCCCCTCAGTTCTCCTTCTTGCAGGTCAGTGTTTTGGAGAGCTAAGATGGAGCACGAGATAACTAGAAAGTGGGATACAGCTTGAACGGGTCTTTACCCAAGTTCTCAATTTTTCGTATATATGTAAATATGTATATGTACATTTTCAGTTTTTAACAGCTAGCATGTTGGCTTATATGTTTTATATTGCTCATGCATCGGGTGTACAATATCGTGTATATTATAGATATTATTATTAAGTATTAAAGTATGAGTTTTTCCTACGATACCGTGTAGTGGGTTTTAACATACCATTACTTTTAAATAAAGCTTCCACATTGCTTTTTAGTTAAGCATGTCAATGTGAGGCTTCTGGTATATAATAATGATGATTTCAGTTGAAATTTTTTTTTCAGTAAAACAGTAATATATAATAACCGGTGTCATACAAAGACTCTCAAATGATCATAAGAAATATCTTTCCTCCTCAACACTTTTTCTAGTACATATATATCAAGAAGAACTAAAGGAGAAAGGTTAATAAGTTTCATTATAGTTAACATTGCTTCACCTTAAAATCCTTTAGGGAATTTAACATAAGAAAGCATACATTTGATCATCTTTACAATGGTTTTGTTCATTCTCTCAATGAATCCATTTTATTGAGGTGTTTTAAAAATTATTTTCTATAGCTTGATATCATGATCTCTGTAATACTACCTGAAAGGACCTTTATATTCACCTTTATTATTTGCAAGAACATATTTGAACTTTCTTCCTTTTTCTCTCTTTATAGAACATGAAAGTACTTAAATATAGTCAACACTTGATTTTTACTTTTCAGAGGATAAGCCTACAACTTCTTAGAGTAGTCATCGATAAAAGTAACAATATATGAACAACCACCAAGAGTTTGATCTTTTATAATACAAACATTAATATGAATCAAATAAAAACATGTGAACCTTTATGAGAAAATGAACTCTGAAAGGAAACCCTATGTTGTTTTCCATATAAACAATGAGTGCAAACTTTAAAGACATACATTTTAAAGGAAATAGATTCCTTTTAGTGACTAAGCTAAGTCCATTCTCACTATGATGCCTAAGTCACTTATATCATAGCTTAGTGGAGATATCATTTACTATATTCATATCTTCTTTACATATTTTGACTTGAGTGAGATAAAGAGTATCGTGCTTCTTTCCTTTGGCCACTACTAGATTATCCTTGATGAGTTTGTATGTCTCATTGATAAATAAGTTATAGTAACCTGATATCATTCATCCATAATTTACTTCTAATATTGGTCTTTAAATAAATCTAGCTTATACCAACAACCTTGACAAAATCTTCATTACCCATATGAATAATGTCAAAGTCACCACTAGTGTACGAAAAAAGGATATCACACTTAAAAGTAACATGGAATGAAGCTGCAGAAAAAATCATGGCATATTAAGTTAACACTACTATCATTGTAAGAGATAACAAAAACAACTGAAATTGTCTCTGCCTTTTCATTTTTAGATTTCTCTCTTGATTATTCCTTTATTAACTTTTTGTAGAACAATTTAATATGGTCAAACTTACCACATTTATGATAGATGATACCCTTTATACACTTAGATATGCCTTTTGACTCCTCACGATTGTTTGAATTCTAAGAGGCTTTAGTTTTACTTCTCCCCTCGGATCTTTGTAACAAGCACTTTGATTGTGTAGAAAAACATACTCTCTTCATTGAATATGTTTTCTTTTACTAGGTTCATAAATAACTTATCGCTAAGTGCAAAATTATTGAGAACAATTATCAATGTTTCCCAACTATCAAGTAAGGTATCCAAAAGTAAATAAGTCTGCAACTTATCAGACAACACAATCTCCAAGTTAGTCAATATGTTCAATGTATCTCGAAATTCATTTAAATGCTTGACAGTT
>JAJEJH010001758.1:0-18070 GCA_026122585.1 Anacardium occidentale
TCAGTTTGCCATTGGTAACTAGTGGAAGCCATTTCATCTAACAACTCAAATGCTTTCTCTGGTGTCTTCCTCATAAAGTTACCTCCTGCAGCTACATCAATTAAAGTACGATTAGTAGGCATTAAACCATTATAGAAACTTTGTACCTGAAATCATATGGGCAATCCATGGTGTGGGCATTTTCGAAGTAGTTCCTTGTATCTCTCTCATGCTTCATATAGTGATTCCGTGTCATACTGCATAAAAGTTGTGATGTCATTACGTAATTTTACAGTCTTTAATAGAGGAAAAAATTTTGCTAAGAATCGCTGCGTCATCTCATCCCATATTGTGATCAATCCAACTGGCAAGGAATTTAACTAACTCTTTGCTTTATCCCTCAGTGAAAAAGGGAATAGTCTTAGCCTAATGGTATCGTTAGTAACCCCATTCTGCTTGAAAGTGTCACAAATCTCCAAAAAATTGGCAATGTGTTGATTTGGATCATCACTAGGCAAACCATTGAACTGAATCGACATCTAAATCATTTAGATTATGCCCGGTTTGATCTTAAAATTATTTGCTTGTATTGTTGGTCGCCTGTTGCTTGAAGTTATGCCTTCGACTGTAGGAGTTGTATAATCGATCAAAGATTGCTAGTTTATAGCTCAATTTGCTTGCTCTAAGGCTGGCGGTGCTACTCGCTGATCTTTTGCCATTGCTCTTCTTTGCCTCGTCAACTGATGTAATGTTCTTTCTATCTCAGGATCGAAAGGCTCAATTGTCTGATTTCTAGTACGTGTCATGCACTAGATAAGAACCTACAAGGCAAACAAGACGAAGTAGTGCCGTAAAAGAATAAAAAACTAAACTAAACAAAAACTAAGATAACAAAGAAATAAAATGTCTAGAGTAAAATTAGAAGTAATATATCTCGATATTGACTAAGACACAATCCTCAGCAACGGCGCCAAAAACTTGATACGTTAAAAGTTTAAACCCTAACTTCCTAGCAAGTGTACTAGTTCAAAGTAATACGAGAAGTATTCAAGGTGTCGTATCCACAGCATCGCGTAAGCAAATACCAAGACAGCACTACTCCTAACTTTATTTAAACTATCGAATACGAGTCGAAAATAAATATGAAAACTAAAACCAAAATAAAATCAAGCAATTAATAAGCACACCTAGGTAAATCGAATAACAATATGTAAGATGGTGCTAAGATTTTGGGTCCACTAATTCATTACAATATAGGTTTTTCATATGCTTATATATTTCATGTTATTCATGTGACAACGGAATTCCCTAAATTGATCAACATTCTTTCTCAAGCAATATTAATCCTAATTAACAATTTAATAACCTAAATATCTCTATCTAGGTTTAATTAGATGAAAATGCATTAAGTTCTATGGAATCCACTAGCTTCCAGCATAAGTCTATTGTGCCTATGACTATTGCATGTATTATCAAATATATCTCTATATTTAATTAATCCACGGTTCGTATTCTAGCTGCTTTTATGCAATATCACCTCTCGGTCTCAATCACATAACATAAATCTTATTAAAAAGTGGTCAAGTTTTTAATAGACTTGAAATTCAGAATGCAAACTCATATGAAATGGCATGCTTGTAATTTAAATTTGAAAAACGCTACATATTCATGAATTAGCTAGCCCTAATCTTAACAACAATTTTTTAGTTCATCATTAAACACAAATAAGCAATGAGATTCAAACAAAGCATAAGCATAATGGAGAAATAAGAACAAAATCAGATGAAGTGTTGAATCTCTTATTGAAGTTGATGAAAAATATTCTCACAATTGCAATCCGAAAAGCTTTTGATTCAATCCCCAAAATAAAATATTGAATATCTGAAAAGTGTGTGAAGAATCTCTCAAAAACTCTCCTAGGACAGCTCCCCTCTATTCTAAAATTACAAAGTATTATATATACTTAGGGTTAGGGAAGAATTTCAGTCAAAGCGAAATTCTGTTAAAAAATACTTATGCCGCGGCACCATGCCGTGGCCTGGAGGTTCTGTCTACTTCTGCTGGGGCATATTGCTGCATGATGGCACGCATGAAGGCTCTGGAATGTTGAATGCTGATTATGCTGCGGCATGGTGCCACGGCCTGATTCAGGACTTTTGATGCTACGGCATTATGCCGCAGCCTCCAGCTTCTGTCTTACAAGGTATGCAAGCTTTCTTCATATGCCGCAGCATAGAGCTTCTGGATTCTGCACCTCATTCATGTTGTAGCATCATGCCGCGGCATGAGGTTTGCTCAGCTGGTTTCGATTCCGCTCTTCGATCCTTCACCTCGGTTGTAATTTTTGGTCTCGAGCATATTCACTTGGTTTTGTTTCGACTCAAAATTTTATAAATTCCTACAAAGCAAAAACAATAATCACGTGATCCCGAATTTGCATAATTAAATAGTGAAATGGACAAAATCTCCCTTAAATTTTTCTGAAATAAACCATAATATATACGTATGTCCATTATTCATCATAAGGCCACAAAGTAAGCAAAGTGGGCATGTGAGCACTAGAACGTGCAAATTAGATACAACACTACATATGAGTACTTGCTTATGTAGTAAGGTAGCACAAGGGTAAGCACACAAGAGAGTGCATGAGCATGCCTTGTCATGTGTGCAAAGCAAAAGCAAGCACATGAGTATACACAAGCATGTACATAGCATGCACTTCTTGTTTTTGCTTATTTCTTGTCCAATTCTCATCCAAGTTGACTTTTGGTTTTTTTTTTTATTGGTTTTGTATGAAGTTATTTGATGAAATTAAAATCTTTGATGTGCTATTTTTTATTTTCACAAATCTTAAGCATGATCTGAAGGCTTCAAGAAAAGTTATACAAGCTGATTTAAAATTTCTTTTAAACACTGTGATCAAACCTAAATAAGCTTATTTTTCTTGTTTTGATGGCTTGAAACAACTTTGATTGACTTGAGAGACAGTTTGGAGGTATTAAGGCATGGATTAATGATGATGTTTTTGAAATCAAAATTAGATTCAAATTTGAATTCATATCACATATAAACCTAAATAGAAGTAGTTGACTTCTTATTTTTATGCTTAAGGAAAACCTTACAATGTTTCCTCCAATAGCCCAGTCTATCATAGAAGAAGCAAACCATCTCACTTTTCTACACCACTAGTAAACTGTAGAGTAGGCAGGGCTTGGTCTAAACTTAAGCCTTGGGCTTAGGCTCAAGCTTATGCTTAGCCTTGCATTTGCCCTTGGCTTTATGCTAAGCACTAACCATCAACACTTCCTTCCTCTTCTCATTTGCTATATCTTACTCTACAGTCTTGATCAAACCCAACAGTTTAAGAAGAGATATCCCTTTTTTAGCAAGGTTGAAGTTCATGTGAATTGCAGCCATAAGGGAGAAAGAGAATACAACATAAGGTTAATGGACAAACTCATTATCCATAACAAATCACAAGTTGGCTAGCTATCCTATGTAACCAATTATCTTAGTCACATGAGTACTCGTCTGTGCTTTCTCGCTTTGTAATAGCCCAAGGAAAGATTTATCCTTTTAGGTTTGAAATTAAGGTTGCAAGTGAGATTTCATAGTAGAAAATAGACTTGAGAGGGTTCAGAGGTAAAATAGTCATTTAGAAGCTATATGTGGCTTGTACATAGACATTCTTGGGAGAATATTTCATATATTACACAAAAAGAAAGGAAATTTGAGATTTTCATTGGATATATAACCATGCGTTGCCTTATTTAGTTGTATATACTTTTATTTCCAACTTATTCATAGTTTCCCAACTTTCATCTTCTTTTTCTCTTTTTCCCCAATGAACCTTAGAGTAGTTGAGGGTGAGCGAATAGCAATCCAACACCCGATTAGAGATCCAAAAACTCTTAAAGAGAGAGATTTAGCAGCCATGCTAGAGGTAAGTGTTCCTTTGCCTCTTTCACCTTGTTTCATAACATGTTCTCTCTGTTGTTTGAGTTCTTTGGATATTTGATACTTGTTTAGCTAGTTTAAGCATGTGAATGATGATTTAGAAACTGATTGAGTGGCTGATTTTATGAAAATATGCTTGTATGCCTATATACATGGTTTCATGCTTTACTTATGAGATATGGCATGATTAAGATGAGATTTTGATGAATATGCTGATGTTCATTAAGGCTCTGAGTTATATTGATGATTTATTAAAAGATCGACAATGTTTGAGTGGAAATGGTTAGGATTTTTGGGTTTTCAGATAGGTATTTACAGAGATTGAGTTAAGCACATGGTCATGTGGCCTTATTTATGTGATAACATGACCTTGCCTATAGCCTTGTGATGTATTAAGTTTTAAACCCTGCTAGTTCGAAATAATACAAGAAGTATTTAGAATTGTCATCTCCATAGGATTACGTTAGCAAATACCAAAACGACACTACCCTTAATTTTATCTAAACTACCGAATATGAATTGAAAGCAAATATAAAACTAAAATAAAAACTGAAAACAAATAATTAATAAACGTGCCTAAGTAAATCGGATGACAATATATAAGATGATGCTAAGACTTCAGGTTTATTAATTCACTTCACGGTAGGTTTTCCATATAATTGAATATATCATGGTATTCATGTGACAACATAACTCCTTAAATTGATCAGAATTATTTCTCAAGCAATATTAGTCATATTTCACAATCTAATAACCTAGATATCTCTATATAGGTTTAATTAAATGAGAATACATTAAGTTATATGGAATTCACTAGCTTTCAATACAAGTCTATTATTCCTATGACTATTACATTTATTACCAAATATATCTCTATATTTAATTAATCCACAGTTTGTATCTCGTAGCTTTTGTACGATATCACCTCTGGGTCTCATTTACACAACAGAAATCCTATTAAAAATTGGTTAGGTTTTCAACATGCATTAACTTCAGAACACAAACATATAAAATAACATGTTTGTAAATCATAATTGAAAAAATTTACACATTAATGAATTAGCTAGCCCTAGTCTTAGTAAAAATTATTTAGTTCATCATCAAACTCAAATAAACAATTAGATTCAAACAAGACATAATGAAGTATAAGAATAGAACCCGATAAATCACTAAATCTTTTATTGAATTTTGATTAAAATTCATCTCGTAATTACAATCTAATTGGCTTTTGATTGAATCTTCAAAACAAAATTAAGAATCTCTTAAAAGTGCTTGAAAAATCTTTCAAAAGTTCTCATTAGACGACTCTCTTCTCTTTTAGTTTGATTACAATTAGTATATATCTTGGGTTAGGAAAAAATTCCTAAAAAAACATGGATCCTATTACATGATGCTATGTTGTAGCATTATGCCATGACACTAACATTTTCCCATTTTTGAATGACATGGCACCAACATTTTCCCATTTTTGAATGCCTTGGCATTGGAGTGCTATGCTACGGTATAGAGCTTCTAGATATTTGTCACATCTGGTGCTGTAGCGCTACACTGAAGCATGAAGCTTCTAAAATCTAAAATTTTAGTCTTCATCAAATATAACCCTAGATGTCTAGTTTTATTTTGACTTTGAATCACCTCATTTAGACTTTGGAATCTTAATATAGGAATATTTTAGTACTCAGTGGTCGACACAAAATTTCACAGAGAATAACTAAATTTGTGGCAATGGTTGAAGGACCAAACAAACTTGAATTTTTCTATATGATAGCTTCTTGAAAAGTTTGAGATATCTACTACAATTTTGATTGAAGACTATATTTTTATTATAAAGCTCAAAATTATTGAAAATCCTTGTTTTCTTGTTGTGGCACATAATGCTCTCCTTTCCCTTATTATGCTTTAGTCGTGTATTCTTCATCGTCCTAAATTCAAACCATCGACTAATCCTTTATAAGTGTCTTTCTGGCTTGATTTCCATTAAAATCACATCAAAATCAACATTTCCTACAAAACCAAACATGAAAAACTATGATTTTGAAATATGCATATACTAAGGGTAAAATAATCAAATCGCCCCTAAAACTCTATAAATTAATCACGAAATTATACATGCAATTAACACTTATCACCGTGCATATCTGGAAAACCCAAACATATACACGTGTGATTTAGCACATAACTATGTGTCCATTCCTAATTCCATATACTTGTGTAAGCAAGACACATGAGTGTTGTATGTGTGGCCACATGCCTATGCAAGTATGAAACACGACCTTATGCCTTGATGCACACCTGTATGTCTCAAACCACACACCCTTATGGTAGGCCAAAGTTTTATGATAAAACTATAGAAGCTAGTATGACTTACACATAATCCTGTGTATTTCTTTTCAAGCCCATATGTTAAAAGTACACGTCATGCACCTTAAGAAAAGCACAAAATCAACTTTAAAGAAATCTTAAGCCACTCTAAGCCACTTTTAAGCATACAAAACTCATTAACATCAAAATAAAACAATATATCATGCATGATTAGCAGTATAGAGTACAATATGTCATACCAGATGTAAGACCCACCACCGCGTATACCCTTACTGTTGAATATATCTTCTCTTTTATTAATAATTTGGAAATTGGGCACACGCGATAGGAATCCTACAAAAAGAATTCTACTGCTAAATACATACGTATCACAAAAGCTGAAAACAAAACTGAAATATATACAATGGGCCTAAAATGGCCTTTTCATAACTATATAACTGTTTTATACAATCTGGTTACATCTAAGAATATACATTTTCAATACAAGACCTAACAGGTCCAAAACTGAAATTACATACTGAAAACTGTGTGTGGGGTCCTCTCCCGTCAGCCTCAATCCACCCGCTCCTCGCCAATAGCACACACACCTGAAAAAGAAAGGAAGAAAGAAAAGGATGAGTGATAAAGATCACCCAGTAATCATTTCTTACTTCCCTTAACCCAAGTAAGCAAACATAAGCATACATACCTGGCCTTGGCCCTAACATTCATCTAATCACTTGCTAGCACTGAATACGTTGCTTATTATGTTATCTGATTACTTTATTCATTCATGCCATGAATTATATGTCATGTCATGCTAACTAAAATATGAATATGCATGCATCTGAATCTACATATTTGAAGATACATGTTGTGCTAATCAGGCTGATGAACACAGGGATTTTGTGTCTCAGCCATGTGGGCTGAACAATCTAGCTAAGAGCTAGAAAGCTAAATATGAAATACTGGATGATCTGATTAGTGTCAAAAGGTTAAAATCTCATAGATGCCCCCTCGAGTTCACCCAAAACTCTAACCTGAATATCAGGTTTTGAATACTGAATACTATTGAATTTAGATCCCTTGATCCTCTCTCATGTTGCATATCATGCTATGATATAAATATGCAACTTTATTTATTTGATTATGTCATTATCTGATGCTCATTAGCCATTGGAAAGGTTTCTCATACTTAATTAATCATTTTCTGCTCATTGTCTGAAAATTACTAGTGCACGGGCGTGTGAGCAAAGTACACGAGCATGCATGGCAAAGGCACACGAGCGTGTGCCCAGACGTACGGGGTCGTGCACTGGCCATGCAGCCAGTCGTGCTCGCTTCTGAAAATTTTATGCAAAACTTTGAAATAACTGGCACATGATCGTGTCCCTCAGGACACACGGGCATGCTTCTACAAACCAAGTCGTGCACACTTCGTGCACATGGGCGTGTCCTTGCAGAAACAAGGGCACACAGGTGTGCTCATGCGGTCACACGAGCGTGTGTCTTGTTCTGCATCGATAACACTCACCTAGAAATGCAGGAAAAGCATGTCAATCTACAACCAATCTTAAATTAACTTATAACAAGCATCCTAGTCACTTCAAAATGCATATATCAAGCATCAATTTCATCATTCATCAATCACAACTCATTCCACCATGAAAATATCTCATTTCTCTCACATAAACACACACAAGCAAAGCAAGCATGGTTCAATGGTGGAAATCAGTATTTCACGCATCATTTCATCACATATCAACATACAAACATCTTATAACATGCTGGAAACATAAACAAAGATTTCCAAGAATTATCAGGCATCAAAAGCAAGCTGGGAAACGCAATGAAGAAGTAAGGAAACACTTACCTCTTTCCATGGCTACTGGAATCTCTATCTCAAGCTAATCTCTTCCTTCCCTAGCTGGATTGGGAGCTGCTGGAAGTTGAATCTCTATTCTAGGGTTGGGAATAGCTAAAATACAAAGGAAACTTGGCTAAAATGGGTGAGAATACACTTAAAATTCCCATCTCTCTCTCTTCTACTCACCTGCACTGGCGTGCAGGGTACTGTGCACGAGAGTGCACAAGGGAAAATGAATGAAATTCATTTCCCATGCTTCGCATGATTAAAACCTTCCAAAAGGAATCACGCGAACGCCACACAAGCTTTAGAAACTTACTATCTCACCTCTAAACTCTTCTAGACTCCCAATCAATTACTAAATCTCATTTCTAACCCCATAACTCTACCCCTAAGGGCTTTTCTAATCCTGGGATGCTACACCAGAGTTTTTAGAAATGGATCCAAAGATCTAAAAGCATATTTTTAAAGTATAAATATATGATATTCTAGACATCAATTAGGGGTGAATACGAGAGGGTGTTTATGAGTTCACATACGCGTTGAAAGGGAAACCAGTTTTTGTTAGAGAAGACATAGTCATTGACCAAGTTTGTTAGAGAGAGTGTTAGTTATGCATTAGTAGATTTTAGTAGGATTGAACTCACATAACTTGAGTGCCTAATCTCTGTATTCATTAGTCTGATTAAAATATCAGTTATTTTCAAATATAGTATTTCAGACTCAACTTTCTAGCACGTACTATATGTATATATAATTAGAATCTTCATATTATAATTACTATTTCAGAAAGAGATTTTAGAAATCAAGCCCAACGATAAATCTTTATAGTTTTCAGCATTAATATGACATTAAAGCATGTATACCATGTCACACTACTTTTAATGAAAAACAGAATAGAAAAAGAAAAATATTATTATAGTAGCATAAAATATCAATAAAAAAGAGAATTAAAAAAAATACCATAGCAGAATTAGCATGACAATTCACTAATGGGACTAAGGTTGAAACTTGTTTGTGTTAGAAATAGGAAATACTTGTTGAGTGATTTTATCTATCACCCTTCTTTATTATTTCCTTCTTTATAGGTCAGTGATTCTTATGGCTGAGTTGAAGGTGAGAAGGCTATAAGCTTTGGGATACTTATTGGTATGAAATAGTATGTTTTTAACTTGCATGAGCCTACAACTAATGTATCCTAACAACCATTGCTCATGTCCTCTCAGTGTAAGTTTCAATTTTGTATTAGATATTAACCCTCTTGTATTGTGATTCTCTAGATAAAAGATCTCACATATCTAGATTCATAGGTGATAAGAGTAGTGCTTCTATAAGACCTATAAGTACCATTGAGCATAGAAGGTCTCAACACTCCTAGGTATCCCTTAAACCTGAGGATATTAGAGAAATAGTCAAAGAAGTTTGAGAGAAGGGTTACAACATACAGAAAAAGTATAGACCTAAGAGCCTATCAGACGCAAGACCCATTAAGGGCAAGGCAGAGGTTATTTTGATCAGAGGACAAAAGGTTATCAGTCACCAGAGTTTGGTTTTTAGAAAGGTTAGAGTTTTGGTAGAGGGATAACTAATACAAGTAGTTCAAAGAGGCTTCATCTGATATACAGTTTGTCTAGGGCTTATCAGCCATCCAAGTTTACTAGTTCTAGATACCTTATAATAATAGAAGATTGGATTGAGTTTCAATGATAGATAGAGAAAAGATGAGATATGTCACTTATATGCTCTAAGGTGATGCGATAAGTAGAGTATCAATCAACTGGAAAAGTTTGTCTTGGAATAAGTTTAAGAGATTATTTGGTGAGGAGTACCACAGTGTAGACATGGCGTTTGCTAGAACCCAATAGTTTATTGAGTTGTCTCAGGGTACAAGTTTTGTAAAGGATTATGCTACCAGATTCAACTCATTGGTAAGGTTTTCCCCTAGCAAAGTAGCTTCAAAGTTTATCAAAGTACAAAAATTAATGCATAAATTACACCTTTCCATTTTCAGAGACATGATAATAAGATTTTTCCCCTCGTTAAAGGTTTAATGATGCTTTAAGAAGAGCTTCGAGGTTAGAGATTTATTTTTAGAGGATGGGTGTGTTTATTAGACCAACAGAGAGAGTTCTAGATAAGGGTTCTAATAGAGACAATGATAAAGGTAAGAAACCCATGTAATCCAAGGAACCTACTAGAGGAAGAAAACAGAGAATGAAGCTACTCGTATACAAGACTTATAGTATAAGACATATGAAAAAGTGTCTTGCAGATCAAAGTGTGTACTTTAGATGTAGATAGCTTAGGCACAGGTTGTCTAAGTGCCCAGCTAGTGGTAAAGTAAGTCTAAGTAAGGGTACTCTTAGTTTAATAAGTAGAGGCAGTAAAGCAAGCAAAGGTGATAGTCTATCTAATGAAGGTAGAGCTAGAGTACTTGCAATCATATGAGATCGGTAAAAGCTACTCTGCATGCAGTTACTACTCAGTTACTTTTTTTTATACTCTTATTTACGTGTTGATTGATTGTGGTGTCATATATACATCATATCTAAAAAGGTAGGAGAAAGTTTAGAGTTAATCCCTAGTATAGTAGATAAGAGTATATATATAGAGATGCTAGATAGAGGGGTAGTTTTGCATGATCAAGTATTAGTAGATCAGGGATAGAGATTTTTGGTAGGAGATTGAGGATCGATCGAATCATGTGAAAGTATACTGATTTTGACATGACCCTAGGTAAAGATTAATTGCAAGAAAAAAAACTTTATACTATAGTTAGGCCCTAATGATTTTGTGTTTAGAGAAGAGAAAGTGGAGACCATGCTAATTTATTATATACAAGTTATGAGAAAATTGAGCAAGGATTATGTAAGATACTTGGCTAATGTGGTGTGTGGGAGTGTGGCTAGGCCTAGTATTAAGGAGGTCCCTGTAGTGAGGGAGTTTCCTAATGTGTTGCCCAAGGATTTACCAAGGTTACCTTTTGAGAGAGAGCTAGAGTTTTGTATTGAGTTGTTTCCCGGTATGACTCTTATCTCTAAGGATTTGTATTGGATGGCTCTAACAAAGCTTCAAGAGTTAAAGAAAAAGCTTCATGAGCTAATAAATAAGAGATTCATTAGGTCGAGCTATTCTTCTTGGGGTGTTCAGATTTTGTTTGTAAAAAAGAAAGATAGATCTTTAAGGATGTGTATAGACTACAAAAATTTAAATAAGGTGACTACTAAGAATAAGTATCCATTACCCATGATCGATAATTTGTTTGATCAGTTTAGTGGAGTTACAGTGTTCTTTAAGATTGATTTAAGGCTTGGGTATTATCAGGTAAGAGTAGCAAAGAAAGATATACTCAAGACAACTTTTAGAACGATATATGACCATCATGAGTTTATGGTGATGCCCTTTGGCTAACAAATACTTATGTAGTGTTTGTGAACTTGATAAACTAAGTTTTTCAAGATTGTCTAGAGATTTGTTGTTGCATTTATTAACAACATCTTGGTTTACTCAACGAGTGTAGAGGAACATGAGAAGTATTTGAGATTTATACTTCATTGGTTGAGAGACTAACAGTTTTATGTCAAGTTGAGCAAGTATGAGTTTTGGTTAAGTAATGTGTCATTTTTTATGCATATAGTTTCAGTGACTGGCATTTCTATGGATCTGAGGAAGGTAGAGGTCATTCTGAGTTAGCTGAGGCGGGGGACACCTATGGAGGTAAAAAGTTTTCTCAAGTTAGCTAGTTATTATAAGAGGTTTATTGAGAAATTTTCAAATATAGCGAGGTCATTGACTGCTTTGACTTCGAGAAAGACACATTTTATGTGGACTGAAGAGTATAAAAAGTAGTTCTAGGAGTTAAAACAGAGATTGACTAGTGCTCCAGTGTTAGTATTGCCTTAAAAAAGAGTTGATTTTTATATTTATACAGATGCTTCATACCAAGGGATTGAAGCAGTGTTGATGCAATATAGAAGGGTAAGTGTCTATGCCTCTAGGTAACTAAAGAACTATAAGTTGAGGTACCCTTCTTATAATCTAGAGTTGGCTGCAATAATATTTACTTTGAAGATTTGGAAACATTATCTGTGTGGTCTTAGATACTACATTATTCAGATCATCGAGTCTTAAGTACTTCTTCACCCAAAAAAAATTGAACATAAGGCAGAGGAGATGGTTAGAGTTGGTAAAAGACTATGACTATGAGATTTGATATAATTTGAATAGAGCTAATGTAATGGCTGGTGCCTTAAGCAAGAAAGTAGCTTTATCCATGATTTTAGTGCAAAGGGAGTTACAAGATGAGATTGCTAGAAAGGATATTGAGATAATGACGGATGGGTTCTTTAGACTTCAGATTGTATCCATGCTATTTGATGATATCAAGGCTGGTTAGATGATAGATATATGGGTTCAAAATATAGTACATTAACTTATTTTTATTTTCTCTCTCCATAGGAGTCACTATTCCAGAATTATTAAGAACTAGGTTGTGACAATAATCTGGAAGCAACTAAAATGACTCCCTTAGTGATTTACGTAATGATTATAGGGTAATTTTCATATAGACAAAAAACCTCCCATCTACCTTTGGATGATTGTTTCACTTTAAATTAGTAACCTTTTTTGAGGGCATCCTTATGGAAAGCATCCATCAAACTGAATTTAATGTCAAAAATATTTTTCACCTTTATTTCTTGTCGACGAGGTTCGCTAAATGTGGAAGGTTACTTAAGGATTAAATGTAACTAATTAAATTGCCCCCTATGAACATTTTGCCATTCTATGTCTTCAAAACCACCCATACTTTCATTTTCAGCTTTAGGATTTCTATCTAAGTTAAGTGTTAGAACCCTCCTATGTTATCATCATTATCATCATCAGTAGCCTCACCTTTATACACATAATTGTCATCATTATTATCATTATCATTATCTTTATACTCAAAATATTGATCAATATATTTTTTTGTTCAGCAAACTAATGATGCCTTAACAAGTTCATTACCACTCCTTATGCCTCTTCTTCTTTCACTATATATGATGGCCCTACTTCATACTTGTGTGTGAACCTTCTTGTTGATAGAAAACGTCCTCACTGGTGCTTGCTTATGGAAAATCAAACCAATGTACGCATTTCACAAAAACTGATATACACTATCTCAATTTGGCTAGCTGTCCATTCATAATTGTCATATGTTTGTTACATTTGATCTCTAAAGGACCTCTATGTTGGAGGTTGCTCAGTCTCATTGAAACTTCAATCTTATTACACCTCTAAGCAATTTAAAAAAGTTCACACAATATTTGGATAAGTTATTTAAATGTTATGTTCTTTAGGATTTGAAGCAACTCCTTTTGCCCTCTAACATGTTTCATGCTCCTATCACCTCTTATCCATTAGCCTTCATATGATACCAATATGTATCTTGCCATGCCAATGTTTTGATTGTAAGATCAATTGGCATGGTAGGATATGTTTGTGTCCAAACTTTTATTATGTCATAACAATTTAGAAATTACGTTTTAAGATTTAAAATTTACGGTTTAAGGTTCAAGATTTATGGTTTAAGGTTGTAAGTTTTAAATTTCTAATTTAGACTTTTCAATTGAGGATTTTCAATTTTGGGTTTAGGATTTCTAGTTTAAGGTTTCCAATCAATCTAAAAACTATACAATTAATTCTTGCCACCGTTTAATGTTTCTAATTAATCTAAACACTATATAATTAACCCCTACTATTGTATCAGTATATCAACATTCACCTTACATATATGTTTAATTTTATCAAACCCACATATTTATCATTTTTATCATCATTGTATCAACATTCACCCTATATATTTGCTTAATTTCATCGAACTCACATATTTATCATTTTTATCACTAAAACCCATACCCTATCTAAATATAACAGAATTTAAGTTCTAACTCAAATTATATATAAATACCTGGATTAATAAACTTCTTTTATTGCATTAAAACATGTGACATCAAAATTTTGACAAAATGAGGCTTTGAGAGAATTATGTGCTTCCAATGTTAAATGTTATTGTGTTTATATAGAAAAATGAAAGCTGTTAGACGTAAAATTGGTATTTTAATCAATAATTTTTTTTTGTTAAATTCACTTAACCACATCTTTATAAACCTCTTACTGTATTAAAAAATTGTAAAACATCCTCTAAAATCTCATTTCAATTTCTCATTTTTAACTAGTATCACACATTTGGTGACCAAATATCATACATGGTATTGTATAATCACGTGTATTATGCATTTGGCAACAAAATGACCCTATCCATAATCCAATTTTTTTCTCTCTGTAATTTTGATTTTTTATTCATGATTCTAACTACAAATATCATAAAATAATATACATAATGCACATATTAGAACAAAAATAGTTTTTTATATTATAACATACTCTATATAAAATACAATTATCTGCTCACCATTTTCACTTTTTTTTTTTTGTTAAAATAAATCAAAATTCACTATAAATCATTAAGTGTGTCGAATTTGGTTGCTATATGTGAAAATGCCAATATACACAATGTTCAAAAACTATGAGTTCTCTACGCATGAAGTCATTTCAGTACCGGAATTAATATTATATAAAGTAATTTCTTAGGACAAACCAAAGTCAATAAAGGAGTACAAGTTATAGGTTCGGGCCCATTGGCTATTGAACTATGACAAGCATGTTTAAACCTCGATCTAGAACTTTTTTGTGCTTCAAACTTCCCTATTAGAGCTTCAAATGTTCTGCGCAATTCTAATTCAAATACATTCTTATATTCCTCGTGAAAACCTAATAAATACGCTCTATTGACAGAATTGATTCGTGATTAATATAAATAAATGATGAAATATGTAACCTCTTTAGTCTAAAATTTTAAATTTTATGTAGAAAAATATTAAACAGATTTTCAAAAGTGAATAACGGATAAAAACTACTAAAGTAACAAAAACTTAAAAATAGAAAATAATAGAAAACATTAATCATATCTATCCATTTCATTAACGGTTATCCTGCAAATTCTTCACGATTAAAAATTTTTTAAAACAAAAAGAAGAAAGATCATTACAAATTAAAAAGGTTAGATGGCATGAATGAAAAACGAGAACAAGGGAATTCGACCCATCCCCTTTTTTTCCCAATATAAGTATCCATTACACCACACACAACTCCAATTCTTCTCAACTCTTACATATATATAATAACATTACAATCTCTTCAAACTTTTCTTTCTAGCATCGATTTTCTTCTTGTCTGCCTGCATTTTTGATAACCCGCAAACTTCTTTCTTTAATACAGCTGCTGGTGTTGCTGCAGCAGAACCACTGTTCCCTATATCGGGTACAGGAACTGCAGCAGTTGGCTGGTCCTGAGTATTTCCTTTGGTAGCTGTAGCAGGGGCTAAAGGTGATGGCAATGGCAATGCACCACCTGTTGTGTTCTTCTGATCCTTCTGTTCAATGTTATGAACCGAGGCATTGCTCTGGTCCACGTTCAATGCTGTAGTTGACTCTGAAATGGCTACTGACTTTAACTTTGGTTTTGGCTTTGCATGGATCCCAGCGTAAATTCTGCACACAACTTACAAACTTTAATGACAAAATAATTAGCACGTCTGCTTTAATCCTAGTACAGAGACTCTGGAAAGTGGCGGAGTGCACCACATGCAAGCATTATTTTCAGCCATGACCATTATAATTCACAATTAAGAGGGTTCTCACCTGGCATGTCTGGCATACTCCTCATAGTTTTCAAGAAGCATCTTACCAGCCTGTTCATTCAAAGCTGATTCTGGAAATGGCTCAATCAATAAACACCGGACCACCTATTACCAACAATCTCAGATTAAGAATAATAATTAAAATCCCCAAGATCTGAAACTAAAATTGCTAAAATGAACTGTTTAAGACTCTGAAACAAATAAAAAGATTTTGGGGGTTGTGGTGTAGCGGCGTGGTGTAGTGGGGGGGAAGGAGAAGAAGAGGGGAGGAGGAGGAGAGGTGGAGGAGAGGAAGAAACACAAGTGCTGATAGAACTTACAACAAGAACATGTCGTAATCCTAGACTTGGATTCCAATCTTTTTTTAGCGTATTGACACAAATTTCACCATTTGTTGCAATGTTCGGATGGAAAATCTTAGTCATGAAATAACCTACAATATCAATGTATCAACATTACAATTGCATAACAAGGGATATACATCACTGTTCAGAGACGAAAAATGTATAAAAACATAACAATGTGCATCGACAAACCTTTTGGAGGAGAGTGTGGAAAGTCATGAGACAATAACAACTTCATGCGGAAAACACCATTTTCATATGGAGTTCCAGCTGCAAGGAACAAAAAGACTTACCTAAGTGTTACAGGATGCCTAAGAAGATGCAAAAATATAGAAGACAAAGGTTACATGCCTGGGCCTTCGATATCAGCATATATAGTTGAAAAATCATCATCATTTACTCCAACTTTAATGCCCTCAGGGGGTGAATCATCAAGAGTCTTCAATTCCTTTGCAAGTTGCTTTACCACATTTGGTGGAAGATTTTCATTAGTGGCCTAAAACAACATAACAACGAAAATATGTCATTAGAAGCCAAATGAAACAACTCATGCCATAAAACCTATATATATATATATATATATATATATATCAAGCTTCAAGCACAAACTTAGGCAAAATTGCATGACGAGGATCCAGTCAACAACTGATGAATGTTACTACATCCCTATTATATCAACCAATCTTGACAAAATGAAAGAATATGACACTTCTTATTTTTCAATATTTCTTCCATCATTAAAAGCTGAAAAAGTTGTATGGCTAATCAAAATACTATGAAAAGGTCAAATCAAGTCAAATAAAAATTAGAGATCTACCATAGCTACAACAGGAAACGGAATCCTTTGAATAGCTTCTTCTTTGAGAGGAGAGAAATCAAAAATCCAACAAATGATGTGCCAGAAGCTTCTTGAACATTCAGTGGCAAGAATATCAGGGAATGCAAAATGGACCTGAAAAATAACGACAATTTTCAGTCACTTGTATCTAATATAATAATGTAATAATTAGAACAACTGACATTAAATTTTGCCCAATGTTAAACAAGAAGCAGCTGTCATTCAAGGATGTTTATTACTACCATAACAGAGAAGAGCACACACAACATCGCACTAACTATAACTACCCGAACACAATTTGGCAACCAAGTTAATAGGTAGAAGACAAGAAATCTGATTTAAATTAAAAAATAGAGCCCAAATTGTGTTCATCAACGGTTGACAAATAAATGCATGAGGGTATTGATGGGCCCAATCAGCTCCAACAGACCATGAAAAGTTTGGGCTGAATTGTTGAAGCAGGTTGAACATAACACACATTTTCCAAAGTGGGTGCAGAAAGTTTCTACAGCTTGCACACAAAATTTTCAACAGTTCGCAGCCATCAAAGGATGTTGAGAAATACAGTCATCTACACTTGTCAGTATTCAAAAGATGCCAAGCAAAGAAGATGGGACCTTGGTAGAGGGGTGCAAGGCTGGGTAGCCTAGCCTAATTTTTTGAGCAAAAAAAAAAAAAAAACAGTTGCATTTTTTATACTAGTCAAATATAATCTGATGAATTCATACTGTTAGCTCAGTTACAGAAACATAAAATTTGTGGATATCTATTCACTTAATAAGCAACATTTCACCAAGTGAACAACCAGGTTGCAAGGCTTCTGTCAACGATTCATTATGAGCCTGCAAAAAAGTCCTCTCAGCATGTATTCACATATAAGTTAACAGAGAGTAAACTCATACACAATTGAACGACAGAAAAACAGTTTTGAGCCCTCCAAATTCATGAAACTCTGGAAACATAAAGCATTTATTGAAAAACCCAAAGTTGACACAACTAAATATAATCAAGATGCATTACACTACACTGCAATTAGCATTGCA
>JAJEJH010001759.1:0-18069 GCA_026122585.1 Anacardium occidentale
CGGCGGTGGCTGCTGGGTTTCCAAATTTTTTAATTTTTTTAATATTTTATATTTATATAAAATTTATTTTATTAATTTATAAAATTTTAATATTAAAAAGACAAAAATACCCCTGATTATTACTGTATATTTATTATTTTTAATATAAAAAATAGGTGAGGGGTGGAAGTTTGGGCTTTTAAACTTAAGCGGGTGGGAATTTGTCCCAGCCTGAAACTATGGGTGGGAAAATGTCCTTTGGCCTTAAAATAATAACAAAATAGATTTTAAAAATGAATTAAAATATATAAAAAAATTAAAATTAAAAATTTTGAAAAAAGCGACCACCATTGGAGACAATGGTCTCTGATAACTGAACCAGATAATTGAAAAAGGTTATCCAGTTTTACTGACAGCCAAATTTGGTGCCTCATTTATGTGAATGATAGCAAAAAATAGTTGTCTTGAACAAGATGATAACTTCTAACCATTTCCAATCATCTTTAATGGTGGAGGCGGTCATATTTGATCGCTTCACACAAATGAGACAATTAGATCTAACCATCAACTAAACTATGTGTCCTTTTTTAGCCACCTGATTCATTTACCAACGATACTAGCTATTTTTTTCACAAATTTTTTATTTTATATATTTTAATATTTTTGTTAAAATTTAAAATTTATTTTATTGTTATTTTAATATGTTAATATTCTTCTATTATTTTTATAAAATTTATGTTACTATTTTTAAAATTATTTTTATTCAAAAAATAAAAATGCCCCTTTAACTATTAACATTTAATAATTAATCATTAAATTTAACGATTGGCTTTAGTCAATAAATAAATTTTTAAATTTTTAAAAACTAATAAACATAACTTTATCATTTAAGAAAATCTTGCGTGGGATCAAGTCCTTCAACCTTTTAAATATTGAAAATCAGTTAACAATTTTCACTCTATATATATTCATCAATGTTGAAAATTTAGTGGGCACAAAGCTTCCCTTCCCCACTCAAAAATTTTTTGTGTACACCATGATTAAAGCCAAATAAAGAGAAATACAAAAGAATGAGATATTTTTTAAAGAAAGTATACAAAGAATGTGAAAGATCGCAATAAAATCTAGTCGTAAACCATACAAACCGTAGTTGCTAATCTCCTCTCGGAGTCAATCTCGTTATATTCAACTCCTCTAAGCACCAATCTTGTCATTTCTGACATTAATCTACGTTAATCTCCTCTTTAGAAGCTCCTCCTAGTGTCAATCTCGTCATTTCTAACTTTTCTCAATGCTTATCTTATCATCATTAGTTCCATATGCATTGATCTCCTCTTCAGCAGAACCCCTTGTTGATCTCATCATTTCTAGCTCCTTCGAACTTCAATCTTATCATTTCTGGTGACTCATTTCGTAAGTTGATCCAATGATTCATCTGTAACTCAATGTGGCTTTCCCAATTGGGTTATAATCGAGTCAGTTAGTCTAAACCGAGTTTTAAAACCATGTTAACAAGTATAAATAAATTAATATGTCATTATGTAATTAAGTGAATTTGAATTATACATAAAATAAACAATTAGATCATCAAATCATATGATGACACGTCAATTAGATCATCAAACATTTCATATACAAACGATTGGTTACTAACGAATACAAACAAGTTGTTTTATTACCATGAGAAGTTTGCTCAAGCTCGTAATTTTCATATTATCGAGCTTGAGTTTTAGAGGGATTTGATTTGTCAAACTCACGAGCTTAACAAAATTTAATTTGAATTAACTAAAACTATATCGTTTTAATTAATATGTATCAAAACAATGTTGTTTCAAATAATATATTTAAAAAGCTCGTTAAAAAGTTTGATAAGAACTCGACTCAAAAACTCATTAAGAAACATGTTAACAGGCGTGTCAAAAAGCTCGGTATGATTCATTAAGCATCAAATGAAAGCTCATATCCACCAAATTCATCTAGCTCGAGTTAGGACTTGAGTTTGACTCATGTTAGTTTAGTTGAGGCAAACTCAAACCCACAATTTTTATATATCGAGCTTGAGCTTTAAAGGGGATTACATTTGTCAAACTCATAAGTTTAGAAAATTTTGATTCGAATTGACTAAAATGATGTTACTTTGATCAATACGCTTTAAAACAATAAGAAGCTTGCCTCAAAAACTCACTAACAGAGTCATTAAAAAGTTTGATTCGATTCATTAAATATCAAATTCAAACTCGTATCTACCAAGCTTATCTAACTCAAGTTAGAACTCGAGTTTGACTTGTTATTAGTCGAACTAAACTCAAACTCTATTCAATTCAAGGTTAAGTCGGCTCGTATCCAACCCTACCCATGACTCATTCCTTAAAATAATTCAAAATAGGATCAATTAATTTGTTGTTAAAGTGATGCAAAGTGAAATGAATCATGAGAGATCAAGTGAGAACCACTTCAGCCATGGCCCATGGAACCACTTAATTTTGGATAATGGAGGGACCATGGTGCAGCCATTTGAAGATTTGGGTCCATTGGGGCCATGTTTAGAATGATGAGGTTTGGTCAACACATGCATTTGAAAAAAAAGGCTTTTCTCAATCAACACCTCCTAAAAGGAAAAAATTTACCCATTGAAAAAGGCCCCTTTCTTTTCCACCAATTCAAATGACCCAAATTTGGAGTTAACTCTTTTTCAAGTTCGATTTAAATTAACCTTAATTTCGAATTAGAAGTTAATAATTAAAGTTTTTTTAATTTTAAAGAATTTTTAATTTTTGAAAAAAGTTTAAAGTGTTTTTCAAATTTTTTTAAATATTTATATATCTCTTAATAGTTTTAAAAAATAATTGAAAAAAATATATATATAAACAAAAAAATTAAAATATATTTTTAAAATATATTGAGATATAATAATTTTAAATAATAAATAAAATTATTTATTTATATACTAAATTTAAAAATTATTTTATAATTATATTGTTTATTATAATTGAATAAAATAATAAAAATAATTTATAATTCTAAATTAATATTTTTTTAATATATAGGATGGAATTTGATTTTTTAATTTAAAATAAAATTTTATCATTTTAATATATATGAAATTATGTAAATAATAATATTATTATAAAAATAATTTTGATTTGAATTTTATAGGGAATGATTAAAACGTGGTGATGCGACTTAATAATAATGATAATGATATCAGTGGAAGTTAGGGGCGAGGGGTTGGAGGGCGTTTGAAATTTGAAATAAAAATAAGACGACAAGACATATTCCCACCCAAAGTCTTTCGGAACGCTAAAATTATTGCTCCTATTTTTTTTTAATTTAAATATTTATTTATTAATCAAATTTAATAGTTAATAATTAAATATTAATGATTAAATCTTTTTTGATAAAATTTTTTAAATAAATAAAATAAATTTTATAAAAATATCAAATTATTAAAATAAAATTTAAAATTTTTTATTAAAAAATATAAAAAAAGGATTACTATTGATCGTGGTACGAGTCGTTAATAATTGAATCAGGAAACTAAAAACAATCCTCTAATTCACAGGACAACCACCGTTAACTGTAATCGAAAACGATTAAAAATTATCGATTTTAACTCTACTGATGATTTTCAATCATAATTAATAACAAAAACAATCAAATTGAGTTATCTCACAAACTTAGAGAACAATTTCGACCTCTTAATTTGATTATTGATGGCTATTGTTATGGGTGGTGATAGCTATTATTTTTATTTTTAAAATTTTTATTTAAATATTAAATTATATATTTTTATTTATATTTTTATGAGGGCAATTTAGTTATTTTAAAAATTAGAGGTGAAATTTGGTCCTTTTAAACAACCTTGGGTGGGAAAAAACTCTCTGCCTTAAAAATAATGTACATAAATAAAGAGAGGAGAGAGAACCAGGCTGGCCACCCACTTTACTTTACTACGATTGGGCCACGTGGGTGTAATTGAAAGTACCTGCAACATCATCTCGTGTCCCAAAGTTCGCAGAATATATGTTCACTTACATTATAAAATAAAAATAATAATAAAAAAGTTTGAAAAAGAGAAATAAATATATTCAACAGAAGAGAAGAATCTATGACGTCATCCAATCCCGACAAAACCAAACTAATCTCTATTATTACAACCATAAAGCTTACACTTTCCTTGGAACCCTCAATTTACCAGCCTAAACTACGCTTTGCCATATATATACATATACATACATATATATACATATACATACATATATATATATATATATACATATATATATATATATGAATGTATGTATGTATATGTATATGTATACATATTTGGGTGTGTTTTTATTTTTGGCAACTAGTGAACCCAAATACGAATACAAACTTTGAATTTTTTAATGATCGAATACAAATATTTTATACAAATAATTCATATATTTATGTTATAAAATAAAATAAAATCATATTTTTTACAATTAATTTATTAAAAAAATTCTTTTTTATTAAAACAAATTTTCTTATTCAATAAAAACGAATATGTTCACATTTTTTAGTATAATAACAAAAATAAATCACACTAAATGTAAAATTATATTACTTTATATAAATAAAATTTAAATTCTTTTTATTTATATTTAACAAATATAAATATATATATTTATATTTAATTCGATTTAAACATAAATAACAAATTTGTTTATAAAAGATAGATTTTATCCTTTAGAAAAACCTCTGTCAAAAAGTCTTTATTGCCAAGGTTTTGACTCACGGAACTGTGTGTTCTCTCTTACAAAATTAACACGAGTTGCTGTTCACGTGACTAAAATTTGCCAGAACTGTACATGTACATTTTACGGCTAAGCCGACGGCCCGCTGCAGCCTTCTGCAGCCTAACAGTGACACCGTCCGCCCATTTCCCGCAATTGATTTTGTACATCAATAAATAAATAATAACGCCACCAAGAATAATTCTCCATTTTAAATTTTCCTTTTCCACCCCTAAACATCAAAAGAAGCATGGCTTGAATGCCTCCAAAGGTGACTTGAGCTGCAGTAAGGGATGACTTTCTATATAGTAATACCCTATATAACAATTGTAAAACATACTATCACCCGAGATTTTTCTAATTTGATGTGGTCATAGTTATGACTATCTTAATGAGTCACTCAAGTAAGTCAAAAGGTGATAGGCAAGACAGTTATATGGGCATAGGCTCGGGTAGGGTTTCTTCATTAATAAAAAAAAAAAAAAAAAACAAGACATGAATTCAAGTCAAACATATTAAGATTTGATTATAATACAATTCGTTTAAGTTTGAAACAAGTGGTCATACGTAAAGTTTGAGCTAAATTCATACATATGTGACACTATTGAATCCAAGTTTGACTTATGTAATGTTCGATTCAACAAACGTATATATACAAATTAAACAATATTATTTTATGTTAGTATTATATTATATAAACGATACAAAACGATAATATTTTATTATATAACTTAGAGTCAAAATAATATTGTTTTGTTTTATATTTATCGAATTCAAGCTCAACTTGTATAACCTCGAGTTTAGATTCTTCTAAACTTATTGATCTCAAACCTAGTCTCGAACCGGATTCGGATAAAAAACCCAAAGGGGAGGGGGGCAAAAAGGGAAAGTAGTAATGATAGCTTCACGGGTGGCGGTCAGCTGTATGTTGACGTTGAACTTAATACCTCTTTAAATATTTTTGTCTGCTACATAACGGCGTTATCGTCGTCAGTTTTCTCTATATAGTAAACTTCGATATCAGGCTTTACCCCTCAGGATCTCTTTATTCAAAAAGGTTCCCAGAATCCCAGTTTCAATATCAATTTTCTCTTTCTCTGTGTTTATTCCTTTCTCTCTGCCCTTCTCTTTCTCTCACCTTCTGCATCAAAGCCTTCGTCGGAGTGCAAGTTGTGAATGGTTGCGTGAGGAGAAGTTTGGAATATTGGTTGTTTTCATTGATATTATCACTTGGGTGTTTTCTCGAAATGGGGAAGAAAGAACTGCAAGATCAGAAAGGCAATGAGAGAGTTGAAGCTGTCCTTAAGCTTCTCAGAAAACAAGCTCCTCTCACTGTTAAACAGGTGGGTTTTTGGATATAAATTACCGTACCTTCGTTTTCATTTCGTTTTTATCGCTCACAAAGTGGTTGCAGTAAGAGAATTTTCAGGTTAAAAACGTGTTCTTCATTGCTTCAAGTTTAGCATAATGGTGTGGGAGCTAAAGTGGTTAATCATTTTCATCTTTTTTTGAGCTTTACTGTTCATAATCTCTGTTTCTATGCACATTAACAGGAGAAGTTCTGCAACAACGCTTGTGTTGAGCGTTTTCTGAGAGCAAAAGGTGACAGTGTGAAGAAGACCGCGAAGCACTTGAGAGCTTGCCTTTCTTGGAGAGAGAGCATCGGCGTAGGTAGAAAGAATACGTTTTATCGTTCTTCTATTTTGATTGCTTCATCTTTATCGGCCTGCTATGATAGTGGCTCCTCTTTTTATATGCGCTGGAATCTTTGCCTTTTTATATACAGATAATTTAACAGCAGATGAGTTCTCGGCTGAGCTCCTTGAAGGAGTCGCTTATGTTGCTGGCAATGACGAAGAATCCAGACCCGTATTGGTAATCTCGCAACCCCCATTTCCTTACCTATCAAGTTCTCAATTTCAGCTGAAAACAACTAAGAGGGTCGATTTAAACAGCTTTTCAGGATTAAACAAGATTATCCGAAGTTCCACTCTCAAAAAATGTAAGTATCGGAAGACGAAAGCATGGTGCTTGTTTTTAATAAGAAAGAATCTGATAGCACTACTTGTTTTTGTTCTTTCTTGCCAAATTTTCAGGTTCACTCGCTTGCTTGTATTCACTGTGGAAGTAGCCATTGGAACCATGTCAAAAAGCGCTAAACAGCTCGTTGTTCTCTTCGACGCAAGTAAGTATCAGGTTCAGCTTGCTTTTGATTTCTGGGTGATTTTAAGATGAAGGTTTGCACGCCGGTAAAGCAGCAGCCACATGTAACTTAGGAGGCCAAGTTGGCAACTTTATCGGAGAACAAGCTGATTCTCAGATAATATCCAGACAATATCTGGAGTGCCCCTTAGAATTGCAGTCAATTATAAATATTTTCTGTCCAAGAATTGGTCAAAATCAATGGCTGAGTCTGAGTCTGACGGTTCCTTAAAACATTTTTTCTTTACTTTATTTGAACTGCAGGTTTTTTCAGATCGGCTTCAGCTTTTGTGAACTTATTGCTGACAACCCTGAAAATTTTGGCCGACTATTACCCTGAAAGGCTTTTCAAGGCTTTTGTCATCGACCCACCTTATCTTTTTTCTTATCTATGGAAGGTAATTTTAAATAAAATTTTATGTGCAGAATTTTTTCTGGACTTTCTGCACTGTTTTTTACTGTAAATTTCACAGGGTGTCCGTCGATTTGTTGAGCTGTCGACGGCGGTCACGCTGGTATCGTCGCTTGACTTTGAAGAATCACTGGAGTTCGATGACTTTACAGCCTACCCACGTGCTTCGTCTCTCCGATTGGACACATCGTCGGTGAAAGCGACAGCCAAGATCGGTGCTTGCTCTTCCTCCCGATTTTCCTTCACTGTTTCCCACCATTTCGACTCACTCAAACCATGGTACCTCACTTTAACTGACACCTCATCATCCAAGATCGAGTCCACCAGTCCATTTCCGATGGGCCCTTCACTCATCTCCCCGTTGAACGCCCGTTCACTCTCGTTCGCATCACCAGCCGTCAGAACTCCACGTGGCGGCAACAGAGGTGGAAAAAGCTTACTATTCCCGTCAACACCGTTGCCACGGCGTACCAAGGGAAGCGAACCTATCAAAATCACCCATCCTCGAACACCACGTCCCTCCTCACTCCTGCAATCACCCGCCACGTTTTTCAGAAGAGATTACCACGTCAGCGTCAGGACCGACAAGTCTCGGGAATCGTTCTTACCATTTTTGAAATTCTACAGAAGGCCGTACGATGAGATGACTTACAGGTCAAAGATGCGGCCTCCACTCGGGGGCCTAATCTCCATTGTCTCCCCCCACCTCAATCGCCGCCACATGTCACTATCACAACGGTTTTAAACAACCCAGAAACGAAAAACATGATATAATACATACGCCATTCATTCATATAAACTCCATTTGTCAATGACACTGCTTTCATGCAGCTAATAATTGATTGATTTTTCTGTTTTATTCGAGTTTCGAGGTCTTCATGATGAGCTCCTGCGGGAGACTACGTGCGAGGTGGGATGTGAAAACTTGTGCGCCATGTCTAATTTTCAGCTCTGTGGAAAAACACACACATATATACAGCGTGGTCGAAACGGCGACCACTGTATTGCATTGGAAAGCTTACTGTACCAAGAAAACCAAAGCGTTGAAAGCAGAGCGATATATTGAACCTGTGAAGATGATTGTTTTTGAGTAATTTTTGGAGGGTTGGAGAATCTAGGTGTACTTGTTTTGGCTGGACTTTGTTTATAATAAATAAGAGTTAAAGTTTGAATATGTACCTTTGTTGATGGTTGGCGTCTCCATTGAATTTTAAATTCAGCCATGGTGGGCAGCTGGGTTGGCAGGAATATAAACGGAGCTGCTCTGAAAGTATAATTACTCAGATATCTATACGGATTCTTGTATGTGAGAAATATGGAGAATTGTCTTGTAGGAAGTGTCGTTAAGGCATTAAGGTTCTGCTCATAAGAGCTGAAGTTTGAGAGCTGTAATGGCCATCTCCTAGTTTGTTCTTCTTGGACTGCGTCCGCTGCTTCTTTCCGCTGATTATGGCTAAATACGAGGAGAATGACTATTTTTCAATTAGGTTTTTTCTGAAATGATAGAATTTTAATAGTTAATAAATTTTAATTAAAATTTACATAATCGTTAAAAAATATTTTTATTTTTTAAATAAAAATATTTTTAAAAATAATATTTTATGTTTAAAATATATAAACAAATTAAAATTATTTAAAAGTAATAATAGTAAACAATCCATCCACATAATTAAAATAAATCACTTAATTTATCATATGATTAGATTTGATCGTTTCATTTTATATAAAACAATTTAATCTAATCGTTTTTATTATCGACAATGATTGAGAACAACCAGAGTGAATAAAGAGACTATTACCGATCACCTAATATGGTCATAATAATTTATTATTTTAAGATTTTCAAACATTATTTTAATATTATTTTATTTTTTTACTATAATTTTTTTTTTCTAAATACTATTTTTATTTTATTAGATAAGCTTCATCCGACGTTGAATGAGGGGCCTCTTCCGAAATCTAGCAATTCTTTTCGAGACCCTCATCTTCCCTCGAACTCTTTTCATAACACTTTCTTCTAAATCATTAATACTATAACTATGTATATAAGTTCTCAAGTTATACCGTGTAACATGATTCGGATCTTTCTCAAAGAATTCACATCCCTCTGAGGAGGAAATTACATTAACAACCTCTTTCAATTTGAGAAGGAAAGTTTAAGTGCTTGGATTATATTGGAAATCAACAATTATAAGTGTAAATTCATGAGAATAAATAATTGTATGCATACATTTTTAAGTACTTATTTATACAACTAAATAATATATCATTATGTAATTAAGATATGATTAGATTTTAAATTAAATATAAATTTATATTCAATCAAATAATAACATATAATCTAAATACATAAATGGATATTCAAAAATTTATACATTGTATTTGTTCAATTCTATTTTACAAATAAATAGAACCGAGATAAACTGAAATATCTTGGCTCGAGCTTAAGGCAACAATAGAGGAAAAAAAAAGAATTTAAGCCTCCTAAATTTTAATATATTACGTTTAAAACCTTATAATATATATATATTTATCTATTACTCTTTAATATTCAAAATCAGAAACAAAATTTTAAGGGTATAGATGTAAATTTAAAATAAATCTAGTTGTGAGTTCTTTAGCTCACCGAGCCAATTAATATTAAATTCGAACTCAGTTTGAGAGTCAAACTCGATCGGTTTGATCTCAAGTTGGGCTCTAATATCAATTTTGCACCTTGTTATAAATTTGGGTAATTTCTACACTAGCATCCGGTGCAGGGCTTGCCGTCGGCCACTCCGTCTCCGATACTACGACTTTGACAGCCCTGCATTGTACCACCCTCGCCACTGCTGCCACAAAGACATCCACCGTTGCATCAAAGAGATTGCTGTACTCTAATTCTCCATCTTTGACAGGGGTTGGAGCTTGGAACAAGGCATAGTCTAGAGAAATTCTGTCAGGTTCTGCAACCAGGGCGATATAATGATACACATCAATCAACAATGGTGAGCCCGCACGGTATAATTGTCGAGTAATATCGCTCATAATTTGAGCGACATTGGAAGCAAACTGGCCCTGTGAAGGAGGAAAAGAGACCCCTAAAGCAGCTGCCGAAACCAGGCCGCTGTGTTAATGAATTGTGAATATTTGCAAATGCTCGCTGGACATCGAGAGCCACAAGGCCCGGAATGGCGTTGTTGCCAGAACAGACATATCGAATCCTGATGCCTTTCATTATGTATGTGCTTATGTGGTCTTCAAGGCCTCATTTGGGACCCCAACTGTCATAACCAGATTGGATTGGCTCAGTGCTTTTAAAATGTCGAGGTTGGCATCGTATACAAGAAGCAATGGGATCTTGTAATTCAAATCATTCGTAAGGGAATCGACGACCTGTTTCGGAGAAGGGAGATTGTCTCCATTTCTGCCATAGATGATTCCAGCATCACCACCTGCAGAATTTTCCTGCATTGAATGAAAATATGACCAAATATTTATGCCCGTGTTCTTATTATCAGTAACGTATCAGAGTTTTCAGATTAAGTGACTCACTTAAGACCACGGGAGGTTGAAATTCAGCCAGAGCCAGTACTGCTAACACCATAGCTATAACAAATGTTGTCCATGATAATGTGATATCAGCCCATTCCAGCAGCCCCACACTTCTTAATATTTATGGAATGAAATCAAAAGCCGAAGGAGTCCAAGATATGAAGTCTATGGTCAAAGTCAATCAAACATGCAAGCAAGTGGCCCAAGACAACAAGGTGATCCAAGAAGAGCTCACATTGGGCTATACTAGCCCAACCCATGTTCATCAAAGAGAATTAGGTCCACTTACCAAATTTGGCTTCAATTTGATTCAAAGAATAGAAGATATGCAAGTTGCAAAGTCAAGGAGACATGATTCCTTTATTTAAGGAAAAGTGGCATGACTTATTAATGAAGCATGGACTCATTTCTCATTTCAATGGTTTAAAAATTTTGTAATATTTTGTAATTTCATTTTCTTGTATTTATATTTAATATTAGGGCTTTGATCATGCTTTTAGAAAGACCATATATTAAGGCATGAAAATATTGTAAAAAACTAGTTTCTATCAATATAAAAGTCTCTCTCATCTTGGTTTTTGAGTTTTGTCTCTTAAATTGATTTATTCTTTCTTTATCCAAACTTTAGCCAAAGGTTTCGTGGTGGATTTCCAAGTTGGTGGTTTTACCTTTATGCTTGAGGTATCATTTAGCTAATCTAGTAAACATTATATGTGTTGCATGAAAAATTTATCTAACTTGAACTTGTAGAACTTATAGTGCTTGCCTTTAGTTTTGTTAATCTTGATGTGGTGTTGACTTGTTGAATGATTTGGTGATAAAAATTAGTACATTGGGATGTTTGATGATGGTTGGAAGTGTTGTGTTAAGTATTGGAAGTGATTAGAGCCTAATTTACATGCTTAAGCTTTTGCACGTAATTTTAGTCAATTTGATGGATTCACATCACATGAAGGGGCCATTATAACTTGATTTTATCAGAAGGTATAAGAGGCATAAACAAGCATGTATAGGAAAAAAAATGGAAAGAAATCAGAAGAAAGGTCCTTACAGAGACCAGTTGGTCATATAAAGGACAAGATTTAATGAGGTTTAGGGGTAAACTATAACACAATAAAAGCTGCCGACTTAGCTAGTAAAAACCAGTTGGTCAGTTTGCTTTGCCATTATGTAATCTTACAGGCCACACTTTATGGCCAATGACTATTTCCCATCTGAACTTGATGAAACGAAATATCTCACTCTTTAAGTTTGAAAAATCTATTTTCTCACTCATCCATCGTTGTCCTTTTCTTTCTTTTGGGGAGAGCCAGAGAGATTGGTCGAAGTGGAGAAACGTAAGATGGGGATATAAAAAAAACCTGAAACTGTCAGTGAGTATTGGACTAGAATCAAAAAAGCATCCAAAATCATTCACCAGAGCCTGAAAACTGTTGTTTAATGGCTTTTTCCATACAACCATATTCCATCCTTCTTTACAAGTTCCCAACAAATCTGAGCAGCAAGGTCCTCTAAGATTAATCAAAATATGAATTCAAGTGGTTGAAAGGCTCAATTCTCAACTTTAACTTCAACAATATTGTGACGAGGGTTATGAAAGAAGATGATAATGGTGCTAATGACAGAGGAAGAACATTTCATGATGCTTAGAGAACTGTTAAAAATGGTTGAATTGGAGGTTCTAGTCCCAGAGAAGGAGCTGTTAGTGCTGGGATTAAGTGAGCCAAATTTGGAGATTAGATTTTTAAGTAGTTTTGGGTGTATATACAAATTGATTCAATGATCAAGTTCTGCTGTTTATGTAGCATTTTCAAGAAATTAAACAAACAAAATAGTATGCTTCAACATAATCACAAGAACATTATAAATGACAATACTTTTCACTCCAAATTACAAGTCATAAACCTGTTTCCCTGTGAACTTGACCTCAATCGGATTAACATTCTTCCCAATCGACCTGTAATTCTGCCCGACTCCTTGTCTTCCCGGGTTCACCTTTTCAGGATAAACACCATCCTTGGGGTGCAAATACTGAACTTCACCATTGGGAAACACCCTGTAAAACTGATACTTGATCTTGTACTTGGACCTCAGTCTTGTTCCCAGAGCCAGACACTGCTCTTTCCTTGCCAGCTTCAGCAAATTCGGACCTTGCCTCATAATGGCAGCACCCCCAGTGGGCATTTCGAATATTTGTTCCTTGGGTGACTCCCAGGTGATGACATAAAACTCTTCCACTTGCGCCTTCCGCAGAAGCCCTCCAGTGCTGCCTCCAAAGATCGGAGATGGGGTGTTTGGGTCGAGTTCTGGTGGGGTGAACCCCACTGGAGCCGCCTCTTTTGTTGGGGTCTCGGTTTTCTCTTCGGCCATGGCCTTGATGGTACGTGGGACGTATTTAAGTGGCCTAGAAGACAGAGATGATGGTAGTTTCCAGGGGACGGTGGCGCGGTGGCTGGACTTGGCGCTCGAGAGGGTGGCAGGAGTGAAAAGAGAGGCTTGGGTTGCCATGGACATTAGAGATAGTTGGAATGAGTAATGGATCAATGAAGAGCATAGACTTAAAAGGTCTTTGCAGACAAGTGTTTAGGGATTTTGCATGGTGGTGGGAATTTTGGGTAATGGATAAGGAGATATGGATTGAGCCAATTAGAATTTGTGATGTGGATACTCACCTTAGGTATCTTTGTCCAAAGTTATCGATAACATATCTCTAAATGTAAATTTCTAACCATCAGGCCGAATAACTTCAAAAACTTTTTATGCCTCCTTATATTTTATTTATCTTTTATTGTAGAAAACAACAAGACGTATTAACCAATCCTTGCCACAGCCGCTAAAACACAATACGAGAATCAAATTCGAAGCTAATTGGCATACTTTGGCTTGTTAAACACGATATACTAACAATGAAATATAAAGCTGCCCAAAAACATGTTTACAGATTCAGAAGCTTAGATTGAGACACTGTTGGGAATGCCCTTTCCTGTGAGTCCACCCTCTCTGGAGTAATCTGAAGTGTTAGGATAGAGCAAGGTGTAAGGCAAATTGACAGGCCCAACTCTGTTCTTCCATCTTTTATCATTGTTCATTTCAATAATCTTCTTTTCAATCTTTATCAATCTTTCTCCGAATCTTTCAAATGCAGCTAATGGCTCATCATCAGAAGTCCATCCAGGAGTGTCTCTCTGCCCAAGATAAACCTCATCAGTTGAATGGCGTGACAAGATCTCTATGAGGGACACTCCCAGGAGGGTTTGAAGCTGTGCTGTGATTGTTTTCAGGAAGGCCACCTCAGGGTTCTTCTCAAGCTCAGCATACTCAGGGGTTCCAGGTTCAGGCATGAAGCGGCGACTCACAGTTGGTCTGTTTGGGAGGTAGCCTGCATACGGATATTGTCCAAAATTGACAGCTGCATGGAGGGCTGACGCCACCCATATGATAATGGTGCAAGACTGTACAAGCTCATCTCGTGTCTGCATCTCAGGCCACCATGGTTCATCTTTCCTGTCGCCATGCCCAATATCGCGGACTTCATGCCACCATGATTGAAGTTCATAATCCTCTTGAATCAAGTCGTCTGTTGGGTAGTAGAAAGAGCAGTATTCACTGACCCAAGTCTCAATTGCAGACCAGATTTCCAGCCCATCAACAGCATAAGGGTAATCCTCAATCAGAAGCCTAAGTCCATGAGGTTGGCTCGAGTCTGGCTCCGCCACCCCTCTGAAAAGTTGCAAAGTTCCAGTTATCAGAATCAAACTTAATAGCAAATATTAACTTCAAGATCTGTTAGCTTACCTCTTGAGCAGATCAGCTGGGAGTGCCTGCTCATTGAAAACCCAACTTTTGTACATCCCAGATGACATTTCTAGTGCATATCTTGCTGGGAAGACTGTTCTTTCAAGTACCCCACCAGCATTGATGAGGATTTGTCTAGCAAAGGCATTTATATTCATCGTATCCCGGTAATGCGGATGCAAAAGCTTATATATAGGATGAACCACACTCAACTGCCTATTGGTTGCAATCACAAATGGTTCTATCACTGCATGAGTGTTCAACCTGCAAATTTTTTTCACAAGCATATAAATATTGTTCTTAAAGTGAAACCAGGCTTCTAAATACAGTCCACTAGTCAGCAATTACCAATGGCTAACAAGCTGATGGTAGCCAGAATCATTTACTGCTGCATAAGCTTTGGCCAGCTGCCATATTGTACCCTCAATGCCATATTCTGCTGGTGTGAAAACTTTGTTAATAGCACCATGATGGTCTCCCTGTGGATGTGGCAAGCTTAACTCTATTGCCAATGGCTTCAGTGTCCCATCATCCTGTAACAAGAGCAGGGTCCTGCTGGCATAAGTCTTCGTGGTAGTGGAGTTTATTTTTTGCAGGTACGGCATCAATGCATCATGATGATCTAGTATGAACAGCTTCGTATTTTTTATTGCCTGCATTAAGTCTAGCATAGCATAAGAAAACAAATTGAACTAATAAAACTGAGAAAAGCACAGTCAATTAACTATGACATTACTTCTTCTACAGTAACCCCGTTCATATTCCCCTGAATGTCATCTCTTGTTATTGAACTCTTCTGGTTCCCATACACCTTAGGGTCAAGCTTGCTGGCTGGAGGGAACTCCTGCAGTTATGTTTAAGTAAATCAGTGAAGTGATGTTGGGAACCCAACAATTCTATTAATTCTCAACCAACCAATCCAACACAAAATGGAACCGAAAACAAGACCCTTATATGAATAGTAAGTGTTTATAAGAACAGAAAAATGGAAACTAGACACAATACTACTAGCTTTCAAGAGGCCAGAACTTTCCCTACACATTTACTTATCTAATTTTCCTTGCCCTTCCTTCTGTGACAATCCTCCTTTAATACTTGCTCAGCTATTCTACCTTATCATAACTCTATAACTTCCCCACTGAGTATAACAACAGTAATCAGCCAATACAGTTGAAGATACAAATTACCCGGAGGCGGCTGATGATAACTGGATTGACTCCAGCAAGCATTTCTCTTCCAAATTCTTCATCAGACCTCCAAGCAGTCTTATCCTCTGGAATGAATCAATAAAATGTCATAACCCACATGCTAAAGTTGAATAAATGTTTGAATACTAAGCCATCAGAAGCATTATATGAAAGCATGGCAGATTTTGTACCTTTGATTATATCAGGTACTGGGAATTTCATGAACCGCTCACCATCATTTCTAACAAGCTCCTTGAGCATCGCCCAAGGTATGTGATCTCTAATCTTGCTGACAGTTTTAGCATCTGGTAGCTTGAAACTTCCTTCATACAGATTATGTACATCTTCAAAACTGTCAAATTCGTTTATTGTTTTGTCTGTTAAAGACGTGATCTCCGGGTGCAACACCTGAAACAGCGACTTGAGAGAATAGGCAAGAAAATCTGAAAACTTGAGGTGGCTAAACCGTTCATCTCTTGGAACATAAATATTCAGACTCAGAAGTGGCAGCCTTTTCTCACTATTGGGATCTGTTACCATCAGAAAACTGAAATCACCATTTCGGATAACATAGATTAAAATTGTTCAGCCTTTGGAGTGCTTTCGAATCAAACCGAGCTCATACCTTGAATTTATAATAACTAACTCGAGTTTATTCGAATTGGTATACATAATCATCAAAAAGTTATCAACAAAGATTAACAAAGTTGTTGGCTGGATAACCAGTTTCATCGGATTGACGAACAAAGAGATTTTGAATCAGATTTTAATTTGATACTTTAGTTCAAAATAAGTTACTTTTTCTATTTAATGGAATGATCTTGAGTTTGAATTCGAATAAGATATTATACCTTATATCTGAGTTATTCATTGTTTAAAACACAATATAGTTGTTTTGAGGAAGGTAACTAACCAGCTTTTGTCCTTTTCCGGCCCGTTCTTCCTCGTCTGGGATATGGATGCTCTTCTGATCCGCCAAGAACAGGGCGGGCATACGCCGGGCCGTCGTCCGGGCTCCCCAAATCATTATAGAAATCATAATCATACACTCTGTCCCATTCTTTCAGCTCACCTTTCCCATCTCCTCTGAGATTTATGAGTTCTTCTTCTCTAAATTTGCGTAATGGCTCTGGTGTTTCGCATGGAAGATATGTCTGGCACAAATCACAGAACTGGCTGTTATTTATATCCACTGCTTCAATCAAAACAAATCTCAATTATTAATGCATTACAATGAAATTTTTATAGATGTCTGGTTAATTTGGTCAGATTTTCATCTGGGCTCCTTCATTGCAGTTTTGCCAAGAAAGCATAAGTCTAAACTCAATCAAGCAAGGGCAGTCTAATGGGTGACTTCGTTCCCTGACAAGCTGGGGTCAGCCCGAGCTCGTGTTAAACAGCATCACCAGAGAGTTAAAGGTGATATAAACAATTACATCGGCCTCACTCCAGGCGACACTGGATTTAGATGAAAACACAGAGGGTTGAACGTAGAATTTCTTTTTTACCTTATTAGAAAAAAACACACGATCATACTTGTAACGATGCATTGGGTAGACCCAGGAATTGCAGACAAAATGTAAAGACTCATGACCAGCAACGTCTTTCAAAGTCAGTGTCTTGAGGTAAATCTGGCTATGGTGATGATTTCTGATGATGAAAGCTCCAGGACAACCCATATCCTCGTCCCAGTCAAATGTAACTGTAAATTCAGTTTCCTTTGCAGTCAATGAAGCCTTTGATGAAATCCATTTCTCCAAGTACGCCACCTTTCCCAGCTTTCCTCGACCCTCGTTAGCTGAGCAAACACAATACAAAATTCTAGTCATAAATTTATAAACTCAGCTCAGTTGTTATTTCCACAAAGTAAACCGCAGACGCAAAAATAGGCGGAGAAACAGAAAAAGCCAACCTGGGTCAGCATGATCTGCACTGATAAGCTGAATAGAAACGCCTTTGCCCAGAAGCTCGTAAACCCGGTCAATAGCTGAAGCCGTCATATCATTGAAGTCCAAGACATTCTTTTTCATCAAAACCACGCTCCCTTTGATCTTCTCCCTCTTCTTCTTCTTCTTCTTCCTCCCATCATCAACGCCTTTCAGCTTCCATCTATGCGGTGCACATAACGTCCTCATAACGTTAGGAGCCATCTGGGAACAAAACCCCACGAAACAGAAGCTTAAGAGTGGAAGAAGAAGAA
>JAJEJH010000176.1:0-16643 GCA_026122585.1 Anacardium occidentale
AATCATCTTTATTTTAGCATATATGCATGAAAAATCCACTACTATAAACATATTTTCCTTATCAATAATAACCAAAAACAACCTAATCATACTTCGAATCCCTTAAACACACCTTCATGCATCAGGATGTCTAAGCATGCTTCTATCTTAAAATCTTTCTCCTATCTCCACATCATCCTCTAAAATATGCTTATTAAACTGAAAACATGCTAAATCACTAACTGAACTCATCTAAGAAGTTACAAACTAAGGAAATAAGAAAGAGGTAAAGAAATACTTACCTGTAATTGCTAAAGGCTTCAATCTCTCTAACTCTGATTGAATCGACTATTAGAAACTGGTTTCTCTTTTTGAAGATTGAGTTAGAGTTAGCTAAAGAGAAATGAGAAGAAGAATTGGGAAGATATTGGCTAAAAACTTGCAAAAAGAGGAATTTTGCTTTATATACTAGTAGGCATGTAAGACCCGCCGCCACGAGTACCCCTGCTGCTGAAAACTAATGGGAGCTTTTATTAATCATCTGAAAATATGGGTACCCGCGACGGGAATCCTACGAAAATAAAATAACTGAAACTGTACAATGCTTTACATTTCTGTACACGCGGAAGCTCATCTGAATATACATCATATGTATATATCTGAGATATACAACTATTCTGTGCAAGGGCCCACTGGCCTACATCATATACATACACTGATCGAGGTGTGTGTGCATGCCTTCTCCGTCAGCCTCGATCCAACCGCTCCTCGAACCCAACACGAACACCTGCAAAACTGGAAGAAGGAGGGGGAATGAGTGATAAAGATCACCCAGTAAGCGCTCCTTACTTCCCTCAATACCCAAGCAAGCACAACAATCATGTAAACAAACACATACCTGGGCCTCGGCCCTAATCATACATCTATGCGCTTGCTGGAATCTGGAAACTGCTCATCTGGATCTCATTCATTTATTAATATCATATGTATGCACGTCATGATGTGTATGTCATGTCATGCTAACTGAAAACTGGATGCATGCATCTGAATACCTCTCTCTGTACCCTCGGATACCTGCTGTGCTGATCAGACTGGGTAATACAGGGATTCGATATCCTGGCCATGTGGGTTAACCATTCTAGCGACTGGCTAGAAAGCTGAATCTGAATACTGTACTGTTACGATCTGACTGGTGTCAGAGAGCTGAAACTGAAATGCTGCTGAATCATCTGACTGGTGTCAGGAACTGAATCTGAAACACTGCTGAGCGTTCTGACTAGTGTCAGAAGGCTGATTCCCACAGATGCCCCCTCGTATTCATCCTATACTCTTATCCGTACATCGGGTTCTGAATACTGCTGAATTCGGATCCCCTGATCCTCTCTGAAACTACATGTCATGTCATGATATGCACATGCAGTTTATTATTTGAATACATGCTCAACTGATGCTTATCCGAAGCCAATTAGCCTTTATCTGAATTTCCCATGCTTAATTAATCAAATAATATTATTTTTCTGAAATTCTGCTGATGCACGGGCGTGCATGAAACGTGCACGGGCGTGCACCCTGATGCACGGGACCGTGCGCTGGTCGTGCGCCTGGTCGTGCAAGCTACTGGAATTTACTATTCATTGTCACTGAAAATGCCTATGCACGGGCGTGCGTATGCGGACACACGGGCGTGCATGCACATTTTCTGGCCGTGCATGAGTCGTGCACCCGGGCGTGCATCTGGAGAAACACAGGCTCACGGCCCTGCCATACTGGCGCACGGTCGTGCGTCTAGTTCTTCAACAAAGCACCGCTCGGAAAATGCACAAATGGCCAACCAAATCACATTCATTCACAATAACACTTCAAACACATGTTCTCAACATCCAAATTAACACAATTCAAGCCTCAACCTGCACATGCATCATCAATCATGGAATCTACCATGCAAACATCTTATTTCTCTCACTAAAGCCATACATACACACATGCATGCTTCAAAGGTGAGAATTTGCCATCAAACTCGACATGCAAGGCCATAAAAGCATCTCAAACATTCATCAACATGCATATAATTCATCCATGGCAGCAAAAGGCACAAAGCAAGCCGGGAAAACTCAAGAAAAGGTAAGGAAACACTTACCTCTCTCCATGCTTTGAAACCAAGCTTTAAATCACTAATCTCTTGGCTCTCTAATAGGATTAGGAGGAACCGGCTGCTGAATTTCCTCTCTAAGGATGGGAGGAGCTGCAAGGAAGAGAGAAATTTTGGCTAAAGAGAAAACTTGGGTGAGAAAAATGACATAATGCTCACGGCTCACTTATATAGCATGCCACGCACGGGCGTTCACCAAGGATGCACGGTCGTGCACCAGGGAAAATGAACTTAATTCATTTCCCGCTCACTCGCCTAATCGAATCCTTCCGAAAGGATTCCAACAGAAGCCGCATGGCTCCAAAAACTTACCAACTCACCCCTGAACTTTACCAGACTCCCAACCTCTCTCTGAATTCGATTTCTAACCCCTAAACTCTAACCGAAAAGGCTTCCGGATCTAGGATGCTACAAGGCATATACAGACGTATGCCAAGATACACAACTGTGCATGGCAGAAAGAAAGCATGAGCATGTGTCCAAAGGCGCATAGTTATGCTCCCCTCACAAGCCATACATAAAGCTTCTAAAAAGGATTATTCTACCCTTAAAACTCACCCTAGTCTAATCTTGGGCTATAAAATTTCTCTCTCACCCATGATCAAGGCTAAGAAGGATCATTTTAACATCGGGAAGTTACACAGTGAAAGCCCTTGGTGGTGAAAGAAGCTTTTCAATTTAAGGGAAGTTATTCACTCTAAGATAAAACATCATATTGGTAATAGGGAACATACCCAATTGTGGTAGGATAATTGGCATCTGTTGGGTCTTTTGGTGAGAAAGTTTGGTGAAAGGATCATTTTTTATTGGCCAAATAACATATTGCCACCCAAGGTTTGACTTAATGATAGGTTCTCACCTGCAAAACTTTTAAAATCTAAGTTGTCACCCTTTTACTATAGAAAAAAACCAAAATACCCATATAATATTAATATTAAAATAAAATTTAATATAAATATTAAAAACAAAATTAAATTAAAAATATTAAAATAATAATAATAAATTTTAAAAATTATTAAAAACTAAAAAAAGTATAAAAAAACAGCCACCGCTGCCGGCAATGTCATCACGATGGTGGAGACGACCAAGGATCTAACAGAGATAGCTAGATCTAGCCATCTCCACCATTATAGAAGGTTGGAAACGGTCGAAATACTTGATTCTGACCATTTTTGGTCATCTTAGATGGCGGAGGCAGTCAGATATAACTGCCTCTGTTAGATCTTTGGCTATTAGGTCTAGCCGTCAATAGAACTAGGTAGCCGTTTCCAACCACCTAGTGAGATTAAAAGCAGCCATCGCTGCTGACGACGCTATCAGGCGGCGATGACTGCTTTTTAAACTGTTTATTAATTATTATTTTTTAAAAATTTTAAAATTATTTAAATATTATTTTATTTTAAATTTATATTTTAATTCAAAAAGACAAAAATACCCCTCTAATGGGTGGATATTTGGCTTTTTAAACTTTTGAGGATAGAAATTTTTCATTAAGCCAAACCTTGGGTGACAATATGTTGTTTGGTCTTTTTAATTTTAGAATTGGTAAATATGCTAAGGTTAAGGATATCATTAACAATGGGACTTGAAATTGGCTTGTGGGTAACGTGAGGTCAAAGAGTGTGACTATTAGTGATCCTTTGGTAGGTAATAATAAAATCTATTGGAATCCCAATCCAAATAGTAATTTTCTATTGACCTGGTTTGGAATGACCTTAGGAATAAAGGGGATAAGGTTAATTGGACTCATCTCATGTGGCATAATAAATTCATCCCTCCGTATGCTGTCATTCTTTGGCTCACCTTGAAGAAGCGTCTGTCCACTTTAGACAAATTGCAAAGGTATGATATTTCACATCATTCTTCTTGTATGCTATGTAATGTGCATGCTGAGAACATTGATCATTTATTTTTCCAATGCCATTATAATCAATTTATTTAGAGTTGCATTCTTAATCTGAGCAACTTAAGCTAAAGGGGTCAAGGATGGGTAGATATATTAAGGAAATTACTAGAAAATGGAAAGAGAACTCTCTTAAACACACAATAGCTAAGATTAGTTTTAATACTATTGTTTACAATATTTGGCACGAGATATAATAGATTTTTTTCTAGAGGTTCTCTTGCTAAAGAGAGAGTGTGTGATATTATAAAGAAAATAATTAGAGATAAAGGAACTAAGCTGAATAAAGTGCCTGAGTCTAGCCAAAATGAATCTATTGTGAGTTGTTGGTTAATCCTTAGGAAAATCTTCAAGAGTAGAAGGGACGAGCCTTAGAGAGTTGGTCGAGCCTTTGGTCCTTCCTTGGTTAGGTTTATGTTTCCTGTTCCTTTTTAGAGGAATGTTGGAGGACCTTTGTATGGTCTCATGAGTGGCACTGTTATCCACGCAAATGTTAGGGAGAAACTAAAGAGTATAGTTAGGTAGGAATTTTTACTAACTTATTGGTTGTTTTGCAGGACATTTATTTATTTTGGTTTATGCTTGACAAATATGATGTAGCTCCTTTATCATGTTAGGCATGGGTACATAACTTGGAAGGCCATAACTATGAGAAAGGGGATTGGCTATTATTCAGGGTGGATGTACCGGAAGAACCAGGTGAGTTTGGGCTATCACTTATATGGATCTATCATCTTGGGCCGTTTGGAAAAGAGAACGAGTAGGAAGAGTTATCAAAGGCAAGGCGCAGGGCTGAATTGGATTGGATATCACATTGGCTTATCGTGGGATGGAGAGGTTGGGAGGTGGCGGCTTGGTGTGCTATGCTTGCAGCCTTTTGTGTCTAGGCTCCTTGGCAAGGATTCCTGGCTCACATAAAGAGGAATACTATGCATGTACTGTATACGTATACTATGCATGCAGCAAAGAAACCTTTATTGTGCAACGACTTTATTGAGAAAAAGGAGGCATGCTATTTTAATTAAGCAGTGCACTTGTGTGATGAATTATGGCAGCAGGTTATTTAAGATCTGGGTGTGTTATGGCAGATGGCAGCTAATTAGCTTTGGTGGGTGGCTAAACGTTAATCGAAGCAGCATGACATGTAAACATTGGAAGATCCATATGTATGTGGATCACGAGGAAACTGATTGCATGGAAGTTACGAGGTATTTGAAGCTGGCCCGTATTGGTTTCAAAATTGGCATAGTGATTATTATTATCAACGTTAGCAAATTAGCAAGCATGTCACCTGGGAAAGTCGGAGCAGATTATGCTAGGAGCTGCAAAGATTATGGGACCTGGGCTAACTTTAGCATATCAACTAATATGGGGCTAAATAATTTAATTACAAAGGGCTTAAATATAGTTGGCTGGGGGCGTTGGGTTGGAATAGATAGCATGCGCGATGGGCTGAAGGATGACAAATCTTTGGGCTTGAGGGATTTGGTTGGGATGCTTTGTGGGCAAAGGGCTGGACGACTCATGAGAGTGGGCTTACTAAGAATGGGTATTGATTTAAGGGCCACAAAAGCTTTATTTGATGGTTTCCAACAGTGAGCTAATAATAAGATTTGTTCCTGTGCTTCTTTCCTCTTACAACCAAGACCGGACTTCCTTTCCGAATTTGAAGAGTTCGCTTTTCATTTCCATTCATTGCTGAGACTGCAGCGGGCGTGCTTATCTGGAAGTGGGCTGCTCCATCTTGCTTGGGTTTGGCGACTCTGGGATCTGTGGGGGGTCCAGTGGATAGTACTTGGGCTGGTTTGATATTATGGTTTTGGGAAGGAATTTTTTGCTTTGTACTTACGTATAGAATGGATGATAGTAGATCCTTCTAGTCTTCACAGCATTTGTTTTAAGTTAACATGCTGGACCGGCGTTCATGGGTTTTGAGTCACCTTGTTCCCTTGATCTCTATCTTAACAGAGTCTAGATAAGACCTCAAAAGAATTGTAGATGGGTTGCGAGTTGAAGTGGCCTTCATAGGAATGGGTGAGCTCTTTTGGGCTTATCACACGTAAGTTGTTTAGGACAAAACCCGTTTATTTGTTTTTAATTTATCTTACTTACCAAAAGAAAAAGGAGGAGGAGACCTCCTGGAATTGAGCCACTACAGGCCGCTTTACCAATTGAACCAAGGTGCGAAAGAGGGAGGGTCAAGAGAGTCACTTAATCCTCCGTAAGTTTCAAACAAATTTCAAAGTGGGCTACTTTAGTGTTACTCCCTACTTTTAATTCCGACCTGACTTGAAAATAAAAGCATGCTGAGTGTTTAATTATACCATATGAAATGATATATCAATTGGAATATGAAATTGATTTACTTTGTGATTGACCATCAAGTGTACAAATATATAATTCTTTTTGGAAACCATGAGAGCCATTTAACTTTCTCATCTGATTTCTTTAACAAACACATCAAACTAAGTCGAAAGCTGAATTCATATTCTTTGTACTCCAATTCACTTAAGATTCTGGTAACCAATCAATAACCCAAACTCAAGTTGTAATGAACTTAGACATCTACAGAAAAACCAAATGCATAAGCAGACTTTGTAAATCTCATGAAACATTAAAGATGTGACATAAAAATTTAAAACCCAGGATATTCACTTCTTTCCTTCACATTGCAAGCACAAACTCAGCATGAGGCGGCATGCTTCTGGACTTTTTCTTCTTCCTTGGAGTAATCAAATAGTTTGATAAGAAAGAGCAGAGTTGTAAGTTGAGACTCATCCGTGCTTTGTGTCACTCTGTCTTCCAAACTCGGATCAAGCCATCTACAGAGGAGGTTATCATAGCGTTATCCTTGGGATGATAACTCACACTTGTTACCTGCAACAACAATCTTTCGTGTTCAATAATAATTTTGACAGCCAAAACGAACAACAATGCTCTCCATGGACCTTAAAAGCAAAAGATGAAGTAGTTCTTTAAAATTACAGTCCTTGATGCAAACATTCAGAATGAAACCAAAAATGTGAAGAGGACAATAACATTGTTGGTGATATAATTTTGGCTAGGGCTTGTGTGCAACGAACAATTATGGTCAAACCAAAACCAATTAAGATTTTTTCGATCTAATAAATTGTCATCAGCAATTATAAGGAATGCTGTCACTGAAACATCATTTAACAAAATTCTGGAGTGACAAAAAAATTATTTCTGTTTTTCCATGATATTATCCAACTCGGGCATCAGAACTATCAAACCATATTGGGAAAATAATTCCTATTTAAAATTTAAAAAAGGCGGAATGGCTAAAATTCTACCTGAGATGATGATGCAGTAAGCATAGGATTAGTTTGAATGATCAACACAAACTAAACAATACCAAAGTATGAGAATTAAAAGGGAAGAAAGATTTACCACTAAAGAATGAGCTCTGAATCTTGATACGACCGAAGCATCTACTAAATCCCAGAAGTAAATATACCCATCTTCAGATCCACCCGTTACATGGGCATCAGAGTTGGTAAGACAGCAATCTGTCTTGAAAGACTGATGCAAAAGGACACAAACGGAGATTATGGCAACTCATGAGTGGTAAGGAGTAAACCAAAAAGCTGTTTTGAAATATAATATAAACTGGCTTAAGGCACCCAACTACTAGATAATTTGACAATTGGAAGAAGCATAAACGAAGTGAAGATTGGAAGTATGCTCAAATCATTATCTGAAAATTTTAACTAAATTAACTTATAAATTAAAGGAAAGAATCATATATGAGCCACTTTCAGAAGCCCAAAGAAAGGCATCTGTATGCTTACCTTGCATATATGGCCTTTATATTCTTGTAATAGTTCACCAGTTGACCTTCCAACAGAAAGAAGTGCTTAGAAATGGCAGGAAAATCCAGATAAGTATTCAGCAAATCCTGAAGCTACTCTATGAACATACCTGTCCAGAAGACGTAAAGTAGAATCTAAGCAACTGGCTAATATGCAGTTACCATCATTTGACATTGAGATACAGTTGACAGGCTGCCCCAAGTTGTCAGATAATTCTCTATTTGTTTAAAGCAAGAAAAACTATTAGAAAACACATCTTACAGGAATTTGCAAGAGAAAACACCATGAATACAAATGAACAATTGGGTTAAAAAGTTCTTTTATACAATTCAACATACCTACCAATTCGGATGTCAAATGTTCGAACTGTTCCATCAACACTTCCACCAATAATTTCAGTTTTTGTCAAACAAACAGACATTACACTATCCAAGAACGAGTCAATAATCTGCACCATCAGATAAAAGCTTATAAATTTGCATAAACAACATATAAAATGAAAATTGCATCCATTTAGAAACTTCTGCAACCTGGATTGGCTCAGTGCTATGTGATCTGCAGTCCCAGGCACGCAATGAGCGATCATAGCCTGCTGATACTACAACAGAAGCATACTCATTAAATTTAACTGCATTCACCTGTAACAGAAAGCGAATAATCAACAACAATACCATCCCTGTGTTTGGAAGTGCTTTTGGAGCTTGCTTATGAAAGTACTTTCAAAAAAATAAAAATAAATTTTTAAACACACTAAGCAAGCATAAAAAAAAAAACCTCGCTATCATGGCCACGAAACTTTCGAATAACTCGACCAGTTGACACATCCCAGTAAAACAGTTGTCGGTCACCACCACAAGAAATTAACTTAGAGTTGTCTCTACAAATCATAGAATTTTAGATAACTCATTAGTTCTACTGAAGATCTAAACAGAATCTTAAAGTAAATTCTAGAGAGAAAATTACGCTGTGACATGGACATCACGGACTTCACGGCCATGGGATTTGTAAGTCTTTATATGGATCCCACGGTGCGGATTCCATAGGCGGATGGTGCGGTCCTTGCCACAGCTCAAACAATAATTACCATCTCCATTGAACCGAGCTGCTAAAACTGCACCTTCATGACCCTTGAGAACATTAGCCTCGTTCCTTGGAAGATCCGAAAGGCTCATCTCTTTTCTTCCAGAGGAAGGAAAGACCTATCATCATTTTATCAATTGTCAACATTCAAGTAAAAAGATTTAGAATAATATTTGACACGAGCACAATTTATTTCTTCTATAAAATTTGAGCATCAAAAGCACAATTTTCAGTCAACAGCTTCGTCCAGTAGACCTAAGACAGTTGATTTAACAATCCAAAAACTCTTCTTAAGCCATACTCAAATAACCCAAAAATCTTTAAAAAGAGATTTTAACATTTAAAAAACCCCAAACAAAAAAAGCGTGTAAAAAGATGCTCTTTCTGATACTCTTCACCCTCTCAATTATTTTATCGGGCACCTCAAGTGCATAAATTTCGTGGTTCAAGTGTTGAACACCCATCATTTTAATTTATATTTTTTTGGGGTAAGCCCATGATGAAAAATACTGTGTTATCGTGTTTGAATTCAGAACAAGCCAAATTCCAATGGAAACGAAGGCTAAAATGGGAGTAGCGTGAAAAATTAAACGGAGAGATTAAAGAATATTTTAGCAGTAACAGTGAATGATAAGTGTTCTAAAACTTACGAATAGTGAAAGTGCTGAGGGGCAAGATTGTAGAATTGAAGCTTCTAAGGGTGAGACGAGTTGTCGCTTCTGGTACGATTTGGTTCGAAAATGGCCTTGGGGACGAGGAAGAAGAGGAAAACGAAATTGTACTTCTCTTTATCAGGGTATTTCCGTCTTTCTGTCTAAGCCTTTGGTCAGCTTTTCATTTTTAATTTATGAGTAACTGTTATAAAAAAAATACAAAATTTAACATTCTATTTTACAATCAGAAATAATGTGGAAATTGTTTTTAAATGGAAACGTGTATAAATTGGTCCCATCAATCAAATTTTATGGTTTGATTTGATTTAAATTAATTTTTTTTTAAAAACAATGTGATTTTTGATATAATTTTGATAATTTTTAAACTATATTAAATTATAGTAAATACATATTTTTGTTAGTAAAATATATTTTACATGGTTGGTATAAATTATATTATATTGAAACACAAATGTTCTCCAATAATATATTTTTAATTAATTTATATACAAGAAGTTTTAATATGAAAACATATAAATTATATTAAAAAAATATAATAATATGTTAAACCTTGGATGTTTTAATGATGATAAAAATATGATTAAACTCTTAATGAATCTCTTACATGAATTAATCCATAACAAAGAAGGGAGAAAAACTTTATTTTTGTAGGTTATAGATCTCGCACGACCGTGGTTGACCAAATAACTTCTCGTGTGTTCAAAACACGAGATCGTGCAGCAAACTGTGTTAGGGTTTGTAATATTCAAAGAAATTTTTCAAGACCCACAAGACTGTGCGTTTATTATGCACGATCTGTGTATACACAACACGGTTAAAGTACCATCAACGCAATCGTGTAAGATGACCATGCATAGTAAAGCTTCAGAGTCAAGTACATGACCATGCGTATTTCAAACACATGACTCTTCATGAATTACACACACGACCGTGTGTGTAATTCATGAAGAGCACAGAACACAGGTCATGTAATGAAGTCGTGCATGAAGTTAAAGAAAGCCAGTCAACACATGACCGTGCATGTAATAAACACACGACCCTACGTGGTGAAGAATGAAGAGCACTACCAAAGGAGTTGTGCAAGGGTGATCGTGCATGAAGCTTAAAGGAACATAGCACACACACGACCATGCAAATATGACACACGACCGTGTGCATGCATATTTATACTCGTGTGATTCCAGTGTGCTATCCGTGCAGCCAAGTCGTGTATGCTTCTGGAATTTTAAGCAAAAAACCATGAAGGCATGAAGCATGACCGTGCATCAAAGGCACACAATCGTGCACCAATGGCGGGTTTCTTAAATTCGACCATTGGGAGCCACTTCAAGGTCCCAATTAATTTACTTGTTCTTCACTCATTGCTTACTTACATTCTCTCCAAAGCTTACAAATACAAAAACTTGAGAGAGCTATGTTCTTCATTTGATTTCCAACCTAGTTAGAGGTAAAAATCAATTTCTTTTACATCAATCTTTCTACTGTAAAAAAGATGAAATTCTCTTGTTGAAAAATTATTGTATCTTCGGATTTCGAAAGATAGTAAAAACTTCAATAAGGTTTGATTGAGGAAGAGGACATAGGAGGCTTGTGTTCAAAGCTCCGAACCTCTATAAATTGGCTGAACATTCTCTAATCCCTTTCTCTCTTTATTGTGATTATTGTGTTTGTTGTGCTAATTGCATTAAATGTAAGACTCGCCGCCACGAGTACCCCTGCTGTTGAAAACTAAGAGGGCTATTTATTAATCATCTGAAAATATGGGTACCCGCGACGGGAATCCTACGAGAAGTAAATTAACTGAACTTCCTGAAACCTGCTATACTATTCGAGTTACACATGCGGAAGCTGAAACTGGAATACATACATCTGAAATATACATATTGTTCTGTACAATGGGCCCAAAGGCCTATAAAATATAAACCTATACTGTTCATTTACATCTAAGTACAAAAGCATATACAAAATGACCACACAAGTCCAAAACTGAATATACAAAATTGTACAACTGAGATCGCGGTGTGGGCCCTCTCCGTTAGCCTCGATCCAACTGTTCATCGGAATCAGCACGAACCACCTGAAAGGATGGAAGAAGGAGGGGGATGAGTGATAAAGATCACCTAGTAAGCGCTCCTTACTTCCCTTAATACCCAAGCAAGCACAAGCAATCACAATAATCAAACATACCTGGGCGTCGACCCTAATCATACATCTATGCGCTTGTTGGGATCTGGAAACTGATTACTGAATATCTGAATCACATTCATTTACTAATATCATATTTATACATGTCATGATGTGTATGTTATGTCATGTCATGCTAACTGAAATATCTCATGGATGCATGCATCTGAATACCTCTCTCTGTACCCGAAGGTACCTGTTGTACTGATCAGACTTGGTAGAATACAAGGATTCAGCATCCTGGCCATGTGGACTGAATAGTCTAGCTACTAGCTAGAAAGCTGAATCTGAATACTACTACCCAATCTGACTGGTGCCAGATGGTAAAACTGAAATACTACGAGTATTCTGACTGGTGTTAGAAACTGAATCTGAAATACTGCTGAGCGTTCAGACTGGTGTCAGAAGGCTGAATCCCACAGATGCCCTCTCGTATTCACCCATACTCTTACCCGTACATCGGGTTCTGAATACTGAAAACTACTAAATTCGGATCCCTTGATCCTCTCTAAAGCTACATGTCATGCCATGATATGCATATGCAGCTTATTATCTGAATACATGCTCATCTGATGCTTATCTGAAGCCATTTAACCTTTATTCTGAATTTGCATGCTTAATTTCTGTTTTTAATTCTTTTTCTAAAAATCTGCAGGTGCACGGGCGTGCAGGAAAGGTGCACTGGTGTGAGCCAGGACGCACGGGGTCGTGCTCTGGTCGTGCGCCTGACTGTGCAAGCTACTAAAATTCTGGAAAATTTCTCATTGAAAGTGCATGCACGGGCGTGCGTGTGCAGACACACGGGCATACAAGTGCATTCTCTGGCCGTGCACAGGGCGTGCACACGGGCGTGTATCTGGAAAAACAAAGACTCACGGTCGTGCCATGCAGGCACACGGTCGTGCGTCTGGTTTTTCAACAAAGCACCGCCTGGAAACTTACCTTAAACGCATACCAATTCACATTCAATCTTAAAATCACTTCATATAGGCATTCCCAACACTTCATATAACACAATTCAAGCATCAACCATCACATGCATCAATCCACATGAAATCCACCATGGAAGCTTCTTGATTCTCTCACTAAAGCACACATACAACACATGCATGCTTCAAGGGTGGAAATTCATCATCAAAATCAACATGCAAAACCATACAAGCATTCCAACATTCATCCATATGCAATTAACCCATCCATGGCATTAAGACTCACAAAGCAAGCTGGGAAACGCAAGGGAAAGGTAAGAGAACACTTACCTCGCGCCATTGCTTCTGAAAACTATTTTCCGGACTAATCTCTATGCTCTCTAGCTTGATCGGGAGCTACTTGCTGCTGGATTTCCTCTCTAAGGATGGGAGGAGCTGCTGAAAAGAAATGAAATTGGCTAAAGTGAAATTGGGTGAGAAAAATGTCTAAGTCTCACGGGTCTTACTTATATACTAAGCCACGCACGGTCGTGCATCAAGGGTGCACAGGCGTGCACAAGGGAAAATAGACTTATTCTATTTCCCGCTCACTCACCAAATCGAATCCTTCTGAAAGGATTCCAACGGAAGCCACACGGCTCCGAAAACTTACTAACTCACCCCTGAACTTTACCAGGCTTCCAATCTTTCTCTGAGTCCCGTTTCTAACCCCAAAACTCTACCCCTAAGGGCTTCCGAATCTAGGATGTTACATTTCCTCCCCCCTTATAAAAATTTCGACCCCGAAATTACCTGAATAACTCTGGAAATCTATCCCTGATCTCAGACTCTACCTCCCAAGTGGCTTCCTCCACTCTCTGACTGCGTCATAAGACCTTCACTAGAGGAATTTGCTTGTTTCTGAGGACTTTAACCTTGAAGTCTAGGATCTGCACTGGCAGCTCTTGATAACTCAGATCATCTGCCAACTCTATCTCTGAAAACTGAAGCACATGAGAATGATCCCCCATATACTTCCTCAGCTGCGACACATGGAAGACATTATGAATCCTGTCCGTGTTAGCTGGCAGAGCCAATCGGTAGGCAACTATCCCCACTCTCTCAAGTATCTCATAGAGACCAATGAATCTAGGGGCCAACTTCTCCTTTCTGCCAAATCTGAGAACATGCCTGTATGGAGTAACTCTCAGAAACACTCTGTCGCCTACTGCAAACTCAATCTCTCTGCGTCTCAGGTCTGCATAGCTCTTCTATCGATCTTGGGCCTGTCTCATCCTTTGCCTGATGATCCGGATCTGCTCAATCATCCCCTGAACTATCTCTGGACCCACAACTGTCTCCAGAGAATCTCTCTCTCCAACCTCATCCCAATGAAGAGGAGATCTACACTTCCGACCGTACAATGCTTCAAATGGAGCCATCTGAATAGTCGCCTGATAACTGTTATTATATGCGAACTCCATGAGGGGAATCAACTCTGCCCAATCGGTCTGGAAGTCCATACAACAAGCTCTGAGCATTTCCTCCAGAATCTTATTCACCCTCTCAGTTTGGCCATCTGTCTGAGGATGATAAGCTGAACTAAACTACAATCTGGTCCCTAAGGCCCTCTGCAATGATCTCCAGAAAGCTGACAGAAATCTGGAGTCTCTGTTTGAAACTATCGTCCTAGGAACACCATGAAGTCTGACTACCTCTGTGATGTACAGTCTCCCCAACTGATCTGTAGACATGCCCTGTCTAATTGGCAGAAAATGAGCTGACTTACTCAGTCTGTCTACTATCACCCAAATACCATCAAATCCTCTCTGAACTCTAGGAAGACCATAAATGAAATCCATCGAAATATCTTCCCACTTCTACTCAGAAATACTCAAGGGATGAAGTAAACCTGAGGGTCTCTGATGCTCTGCCTTAACCTGCTGACATATCAGACATCTGGAAACAAAGTCTGCTATGTCCTTCTTCATGCCTGACCACCAGAAACTCTTCTTGTGATCCTGATACATCTTTGTATTGTCTGGGTGTGTTGAATACACCGTATTGTACACCTCTGACAAAATCATCTGTCTCAACTCTGAACTCTGTGGCATACATACTCTACCTCTGAATCTCAAGATCCCATCTCTGAACTCAAAGTCTGGCACTGCTCTCTTTGACATCCTCTGAAGCATACTCTGAGTCCACTTATCTGACATCTGACACTCTCTGATCTCATCATACAGAGAAGATCTGATTTGAAGTCTAGAGAATCCCACAGTCACTATCTCAATCTGCTCTCTAGCTATCTCATACTGCAGCTCTCTATGAACTGAAAGACTGGATAAGGCCACACGTCTACTCAACGCATCAGCCACTACATTGGCTCTCCCTGGATGATATCTGATGTCAACATCATAATCCTTCACCAACTCTAGCCATCTCCTCTGTCTCATATTAAGCTCTCTCTGGGTGAAGAAATATTTCAGACTCTTATGATCTGAATAAATGTTGCACTTGACTCCATAAAGACAGTGCCTCCAAATCTTCAGGGTGAAAACAACTACTGCTAACTCCAAATCACGGGTAGGGTATCTCAACTCATGATCACGCAATTGCCTGGAGGCATAGGCAATGACCTTACCACTCTGTATCAAAACTGCCCCAATCCCCTGATGGGACGCATCTGTGTAGACATCAAACTCTACTCCCTCCTGAGGTAGTGCCAAAACCAGAGTACTATTCAATCTCTGCTTAAGCTCCTGGAAACGTGCCTCACACTCATATGTCCACACAAATGGAACCTCTTTCCTAGTCAAGGCAATGAGAGGCCTCACTAGGCTAGAGAATCCCTCTATAAATCTCCTGTAATAACCTGCCAACCCAAGGAAACTTTTGATCTCCTTCACTGTCTTTGGCCTTGGCCAACTCAAAATAGCCTCTACCTTACTGGGATCCACTGAAATATCGTCTGCTGAAACTATATGACCCAGGAATACTACTCTGTCAAGCTAGAACTCACACTTGGAGAACTTGGCATACAACTGTCTGTCTCTCAACCTCTGAAGCACATATCTGAGATGCTCGTCATGCTCTGCCACACTCCTGGAATACACCAGAATGTCATCAATGAAAATCACCACGAACCGGTCTAAGCAATCATGAAACACCCGGTTCATCAGATCCATAAAGATCGCTGGGGCATTAGTCAACCCAAATGGCATGACCACGAACTCATAATGCCCATATCTGGTCCTGAAAGCTGTCTTGGGAACATCTCTGTCTGCCACTCTGACCTGATAATACCCAGATCTCAGATCGATCTTGGAAAACACAGCTGCACCTCTCAACTGATCAAACAGGTCATCAATCCTGGGCAGGGGATACTTGTTCTTCACTGTCACTCTGTTCAGCTCCCTGTAGTCGATACACATCCTCATCGACCCATCTTTCTTCTTAACAAACAAAATCGGAGCTCCCCAAGGTGAACAACTGGGTCTGATGAATCTCTTATCTGTCAATTTTTGAAGCTGCTTCTTTAACTCCTGAAGCTCAGCTGAAGCCATCTGGTACGGAGCTTTAGAGATTGGAGCCGTACCAGGAAGAAGCTCAACACTAAACTCCAACTCTCTGTCTGGAGGTAACCTTGGCAACTCGTCTAGAAAGACATCTGGAAACTCTCTGACTACTGGTACCTCCTCGATACTCAGACCCACTGAACTGCTACAAACAACATTGGCCAAGTACCCAATACAACCCTGTCTCAACAATCTGCCCGCCTGAACGTTGGAGATCATCAGACTGTCAACTCTGCCCTCACCAAACACAAACTGATCAGGGCCTATGTGGAATCTCACCTTCTTCCTTCCACAATCCATCCCTAATATCATATCAAAATCTACCAACTCCAGCAGAATTAAATCAATCATCATC
>JAJEJH010000176.1:16663-78843 GCA_026122585.1 Anacardium occidentale
ATCTCTAGAGAGGATCTGACCCTGTCATCACGTCCTTGTAAATCGTAGGATGTAAACCATAAATAAATTTCTGAACTCGACCCATCTCTGTCCCTGCCAAACTCGGGACGAATCTTGCCAATGCATTGAATCGAGTGGTGTACTCCTTGACTGAACTGGACCCCTGAGTCAAGTCAATGAACTCCTGGGCCTTAGCATACACCACCTCCACACTCCTGTACTCTGCATCAAAAAGTCATCTGAATTTTACCCATGTCATCTGCTGCTCACTGAGGGTAGCCTTGGCTAGGCCCTACCAAACCTTAGCATCACCCTTGAGAAGGAACATCGCATATCTGACCTTCTTTCTCTCTGATAGTGTGTAGAGTCCCATTACATTCTCCACAGACTCTATCCACTCCTCTGCCACTGCTATATCCCTGGATCCACTGAATTTGGCTGGCTGAAATGATCCTGGCAGATGATAAATCAGATGAATTCTGTCTAAAGAACTAGTACCGGCTGTCTTGGTACTCATACCCTGACTGTACTCTGAATACCCTGCTGGATACTGATGCCTCTCTCTAACTGACTGAGACTGTGACTGATACTGATACTGTCGCTGATACTGTGGCTGCGACTGATGTTGTGACTGAGAATGTCTTCTCCTCAGAATCTGATAACTCTCATGCTGAAGAGGAGTAACTCTATCTGGCTCTGTAACATTACCCACTCCAGCTTGCTAGAGGCTCTCTCTAACTATATCCCCAATCATCTCTCTCAACTGATCTGGTCTCATCGACACATGGGAGGTATTCTGAGATCACCGCCTATCACTCACACTCATAGGATGGGCGGGTGAACTACTGTCTGTCTCATCTAGACATCTAAGGACATACTCCTCTCTATCTATAGCATCACAACAAACTGGGAGTTAGAAACACATATCACAACCAAAGCTGGAAATAAATACCTGACTGTGCTGTGAGGAGGGTCTGGATGATGGCTGCGAAGGAGAGAAAAAGGCACCATACCTTACAAGGATGCTCTGATACCAACAATGTAAGACCCGCCGCCACGAGTACCCCTGCTGTTGAAAACTGAGAGGGCTATTTATTAATCATCTGAAAATATGGGTACCCGCGACGAGAATCCTACTAGAAGTAAATAAACTGAACTTCCTGCAACCTGCTATACTATTCGAGTTACACATGCGGAAGCTGAAACGAGAATACATACATCTGAAATATACATATTGTTCTGTACAATGGGCCTAAAGGCCACACAGGTCCAAAACTGAATATACAAAACTGTACAACTGAGATCGCGGTGTGGGCCCTCTCCGTCAGCCTTGATCCAACTGCTCCTCAGAATCAGCACGAACCACCTCAAAGGATGGAAGAAGGAGGGGGATGAGTGATAAAGATCACCTAGTAAGCGCTCCTTACTTCCCTCAATACCCAAGCAAACACAAGCAATCATAATAATCAAACATGCCTGGGCCTCGGCCCTAATCATACATCTATGCGCTTGTTGGGATCTAGAAACTGATTACTGAATATCTGAATCACATTCATTTACTAATATCATATTTATACATGTCATGATGTGTATGTCATGTCATGCTAACTGAAATATCTCATGGATGTATGCATCTGAATACCTCTCTCTATACCCGAAGGTACCTGCTGTGCTGATCAGACTTGATGGAATATAGGGATTTGGTATCCTGACCATGTGGGCTGAACAATCTAGCTACTGGCTAGAAAGCTGAATCTGAATACTGCTACCCACTCTGACTGGTGCCAGATGGTAAAACTGAAATGTTACTGAGTATTCTGACTGGTGTCAGAAACTGAATCTGAAATACTGTTGAGCGTTCTGACTGGTGTCAGAAGGCTGAATCCTACAGATGCCCCCTCGTATTCACCCATACTCTTACCCGTACATCAGGTTTTGAATACTGAAAACTACTGAATCTGGATCTCTTGATCCTCTGTGAAGCTACATGTCATGCCATGATATGCATATGTAGCTTATTATCTGAATACATGCTCATCTGATGCTTATCTGAAGCCATTTAACCTTTATTCTGAATTCGCATGCTTAATTTCTCATTTTTAATTCTTTTTCTGAAAATCTGCAGGTGCACGGGCGTGAGCTAGGACGCACGGGGTCGTGCTCTGGTCATGCGCCTGACCGTGCAAGCTACTAAAATTTTGGAAAATTTCTCACTGAAAGTGCATGCACGGGCGTGCGTGTGCAGACACACGGGCGTGCAGGTGCATTCTCTGGCCGTGCACAGGGCGTGCACACGGGCGTGCATCTGGAAAAACAAAGAGTCACGACCGTGCCATGCAGGCGCACGGTCGTGCGTCTGGTTCTTCAACAAAGCATCGCCTGAAACTTGCCTTAAACGCATACCAATTCACATTCAATCTTAAAATCACTTCATATAGGCATTCCCAGCACTTCATATAACACAATTCAAGCATCAACCATCACATGCATCAATCCACATGAAATCCACCATGGAAGCTTCTTGATTCTCTCACTAAAGCACACATACAACACATGCATGCTTCAAGGGTGGAAATTCATCATCAAAATCAACATGCAAAACCATACAAGCATTGCAAACATTCATCCACATGCAATTAACCCATCCATGTTATTAAGACTCACAAAGCAAGCTGGGAAACGCAAGGAAAAGGTAAGAGAACACTTACCTCGCACCATTGCTTCTGAAAACTATTTTCCGGACTAATCTCTATGCTCTCTAGCTTGATCGGGAGCTACTTGCTGCTGGATTTCCTCTCTAAGGATGGGAGGAGCTGCTGAAAAGAAATGAAATTGGCTAAAGTGAAATTGGGTGAGAAAAATGTCTAAGTCTCACGGGTCTTACTTATATACTAAGCCACGCACGGTCGTGCATCAAGGGTGCACGGGCGTGCACAAGGGAAAATGGACTTATTCCATTTCCTGTTCACTCACCAAATCGAATCCTTCTGAAAGGATTCTAACGGAAGCCACACGGCTCTGAAAACTTACTAACTCACCCCTGAACTTTACCAGGCTCCCAATCTTTCTTTGAGTCTCGTTTCTAACCCCAAAAATCTACCCCTAAGGGCTTCCAAATCTAGGATGCTACATTAAATTTTATAAATAATCTTATTCACCCTTGCTCTAGTATTATTTCCTTAGCCATTAAGGTTTTTTTAATTGGTATCAGAGCAAGACTCTAGGAAATTTGCAAAATCTAATGATTTTAGAGTAAAAGATCTGTAAGAAAATGGCTAGCACTTTCACACCCGTTTTCAGTGAGAGACAATACACAACTAGACCATCACTGTTTTGTGGTGTAAATTACACTCAATGGAAGATTAGAATGATATTGCATATAAGATCAATAGATTATAAGTTATGAAAAATTATCGAACATGGTGATTTTGTTCCCCTAGACCCTAAAACTAATTTACCCAAAGATGAAAACGAATATATTGATGAAGATGAAAAATTGTTAAGTTTGAATGCCAAGGCTATCAATATCTTATTTTGTGCTTTGAATTCCACAGAATTCAACAAAGTATCATCATGTGAATCAACTAAGGAAGTGTGGACTATCCTACAAACCACACATGAAAGAACAAGTCAAGTAAAAGAATCAAAGATCGAGCTACTATTTAGAGAATACGAGCAATTCAAAATGAAGATGAACGAGAGCATAACATATATGTACAAGAGGTTTTTGAATCTCGTAAATGATTTAAAAGGATTGGGAAAGAGATTAAAAAATGTATAGTTGGTTAAGAATGTGTTGAGATCTTTACCGAAATCCTAGACAATGAAGGTGACTGCCATAGAAGAATCTAAAGATTTAACAAAATTGGGAATAAACGAATTAATCGGAAGCTTACTCACTTTCGAAATGAAGAGGAAATTGAAAGAGGATGAAAACAAGAACACCAAGAGTATTGCTTTGAAAGCAATAGAAGAGAAAGAAGAAGAATCCTCCATGGATGAGGAGGACATCAATTTACTTGCAAGAAGGTTTGGCAAATTTCTATCAAAGAATACGAGAATGAAAGAGAGAAACAGTTTCAAATCAAACTGGAAATACAAATAAGAAAATGCAAGGATGTCATTTATTTTAAATGTAAAAAGCCTGGACACATTAGACAAGACTGTCTAATGCTAAAGAAAAAGAAAAAAAGAGAATACTGAGAAAAAGTTCAAGAAAAAAGCATTAGCTGCCACTTGGAGTGGTAGTGATGATTCAAGTGATGAAGAGGAAAGGGCCAACTTATGCTTTATGGCCAAAAGTGATTTTGAGGATGAAGAGGTATGCGAATCTAATTCATTCTCTATTGTTATAATTTAAAAATATTAGCTCTAGAAGTAAAGTGTTAAAGAAAGAAATGACTAATTTGAAGTTGAGTTTTGGAAAGACTGTAAATAAATATGATGAAATCAAAAATAAATTAAAAAGTGCATTAGATGAGAAAACTAGAGTTGAAAATGAGTTGGATTCACTCAAGAAAACAAAAAAGGAAATGAATGCTAAACTAACTAGTTCAAATGAAATTTTAGAAAAATTTAAAATTGGAATTAGAAGATTAGATGAGATGCTTGCATCTTAAAGAAGTGGCTTAAATAAGGAAGGTTTAGTATATAATTGGGGTAATCCCTTCATAAACACCTATAGGCCTTTAAAGAACCCTCAAGCTTTTGAAATGAAATGCAAATATTGTTTTTATTTAGGACATACCATTAGAAAGTGTCTAATTAGGAATGACAAACCTTATAAAATAAAAAGGGTTTGGGTTCCTAATGGGATAATTAAAACTAACCTCTATGGACCGAAAACCATTTGAGTACCAAAGAAAAATGTATTCCTTGTGTAGGTATGCTTGGAGGTCAAGAGTAAGAAATTAAGCAAGTGGTACTTAGACAGTGGCTGCTCAAGACACATGACCAGAAACAAGTACCTTTTCACATCTTTAAGGGAAAAATATGGAAGAAGTGTGAACTTTGGAGACAATTCAAAAGGGAAGGTTGTTGGAATTGGTTTCATAGGTAACTCCTCTCTAACCATCAATGATGTATTATATGTTGAAGGTCTCAAACATAATATGCTAAATATTAGCCAATTGTGTGATAAGGGTTTTAAAGTATGCTTTCATGCTTTATGTTGTGAAATTATTGATAAAAGCACTAACAACATTGCATTCATAGAACATAGGCACTCAAATGTGTATGTAATTGATTTATATAATATTGCATCAAATGATTTGTGTCTTATGTCAACCAAGGAGGAAGACATGTGGTTGTGGCATAGAAGATGAGGACATGCTAGCATTGATGTTTTGGAAAAACTGTCTAAAAAGGATTTAGTTAAAGGCTTGCCAAAATTTGATTTCAAGAAAGATGGAATTTGTGGTGCATGTGCTTTAGGAAAACAAACTAGAATAAGTTTTAAAAGTAAAAACTGTGTTTATATATCTAGACCACTTCAATTATTGCATATGGATTTGTGTGGACCTTCAAGAACTATAAGTTTAAGAGGAAAACATTATTGCTTTGTAATAGTAGATGATTTTTTAAGATTTACTTGGGTTTTATTGCTTGCAAATAAGGATGATGCTTTTAAGATGTTTGTGCCATTCATTAGGAATTTGCAAAACTAAGTAGATTATGCAATTACTTGCATTATAAATGATCAATGAAAAGAATTTGAAAACTTAAATTTTGAAGCATATTATAATGAACATGACATTAAACATAATTTTTTAGCCCTTAGGATGCCTCAACAAAATATAGTTGTTGAGAAAAGAAATAGAACATTAGTAAAAATGCCTAGGGCCATGTTGTGTGAACATATTTGCCAAATTCTTTTTGGGGAGAAGCTATAAACACATCATGTTACATCATTAATTGGGCTATGATTAGGTCAATCCTTAAGAAAACTCTTTATGAATTGTTTAAAGGGAAAAAGCCTAATATTGCATATTTTCATCCTTTTGGTTGTAAATGTTTTGTACTCAATAATGGAAAGGATAACTTAGAAAAATTTGATGCCAAATCAGATGAAGTAATTTTCCTAGGATATTCTTCCACCTTTAAAGTGTATAAAGTTTTTAACAAAAGGACACTTGTTGTTAAAGAATCTATACATGTGTTATTTAATGAGTCTTCTTCAAAGTGTATAGATAGGTCAAATGATGATGAAACAGTTGAACTTATGGAAGATCTCAAGCTAAATGATGACCTCACTTCAAAAGAAAAAGAGACTAAAATTATGGAAGCATCTCGAGATGACATACTTGTGCAACCACAAGAAGTGCAAAAATAGATTTCCTTCCCAAGAGTGAAAGATGAAGTTAAAGAGGGTTGGTGACCCATCTCAAAGGGTAAAGACAAGAGCTTCAATTAAGAATACTTGTGAGTTTGTGGCCTTCTTGTCACAAATGGAACCTAAAAAGGTGGATGAAACCTTGAAGGATGAGAGTTGGGTGTTGGCCATACAAGAAGAGTTGAATCAATTTAAGAGGAACCAAGTATGAGAACTAGTTCCGAGACCAATGGATCATCCCACCATTAGTACAAAATAGGTATACCGAAACAAGGTGGATGAATTCAAAATTGTTACAAGAAATAAGGCTAGACTAGTTGCCTAAGACTACTCTCAAGATGAAGGTACTGATTTTGATGAAACATATACCCCTGTAGTTAGATTAGAAGCAATTATGATATTATTTGTTTATGCATGTCATTTGAATTTTAAACTTTTTCAAATGGATGTTAAAAGTACGTTTCTAAATGGTTTCATTCAAGAAGAGGTATATGTAGAACAACCTCCCGGTTTTGAAAATCTAAGTTTTTCAAATCATATTTTCAAATTAAAGAAAACTCTTCATGGTTTGAAACAAGCTCCTAGAGCTTGGTATGAAAGATTGAATTTATTTTTAATTAGAAATGGCTTTTCAAAAGGCAAGGTGGATACCACCTTATATATTAAATGACATAAGCAAGATATCATAGTAGCTCAAATTTATGTTGATGATATGATCTTTGGTGCTACTAATGAATCTCTATGTAGAGGTTTTTCTAAGATGATGCAAGGGGAGTTTGAGATGAGCATGATGGGAGAGCTAAATTACTTCATTGGGTTGCAAATCAAACAAATGAAGGAAGTGACTTTGCTCACTCAATCAAAGTATACTCAAGACCTCATAAAAAGGTTTAATATGCATGAGGCTAAAGAACAAACACCTCCAATGAGCACTTCAATAAAGATTGGCAAAGATGAAGAAGGTAAACATATTGATACAAAAACATATAGAAGCATGATAGGTGCATTACTATATCTAACTACATCAAGGCCTGATATTTTGTTTAGTGTATGCATGTGTGCTAGGTTCCAAGCAAATCCTAAGGAATCACATTTGAATACTGTAAAACGAATCTTAAGATATCTTAAGGGAACACCGAATGTTAGTTTATGATACCTTAAGAACTCAATATTTGAATTACGTACCTTTTCAGATGCTGATTTCAAAGGTTGTAAGATAGATAGGAAAAACACTAGTGGTATATGTCAATTTCTAGGAAACATGCTAGTTTCATGGTTTTCGAAAAAAAAATTTGATTGTAACTTCTACTACGGAAGTTGAATATGTTTTCGTAGCTAGTTGTTGTGCCCAAATTCTTTGGATGAAACAACAACTTTCAGACTTTGGTTTTGAAAAAGTAAAAACTCCTATCTTTTGTGATAATACTAGTGCAATACAACTTTCGAAAAATCCAATATTGTATTCTAGAACAAAGCATATAGATATTCGACATCACTTCTTGCAAGATCATGTTAGCAAATATGATATTATACTTGAGGTTATTGATACTAACCACCAGCTAGCTGACATTTTTACCAAGCCTTTAGCAAGAAAAAGTTTGCCTATATAAGAAGGGAGCTTGAAATGATTGATGCAAGCTAAGTAAGTGCCTAATAACTCAGTTCTTTTTAATGTTTACATGATAGTTGTTTGCTGCATTGATTGAATAGTTGGATATGTATATATGCATATGTAAATGTGGCATAAATTGGATTTGTGAAAATGATTGGATATATATATGTTTGTTTATGCTTGCTTTTAATGTAAATTTGAGTTGAATTGATGCAATTCTATGGTTGACATCAATCGACAATCGAGTTCATATAGCAAACCTCATTAAATCAAAATATCCAAGTTTTCATGACTTGAGGTATTTTGTGCATGCATTCTCAAACTTATGCAGATTTATGAAAAGTGCAGGTCTGTGTGATTTTGGTCACACACGACTGTGTGTTACAAGTATGCACAGGCGTGCTCTTACATATACACATGACCGTGTGTCAAATTATAGCACGACCGTATGTTGTATTTTAAATTTTATGGTTCAGCTGCATGCGCATTACAAAAACACACGAGCATGCATTTCAAAATTTTATTTATTTTTAAATTTTTTTGCAACCATACAATCGTGAAACTGTCGTATGCATGATTGTGTGGAATTGGGAACGTCGCACAAATAAGGGTAACACACGATCGTGTAGTCGAGTGACACGGTCATGTGTTCACGATTATATATATAAATCTACTCATTTTTTTCATTTTCACGAACCTTATCAAACCCTAGTTGCGTTTTCTACAATTTTTCTCTCAATTTTGTATCAAATTTCCTCAAATTTCTTGCTCTTATTTGCTTTTAAACTTGTTTTTACAAGTTTCTCTTCCATTTTCTCATATTTTGAGATTGATTTTCACTTAAAATACATTCAAAATCTCTTATTTTCATCAATTTCACACCCAAATCACAATGCCTCCAAGAATGAAGCTTCCAACATGTTTCGGACCTTCAAGAAGCTCTATAAGGGCAGACAATCCATTTGATATCGTGTGTTCATCCAAGCAGCAAAAGGTACTTCTTTCAAAATTAATAAAAAAGTCAATTTATGTTGGTAGATGCTTGGATGGTAGAATTTTGAGAGAAATTGGATTAATCAATGAAGTTATGAGCTTGGTTGATGTTGTGAGATTGAATGGTGTATTTTAGATGGGAAATAATGCCTACAAAAATCTCGTGTATGAATTTTATATTTCGTTGATGCTAAAAAAAGATGTGTGGGGAACTATAACAGATCATACCCTGTGTATTTGTTTAGGCTGGAGATTGAGTGGTCATAGTTGACCAATTAGGTGAATGGCTTCAATGTGATGCTGAGGGCATTTTAGACTTTACACACGAGTATAACTCTCAGCTTGTTTGGACTCAGCTAGTGGCTTTGGATTTTATGAGGCACAAAAGGCTAAGGCATCAGCATTGGTTAATCTAGCTATGTGAATTTTTTATTAGATGGTGATCTATACCTTAAACGCACGTACAAACACGAATGAAAACATAAGTGTTCGTGACATAGTAGTAATGGAAGCTGCCATGATTGGATGTCGCATCGATACAACTTGCTCAATAATTAACAAGTTCAATGATATACAGTCAAACAACGATAAGGAAAAAGTTCCAATTGATTTCGGTATGGTCATCACTTTCATCGTTGAAAAGTTAGGTATAACCATTAATGGATATGAAAGTTTCGGATCCTATTTGAAGACTCTCATATGTTGAATGTCGATGCTCTCTACCACATGAGAGTAATTAAAAAGGATGGTGAGAACGGATGGAGATTGCTAGCATTAGATGGTAAGTATGAGCATTCGGTTGGTCCCTTTACTGCTCTTTCAGTGGCTGAGACGAGTGCTTATAAAGGGAGACGAGCATGTCCTGAAGCTGGTCTAGAGATCTAGTCGCCTTCTGAGCTTCAAGTCCTTATTGTGTTATCCCAACGGATGAATGAGAAAATGGATCAGATAACCAATGACCTTCGGGACCATCGTCAAGAATTTCAAGTGTTTCGAGATGAACTTTCCACCCGTATTACCTTGCTAGAATCACGCGTAGATGTCTTGGAAGCTCTTCAGTAGCTGCCTCAGCCTCCACCTGAATCTTGATTTTCTTTCTCAACTTTTTACATGCATTACATTACATTTCATGTTTTTCATAACTTTCATTGAGGAACATATTTTGTAATCTTTTGTTTTTTATGTTTGGATTGAACTTATGCCTTAGAAGTGTTTGCAATAGCTTATGATTTTTATTGGTAATGATGCTTTTGATGATTGCTTGATGTATTGGAAATGGTTACTATTGTTAATTACTTGATGACTTGGTGAATGGAAGAAGTTGGTGATAATTATTTCTATATTGGGAGTGTATTTTTGTTTGTTTGCTTTGAGAAATATCCAAAAAACAGGAGAAACTCTATCAAAATTTTTTTGATTAATGACAAAAAAAGGGGGAGAATGAGAATTAGTAAATATAACATGTTAAATTTGATCATAACATAATGGTAATAAAGCTCAAACTAAGGGGGAGCGCTTAAAGTGAGGGGGCATATGTTTTAAATCCTTAGTTTATAATCAAAATTTAAAATTATCACATATTTTTATCATCAATCAAAAAAGGGAAGATTGTTGAACCCTAAATGTTTTGATGATGATAAAAATATGATTAAAGTCCTAATGGATCCCTTGCATGAATTAATCCATGACAAAGAATGGAGAAAAGCTTTATTTTTGTAAGTTATAGGTCTGGTACGACCGTGTGTCACTTAACAAGACTGTGCTTGGCCAAATGACTTCTTGTATGTCTAAAACACGAGACCGTACAGCAAACCATGCTAGGGTCTGTAATATTCAAAGAAATGTTTTAGGACCCACATGACCGTGCGTTTATTATGCACGACCATGTGTATGCACAATACGGTTAAAACACCATCAACGCAACCGTTTCCGACCACTTGGTTCTAGAAGAGGCCAGATTTGGCCTCCTCGTTTGGTAGGGGTAGCCAGATTTGGCCGCCTCTAGTATTGGGGGAGGCGGCTAGCTCCGCTAGAAAGAAAGGTCGAAAACGGTCGGTAGGATCAAGGACGGTGCTTTCCGACAGTTTTCGACTTATTTTTCTAGTGGAGGTGGCTGGGTTTGACCACCTCCACCTAAACTGGCCGCTTCCACTGAATTGGGAGGTTAGATTTGGCCTCCCTTTTTTTCGGCCACCTGATTGCATTAACGGTGGCCACCGCCGCCAGCATCGGTGGCAGTGGCTGCTTTAATTTTTTTTAAATTTTTAAATTTTTAAAAATATTTTTATATATTTTAAAAATTTTTTAATATTTTATATTTATATAAAATTTATTTTATTATTTTTTAAAATTTTAATCTTAAAGGACAAAACTGCCCCTGAACTATTACTGTTTATTAATATATTTAATATTAAGTTTAGTTGGGGGTGAAAAACTGAGTTTTTAAAACTTAAAGGGTCGCACTAGTCCCCAGCTCAAACTATGGGTGGGAATAAGTTCTTTGGCCATTTTTTAATTAAAATATTTGTGTATCCCATTAATTTTATGCTGGTACAACTTTTTTAGTAAAACATTTTTATCTATCGTTAAATCTAGAAGAGTGAAAAGTCAATTTTGTCCTCCGTTAATTTTCCAAAATTTCAAAACTCATGAAGACTTAAGAAACATTTAAACACAAAACTACCATGCCCTTTTTATAGATTCTTCTCAAAACACTAAGAAATCATTGTTTCAAGCCTACGAATGTTGTTAAAGAAATCATTACCGTGCGGGTAGCTTTCTAGCTAATGACTTAAGGAACCAAAACCGTCTCGAGAACCAAAACCGTCTCGAGAATCAAAGCCGAAACATGAAGCAAAATTTGACTAGCATTGACTGTAGTTGAATGTAGGTATACCAACTTTGATTGTCCAATGGCTAGAAGGAGTTGATCAACACACTTGGTGCATGTTGATTGATAGTTAACTGGCATTGATCAACAGTAGGTCACTACATGTGTTGTTCACTTACGTAATGATACAATGGATGATGAGGGAGGTACATGTTCATGGCTAATTGCAATTCCCACATAGTATAACAAATTTTACATATAGTAACATTACATGGCAACGAGTAAGTTGTGTGAAAAATAAGGCTAATACATCGAATACTCTTGAAATTGATAGACAGTTTCAATGATAGAAACAAAGATTCAACTCTAAACTATGAATAATGCAAATCTAAGCAATGAAGTCTGAATTTTTATTATTGAATAAATGAAAAATAGTCAAAACGATATAAATATCACTTATTTATAGTATTTAACAACCTTAATATGACTTCCAACATAATTAGGAGTTAATAAAATAGAAAAAGTCCTAATTTCCTTAAAATAAAAAACCTTAAAAATCGCATAAAAACTAAAACTGCCCAAAACATAGGAAGTGTTGAATGTACTTACAAATTTATAGTCATTTTACAATAGTTTAGAACTGAATTATATGAGTTTATCCTTTATTTGGACAAATTCAAGGTCATTACTTATATTTTGAGTTTTACAGGATTTTTATAATTTTTAAAGACATTTAATAAAAATTAAGATAAAAGACGCCTAAGATGATGATTTGAGTTAAATCTAAAATAAAGAGCAAAAGAGACAAAAAAAAAAAAAAAGGAAAAGAAAAATAATCATAGCAATGGAGGCTGCGTGCCGCAGGGTGCATGGGGTGGAAAGTCCTGAGGCGAGGCACTGTGCGCAAGACGAAAAGATAAAGCATGCACAAATTAAGAAGCATGCGAACCAAGCAAACGGAAAATACAGCAACAACATTCGCCTAAGGAAGCTTGAGTGCAAAGCGAGCACGACAGAAACGCAAAAGTCAATTGAGCACGGCAAAGAGGTTTAGCAGCAGGCAAGCAGGTTTCCTTGTGTAACAAGGAATCAAAATTTTATTCATTTCTCACCCAGACCTAAAACCCTGGAGTATAAATAGAAAAAAAAAAAAAAAAGTTAGGAGGTCGGACAGAACGTTTTTCGTTTTCACTTTATTTTCTAGACTTAATTTGTTTGTCAATTCAATTTAATCAAATTCAGATTGTATTTTGAGGGGTTCAAATAATATAATCAAATATTATTCAAGGCTGTTTTTCACTGGGTTTGTTTTTCTTAAACCTAATTATGCTTTCCTTGAATTATTATTCTAATTTTTACTTTATCATGAACTAATTCTATTAAGCTAAGACTTGGACTAGTTAATTCATAGATTTGTAATTTTTTTTTTTTATTGTCATTGAAGGTTGTTTTCTATTTATGATGATTGTGTATTATGTTTTTAATACCTATTAGAAATTAAGTAAATTTTAATAGGATTTTTGTTATGTGATTAAAACCGAGAGAGGATAATGTATAAGTACTAAAAAATACATGTAATGAATTAATTGAATATAAAGATTTAATAGTCATAGATAAAATTATTTTGTATTGAAAGCTACTGGATATTATAGATTAATAATGTACTTATGTTCAATTGAGCATGTATAAGTCTATAGTAGGCTATTAGATAGTAAAGTATAATTGATATTGCTTAAAAAAGAATAATAATTAATTTAGAGAATTTCATTATCATATGAATGAAATAATTTCTTCAATCATATGAAAAGAATTACATTGAAGTGGATTAATGAATCCAAAGTCTTAACATTTTCTCTTAGTGTTTTTGTCTATTTAATATCATAACAATTTTAGTTTTGTTTATTTTGAGTATAAATTAATTTAGTTTTAGATAATTTTCTCATTATATTTGATCATCTAAATCAAGTAAGGAGAAGTGTTTATTTTGGTATTTGCTTATATAATCTTATAGATGTGACAACGTTGAATGCTTATACTTTATTGCTTGAGGCTAAGACTATATTTAAATCGAATCAAACACGAACATATATATACTATTGCTCGGTTTGTTCGTTGTGGGTTCAGATCTTACTTAGGTTTGTATTTGTTACTTTTTTTATAGTGAAGTTTAGGTTCAGGTTCATAATCAAAAGTTTGATTCGTGTTCGGTTCGTTACTATAGCAAATTTTATTTATTATGATTTATTGAAAAATAAATACATTTACTATTATTTATTGACATGACAAACATATTTATTATGAGTTATTGGAAATATAAAAGTATTTATAGTCTATTAAAAAATTATAATTAAGAAATTTTTAATTTGAGTTTGAGTTCGTGTTTGTGGCTGTATACGGGTCGAATGATCATTCTTACAAATTTTGAATACCACAGCTCAGGTTTGAGTTTGAATAGTTTGTTTAGTCTCATTTGTACTAAACTCAAAAGTGAATCCAAACATATTTGATTGGAATCCAGCTTTACTTAACGCTAGTACATTTGCTAGGAAATTGGTTCTAACTATACACATCAAGTTCTTAATGTTATTGTTAAGGATTTTGTCTTAAACAATATCAAAATCTATTATTCCTAACTTTACTTTACTTTAGATTTTATTTTATTTTTTATTATTTTACTTCGTTTTTGGATTTTCTTTTGTTTAGTAGGCATATGCCTAGTGCATGACATGTACTAGGAACAAAGATCTTACACCTTTCGATCTTGACCTGAAGGCAAAAAGACATGGAAACCAAGCAATTCCATCACAATTGGAGGGTGAAACACTAGTTGGAAATCGATGTTCTCTGATGGAGTATGCTACACCTTTAATGGAGGGAACAACTTCAAGCATTATGAGGCCAACCATACAAGCAAATAACTTTGAAATTAAGCTAGACATTATTAAGATGATTCAAACCTCAATCCAATTCAATTTTTGCCATGATGACCCAAACAACCATATTGCTAATTTTCTTAAAATTTGTGTTGCTTTTAAGCAAAATGGTGTTATAGATAATGTTACTAGATTAAGATTGTTTCCTTTTCATTTAGAGGAAAAACAAAGAATTGGCTTAACTCTTTACTTAGAGTTTCGATTACTAATTGGGACAACATGGCCTAAAGATTTTTGGAAAAAATTCTTCCTTTCATATAAAACTATTAAAATGTGTAATGACATCACTACTTTTGTGTAATTTGACATGGAGTTGCTATATGAAGCTTAGGAGAGATTCAAGGAATTGCTTATAAGATGCTTACATCATGTTTTACCTATTTGGTTTCAAGTACAAGTATTCTATAATGGTTTAATGCATTTTAATAATATTTTAATTGATGTAATTGTAGATGGTAATTTCATGAAAAAGACACCTGAATAGACTTTTGAGCTACTAGATGAGATGATGTACCATAAAGATAGGGTACTAAGGAGAATTGTAGGGGTCCATTGAGTGCCATCTTTCAGTACCACTAAATGTCAAGTAGGTAACCTCTTCCTAAATTCTCCTAAGCACGCTAATTTTGTTGGTAATTTTGATATTCAACAATAAAATTATCCCTACTCTAACACTTAAAATCTTGACTAGTAAATCATCCAAATTTTTTGTGTAATAGTCAAAACACAATAAAACTGCCACCTCCAAGAGTTTCGCCTGAAGAGAAAGAGTATAATTTGGAAGAGTTGTTTATAAAAGTTCATAGGCATTGTTGAAACAAAATTTTAGAACTAGGAGGCTTTAGTTAGAAATTTAGAGGTGTAAATGCGGTAATTAGCAAATTATATATTTGGGAGAGCTCAAGGGATCTTACCAAGTGAAACTAAAAAGAATTATAAAGAATAAGTGATAACCATCACCTTTAAGAGTGAAACTATACTAGAAGAAACTCAAGTTAGCAAGAAAGAACCACAACCAGAAGAGAAGATTGAAGAGAAAACACTACTTACTAAAAGATAGCTCCAAATGTCTAGGTACCAAAATTAAAGAAGTGAAAAGAGCAAGCGGATAAAATTTCAGTAAGGAGTAGGAAAAAAGTTAAAACAAGATGAAGAAGTGTTAGTCCAAATGAATGAACCTACTGTTAATGTGGTTGAGCCAAAGACTATATAGATCCATCCTCCTTTCTCTTTTGTAAATAAAAAGTGACAACTAGTTAAGCAATTTGCAAAATTTCTTGATATTTTTAAAAAATAACCCATTAACATTCCATTTGTAGATGCTTTACTTCATATACCAAGTTATGAAAACTTTTGAACAAAATATTGTCCAACAAAAGGGGATTGGAAGTGCATAAAATCATTAAACTCGCTAAAGAATGTTTGACAATCTTACAAAATAAGTTGCCACCAAAGCTTAAAGATCTAAAGAGTTTTACACTACTTACACCATAGGCTTACTCTCTTTTCCTAGGTTTTATATGATTATGTGTCGATATTAATTTGATGCCTTTGTTTATTTTTAGAAAATGAGGATTTGGAGAACCATAACCCATAACTGTATTCTTATAGATAGTAAATAGATCAATAAACAATCTGAAAGGTACTGTGGAAGATGTGCTCGTTAAAGTAGACAAGTTTATATTTCCTATTAACTTTCTTGTATTAGATATGAAAGATGATGTTGAGATACCTCTTATTTTAGATAGGCCATTCTTAGTCATAGGTAGGGCATTAGTTGATGTTCAATTAGGAAAGTTAATTTTTAGGGTAGGAGATGAACAAACAAGTTTCAATGTATTTAAAGCCATGAAACATCCTGTTGAAGATCATACTTGTTTTAGAATAGATACTTTTGGGCTCTTGAGTATTTGCAGGGTAATAGATCTAAAGATCAACTAGAAACACATATTGTGAAGTCAAAATATATTGAAATTGAGAATGCAAATATTGACAAAGTCAAAATTAAGAAACGACATAACTGTAAAATGATAAAGAATATATTTGAGGTTAGGCAAAAAGTGTTGCTAGCCAAGTCCTGGCTTAGATTATATAATATAAATCCATATTTGTTCTAGTGTGTAAAATCAAAAGTAGCTTTAACAATCAAGTTTTTGATGCCCTTAACGTGTATATCAAACCTTTGAAAGTACATTGTAATCATCCATGCTCAGTAAAGAAGGCCAAATATGCCTCTGAAAATCATAATTCCAACTGTGCACAACAAAATCAACATCTCTCAGACTAGTATGCATAATTTTTCTCAAGGCCTTCAAATTATGTTCAAGATTTCAAAAGTAAAAAATGACACACCAAGGCATCAAATTTCATCAATTGGCTTCCTACAAAGCCAAAGAAAAAATAAAAAATAAAAGTTGATTTGAGGGAGAATCAGGCTAAAAAGAAGCAAGACAAGGAAAAACCATGCTTACATGTATGGTTACATGTATACCCATGCATGCTTTTGCCTGTGTGCTACCTTGTTGTAGGAGCCCTTAATATATATGACTGTATACTACTATTTGTTATTATTATTATTTTCATTATATAAAACATCTATAATATATAACAGGGATCCCTACAAAACTATTGTCAATTTGAAAACCATGCACTATGCATAAGTTGTAATAAAAGAGCGATGAAATGCTAAAACCCGTTATACAGTATTCTGAATAAAATTTATGTTTTATTTCTATTATTTAATATTTGAAAAAATATATGATACTGTACATCATATGCATGAGCAATACAAAGCATGTGAGCCAATATGCTATCTATTGAAAACTGATTATATACATACATAAATACATGTATACAAAATACTAGGAATACAGATGAAGACCCGCTTAAGCCATATCCCACTTTCTGGTTGTCTCATACTTTAAGCTCAGCTTTCAAAAAAAATTGACCTTTAAGGAAGAAAATTGAGTGGAATGAGTGACAAGTCTCTAAGTAAGTGTCTCTTATCTTTACCCTTAGGTAGGTTTTATTCTGTTCTATCACTGGCTAGTTGTTAAATTGAAGAACTTAACCAAGTTCCTAACTAGCCTAATAACTTTGTCTATTCTAGTTCATCGTGCTATTCTTTTCTAATCTTATCTAAATTCTTGACTTATCATCTGTCTAGTCTAATAAACTCTATTAGTCTATCATCGGCCTTTGGAACTTGGTTTGGTTCTACTTTCATTTCATATTCATCTAAATCTCTGGTCTTTCTCATTCTCTGATTCTTTTATGTTACTTATCTTACAGTTGATCTGAGGCACTCGACTTAGCTTAATACTAACCTTATAAGCTTAACTTTCTTTAGCTGATTAGGTTATTCGAACTCTGAGTCATACCATATCATAAATACGTATATGAGTATACATATACAACATGGAATGACAAGGTCTAGATTCTCTTAAGACCTATCACTGTGAAACTTTCTTTCTCTTTTCTCTTTATTTTTGAAGACATTGAATTCATATATCCTGTTATAATGTTAATGACTAATTATGAGAATTCATCTGATTTCACTTATATATATATATATATATGTATACATAATTGATTCTAATTCTTATAGAGGCTATTCCTAGCTATGATGTACTTATTTAGGAGTGCTTACGATTTCTTTTAAATCTTAACTAGATGTTTTTTAAATCTTAACTAGTTTTCTTTTCTATTCCTGATTATGTTATGCATCCTATTTTTATATTTATGACTTATCACAAATCATTATCTACTTATAAGCTTTTTTACCTAATACTTAGTTGTTCTATTTCTTGTACATTATTCTACTTATGACTTATGCTATAAAATTATATGTATATTTAGTTACGTATCTAGCATTTAGTACATAAGTGTATTTCTAATGTTACGTGTTCTGGCTTTTCTATTACCTATTGGTCTATTTGATAAGTTTTGTTCTATTTTACTGTTACTTATCATAATTTTTCTGTTTTGCTTATTCTCATGCTATGTATGACATGATATGAATTATGCTAAAATCTTGTCTGGTTATGCTGAAAACCATATCTGAGCCTTTGGGCTTGTTTCTCTAAAACATTTTCTGAAAATAATGACTATGATCCAAAAATCTTGAATATACATAAAAATTGAATCTAAAAATACTATATCTGAAAATAACTACTATATTAACCAGATTGATGAATATAGAGATTCGACACCCTGGTCATGTGACTTCAATCCTATTAAAATCTACTGATGCACAACTAGTATTTTCTCTAACGAGCTTGGTCAATAACTATGCTCTTTCTAGTAGATGTTTGTTTCTCTCTTTAATAGTTGTGTGAACTTACAAGTGCCCTATCGTATTCAACCTTAAAATAATGTTTGAAATATTAAACATTTTCTACTTTAAAACATTCAAATGGATCCTTGGATCCCTTTATGAAAATATTGCTTTGGCATATCATGTCATGTAATGCGTATCATCTATGAAATCTTTGTATTCTTCTCTTCTGATTACATTCTGTTTAATTGAATTAACTATTATAATTATGTTCAATGTATTTCTTATTGAAGCTTCTGTTCTGCAACTTACTAAGCTAGTTAATAAGTTTTATATAAGCTGTTCTATGTTATGTTATATTTCTGCTAGCTCCCTATTCTAAATGTTTCTATAATAATTTTTATTGCTATTTTTGTTTCCATTTCTATTTTCCAGTTTAAATATAATAACTCCCTTGATATTACTAAACTATCAAGGGATCAATCCATTTATAGTCACCAAGGTCTACCGAGTGGAACTCTAAAAATATATCATGAAAAAAGGGCACGATTATTATGAATGAAATGAGTTTAAGTCATGGATAAGAAGTGTATTCTTGAGAGGTCCAACATGGATGGTCTTATTCTTGCTTGAAAAAGAGGCATGGATAAGAAGCGAAAAAGTCAAACTAAAGGCTATAAGCGAATGCTTATTGGGAGGCAACCCAATGTTTAAAACTTTTTTTTTTGTTTTTGTTTTAACGATGTATATTTAGATTAATGCAACTAACTGTATTTTTTTTTTGTTTTTTTATAATTGATGTTGTTAGAATTCTGATTGAACATTGAGGTACAAATATAAGGATCACAACATGTTATAACACCTCAAATTGATAAGAGAAGTAGTTTAAAATCTTATATGGCCTAATATACTAAGGAGCTAACTTACCCTTTCTACTAAATCTCACAACTTGCTTATATATAGTAACTTCTAGAAGCACCTTATCATACACCTGAAACTCAATCTCTTTATGTCTTTTATTTTTATAACTTTTCTTGAACCTGGGCCTTTCTCATATGCTATCTAATAAATTATTTTTTTAATTAATCATCCTTTGTGTGACTCAAGACCTAATGCCTGATTTAACAAATCTCTTTCATCAATCTCTTCTCAATGAAGAGGAGATGTACACTTTTTATCCTGCAAAGCTTCATACAAAACCATCTAATAGTCGACTGATAACTATTATTATAAGTTAACTCTATCAAAGATAACAACTTAACCTAATTACTTTTATAATTTATACAACACACTCTTAACATATCTTTCAAAATTTGATTTGTTCTCTCAATTTGACTATTTATTTATGAATGATAAGTTATGCTAAAACTAAACTTAATATCCAAAGATCTTTATAAACTCCTTCAAGAAGTAGACATAAACCTTGGATCCTAATCTAATACAATATTCTTAGGAATATCATGTAGTCTATCAATCTTTTTGGTATAAATCTGACCTAACTGATGAATAGATATATTATCTAGAATAGACAAATGAATTGACTTAGTCAATTTATCTATAATGATTCATAAGCAATTATAACCTTGTTGCATTGTAAGAAACTCAATAATAAATTCTATAAAGATACTTTTCCATTTTTACTTAGAAATACTTAATAGTTCTAACAATCCCAAATGTCTTTAATGTTTTACCTTTACTTACTGACATGTTAAAAACTTAGCCATGAAGTTAGCTATATCTTCCTTTATACTAGACCACCAAAACTTTCTCTTAAGATCTTGATACATGTTAACGCTCGTTAGATGAGCTATATACCCTATATTATGAGCTTCAAACAAGATCATCTATCTTAATCCTTCATTTAGGATCATATAATCTATCTTTATATCTGAGATCAAAATAAGTAGCTAAACTATCTCTAACTCTTTAAACTATTTTTTAAAACTACTCATTTGATGATTAACAAACTTGAATATCGACCCCAGGGGATTAGCCTAAGGGTAAGTGCAGGGGTCACCCAGGTGGCAAGGGTTCAAGCCACAATGAAGCTAATAAGCCCTGATTTATTTGGTCTGTGGTTGCAGGTCTAAGTGATCACAGGCCCCTGAGTTTATCCTATTCGATCAGTTAGGGTTGACCGACTAGTATGGATAGAAGTTCCTGGGTTAACAAAAAAAAAAAAAAAAAAAAAACAAACTTGAATATCATTTAATAGAGTTAACACAATCTATAATCTTAAAAATCTAATAGTAATAATCTCAATCTGCTCACAAATATCTCTCTAATTTTTTTGAGTAAAAACTCTAGATAATACCATTTTTTAACTCAAAACATTTGTAACAATATTAACTTTACTAGGATGATACTTTATCTCACAATTGTAATCCTTAGCTAACTCTAACAATTTGTACTATCTCATGTTAAGCTTTTTCATGAAAAAATACCTCAAAGTTTTATGATCATTATAGATATTACAATTAAGACTATACAAATAATGTCTCTAAATTTTTAAAGCAAATACCACTGTACCTAGCTCTAAATCATTTGTCAGATACCTCAACTCAAAATCTTTTAATTACTTGAAAGCAAAAGTTATCACTTTACCACTCTATATCAAAACTATTTCTATATCCTGATGATATGAATTTGTGTGTATATATATATATATATATATATATATATATATATATATATATATATATATCATGCTTTACTCCTTTCTCAAGCAAAGCCAACACCAGAGAACTAACCAATCTCTCTTTTAACTTTTAAAATCAAACCTCACACTAGTTAGACCACTTGAAAGGAACCTATTTTCTCGTCAAAGCAATCAATAGTTTAGTTAACTTAGAAAATCCTTAATAAACCTTTTATAATAACCAAGTAAACCAAGAAAAATTTTGACCTTTTTAGCTATTCTTAAATTTTGTCAACTTAACACAACCTTCACCTTACTTTGATATACTAAAATACCTTCAACTAAAACTAAATGCCTAAAAGATGCCACACTATCAACCAAATTATGCATTTAGAAAATTTGGAATATAACTATTTTCTCCCAACCTCTATAAGATAATTCTTAAATGCTGCTCATGCTTTTCCCTACTTCTTAAGTATACCAAAATATCATCAATAAACATCATAACAAATTTACCAAGATAGTCTTAAAACACTCTATTCATCAAATCTATTAATACCACTAGAGTATTAGTCAACCTTAATGGTATTACTATAAACTCATAGTGGTCATATCTTATCTTGAAAGTAGTTTTACACACATCCTTATCCAAAACTCTAATATGGTGATATCTAAACCTCAAATCAATTTTATAAAATATAACTACTTCTTTCAATTAGTAAAACAAAAATCAATTCTTGGAAAATGATACTTATCATCAATAGTTACCCTATTCAATTTTGTATAATCAATACACATCTTCATAGACCCATATATCTTTTTCACAAATAGAATTGAAACACTCTATAGAGAGCAACTTAGCCTAATAAACTTCTTATCTAATAACTCTCATAACTAATTTTTTTTTAACTCTTGTAACTCAATTAGAGCCATCCTATATGGTACCTTAAAAATCAGAGTTGGATTATGTAGAGGCTTTATGTAACTACCTTAGACTAAAGGAAAAATAGGTAGCTCTGGAGGCTCCTCAAGTTAGCTCACGATTTTCTTCACGTTTAAAAGATTGAGAAAAAAAAAAGTAGAGAATGAATTATAAATACAATGACAATGATGTAATCTATGGTTCCAATGGGAGCTTGCATAAGGGAAGCAAGAGCTATTAATCATTCAAAAACACCATAAATCATACAATTGATTTCTTCATAGATTGGTTTTGTAAAATGATATTATAAGGACAATATCAATTTGCAAATGACAATTTAGGTGAAATCATATGTCAACAACTTGTTTTAATTATTGAGTTATGAACAGTAACCTATAGCTATCATAGATTTAACATGAAGAAATCCAAGAGAGGATTTCTACCAATGTCCTATGGCATAAAATTCTCTAAAAGGATATTTCCTTAGACATGAGAAAAAAGAGAGATGAGGAATAGGCTCCCATATTTATTTGTAATTAGATCCATCAATGCCATCTTATACACTCAAGTTGATATCTCTTATGCCTTGAGCACATGTAGTAAATATCAATTAAATCTAGGTGAGTCTCACTAGACAATTATTAAAGACATCTTTAAGTACTTAAGAACAAATAAGAATGCTTTCTTGGTTTATTGAAAAGAAAAGGAACTCACTATAGGAGGATGTAGTGATACCAATTCCCAAATTGATAAGGATGAATATAGATCACAATTTGATAACATGTTTTGTCTGAATGGTGTTGTAGTTAGTTAAAAAAGCTCAAAACAAAACACTATAACTGATTTTATGATTGAAACTTAGTACATTATATTGTTAGATATGACTAAAAAGGTAGTTTGGTTTAATTAGTTCATGATTAAACTTTAAGTGGTTGAGAGCATTATTGATTTAATAGATATATACAGTGACAACAATGATGTCATTACTTTGGTTAAGAAGCCAAGGCCTTACCAATGGTCCAAACATATTTTTAGATGGTTTTACCTAATTAGAGATATCAACATAAAGATGTATGAATATGTAAGGTTAATATGGATGAAAATATAGCTGGATCATTGATGGAGGCTTTACTATAGTAGAAACATACAAGGCATATAGTGTTTTTTGACATTATATAATAATTGATTGACTATAATGTAAGTGGGAGATTGCTATATTAGGTTCTCTAGAGCCAATTAGTTGAGGTTATTATGTAATTTCATTTTGAGTTGCATCATTTTCTATGAATAATAAAATGAAAATTATTCATCTATTATTCATATGTATATATATTTGATAATTACCTATAGATCAGTAAAAACTTGATAGTGGGATAAGCATGTAACTTGATCATGGTAACCTTATGAACATGTATGGTAATTGATCTAGAAATATTTGTATCCCTAGAATTATTTTGATTAAAGGCATAGGTAATACAATAATACTATTATAGTGGTGAATGAACTCATTAAAAGGTAACAAAAAATCTCACTTGTTGAGGTTGTTAGTGTCAACTTGATATATTACATAAGTGCATGTTGACTACATGTCCACAATACTGACCTGCCAAGAGATAAATGGTAGTCTTAGTATTTGTGGAATATATCCTTTAATGGATGATAATTTTGAGATTGCTAAAACATTTTGTACACTGGTTGGCTTAGTTTAACATTAGCCTTATATAGCCCTTTTAATGGTGCTTGCTATGCATAAAATTAACATATTATTTATCACATATTAGTAGAATGTGATGATGTGATCAACATGTAACTTGATCATGATAACCCTATGAACATATATATATGGTAGTTGATCTAAAATCATTTGTAGCATCAGTGTTATTCTAACCAAGGGCATAAATAATATGGTAAAACTATCATAGTGGTGAACGAATGCAATGAAAAGTAATGATAGATCTCATATGTCAAGATTGTTAGTGTCAACCCAATGTACCACATAGGTGTTTGTTGACTATGTGTCCATGATACTAACCCACTAAGAGGTTTTCACATAGACAATAACCTTAGTGTTTATAGAATATATCCTTTAAAAGATTATGGTGCATGTGACCCTTAAACTTGAGATCTTTGAAATGTTTTATACATCAACTAACTTAGTTTGACACTAGCCTAAGGCAACTTTTTTGATGGGCTATCAATATGACAATAGTTAGCTATGTTGAAAAGTGTAATGAGACTATGGTAAACCAACAAAAGATTTATCACTCACAAGTATACAAGAAAGATATCTCATGGTGTTATTTGAGAAATGACTATGATAAATGTTTAGATATACATATGAAAAAAAATTATGGGTCTAATTAATATTAAGAAAATTTTCAAGAGGTGGAGTATAAGGAGGCTACTAGGGTATATGTATACCAATTTTTCATATAGTGCAAGATATCATTTCTTTCTTTCGCTATGCAATCTTGAAGGAGTAACCTAATATAATTGTAAAGTCATATCAATAGTATATTTTTAGCTTTAAGAAACTTCCTATAACAAAAATGATCAAATGTAATAATTAAAGTCCTAATTTGCATGTAAACATAATCCTCCGTGATGTCATTAAATTAAATATTTAAACATTCCATATTTAGTTTTTGTTTTGAAAAGAGTTACAACTTATTATTTAACTGAAACATCATAGTTAGCAAAGGAATGACAACTTATATGAAACATTATAATTAGCAAAATTTTATTGTTCAATTTAAAAGTTTAAAGGCTTACTACAAGCTTTGAACGAGTGTAATGCGTAAAATAATTTCTCAAAAAAGGTGTCCTCATAACTAACTTATACTAAGTAAACAAGAAAATCACTAACAAAAAACAATAAGATTTCACGTCCATTATTACGTGAATCTATAAATACCGCATAACACTTTTTGTTTTACATAGAGCCACAAGGTTAACCAATCAAGCATGGCTTACAAAATAGATCAATTTGCCATTCTTGTCACTTTGTTAACCACGACTTTCCTTTCTTCTCATTTAATGCCAACTGTAGTTTGCATAGGCACCGCCATCCCATTGGAAAAATCAAAACTCGACGAATGGATTGACAGAAGCATCAAAGACTTTGATGAAAGGAAGACTAAATTTAATAACACGAAGTCCGCCTTGTACAAAGCTTTGGCTGCTGCAGAGGCTCATGTTAAGGTGATAACGGTCAAGAAAGATGGTAGCGGAAATTTCAAGACAGTGACTGATGCAATAAACAGCATACCTGCGGGGAATTCACAAAGGGTGGTGATTAAAATTGGTGCAGGAGAGTACCGGGAGAAGATCTTAATTGATAGATCAAAGAACTTTGTCACACTTTATGGGGACCCAAAAGGGTTAACAACGATTCTGTACGATGGAACGGCAGCTAAGTATGGTACATTTAACAGTGCTACGGTGATTGTGGAAAGTAATTACTTCGTAGCTGTTAATATTGCGTTTGTGGTAACTTTCTCTTTACTCTGCTCTCTACTTTGAATATCGATGCGGTTCATAAAATTGTTAGGATTTTGTGAAATTGTCGATGTTTAAAGCTGAATATTTGTGACGTCACTACCAGCCACTTTTTTTTTTCTTCACATTAATGATCTTAATGTTGGTTTTCTTCTTCTTCTTCTTCTTCTTCTTCTTCTTCTTCTTCTTGTGTAGAATTCATCTCCAATGCCAGACAGTAGGAAAACAAATTCACAGGCAGTTGCCTTAAGAATATCGGGAGATAAAGCAGCATTTCATAATTGCAAGTTCATAGGTTTTCAGGACACATTGTGTGATGATGTGGGAAGACATTTCTTCCAAGATTGTTATATCGAAGGCACAGTTGACTTCATTTTCGGAAATGGACAATCCCTTTATTTGGTACTTTTAATTCTCTCTCTCCTGATCATTTTATTTTGAATTTTGTTAAATAAGCTTTTTAATTATTGTTTTGGCACAAAAAAGCTAAAAACTGTAATATTCTTACAGAACACTACTATAAAATCTGTTGCAAAAGGCTTGGGAGTGGTCACCGCAAATGGTAGGGAAAAATCGACTCATAAGAGTGGATTCGCATTTGTACATTGTACCGTAGTTGGCACTGGTGACATTTATCTTGGACGTGCATGGAAGGAGAGTCCCAGGGTGATCTTCGCTTACACATATATGGGAAATCTCATCAATAGTGATGGGTGGTTAGATAGCATGGGCGACAAAGATAAAAAGTATGAACTCAACAATATTTTTCTTTATGTAGTTAATTAAAAAATATTCTAATTATTAACAAAGTATAGAATATAATCATTATTTCTTATTTGAAATTTTTGTAGAACTGTGTATTACGGCGAGTACAAGTGCAAGGGACCCGGAGCTATTTCTTCTGATAGAGCAAACTTTGTGAGGATACTATCAGATAAAGAAGCTGAACCTTTTTTGAGTATGACTTACTTAAACGGGAACAAGTGGATTCTCCCACCTCCTAATGTATGAATGAATTCATGTACTAATATAATACGCACGTGTGTAAACTAATATTTGTCATTCAATATTTCCACTAAATTGTAAAAGTATGATTTCATTGTTTTGGTATTATTTTAAGAGTATTATTTTAATCTTTCTCTTTTTTTATCTTAAAACGCAATGAAATTTACAAGTAGAATATGTCAGATGTTGTCGTTTTTCAATTTCATAGTTAAGATTGGAAATCATTGTTCTCCCAAATTATAAAATTAAAATAAAAACAAAAGGCCTAATTATCTACAGTGTCACATGTTACAAAGAGGAATTTTGATTTACTCTGATAATACCGCATGCCAAGGAATGGACAAAAAAAAAAAAAAAAAAAACAAAATTAGGTATTTCTGTTGGTACTTTGTTCCTTTTTTTTTTTTAGTATTCTGTCAATAACTAGAAGATCGTTATAAGCATTTAAAAATTTTATTATATTTTCTACTTTAAAGGATATTTGAAATTATTTCCATAATGTTATAATTTCAAAAAGATTTAACTTTTTTAATTTTATAATCTCCTCTCTTTTCACTCTCTTATTATTAATTTTATATAAAAATTTAAAAAAGAAACTCTCATTTTACTTTCCTAATATATATATATATATATATATATATACACACACATATTAAATTAACCAATTTGAGAATGGTCTATATGATTTTAATCAATGCTCTGAGTTATATGGATGTAGCTAAAAAAAAAAAAAAAAGATATACCGAATCTAATATCCGAAGGATGTTTGACAACTATTGATCACATTCAAAATTCACCTATAGATGAAAATTTCACCTATGTCGAATTGTGATTATTTTTTATCAAAAGTTATTTTTTTTCTTCTTAAAATCTTGCTTAAAATGGATCCGAAGGTTAGTATGAACCAGTTTAATCATTTATTGTAAAGTTTTTCATGATTATTGTGATGTTTTTTAAATTTGGCTTTGCATTTGGCATTTTGGCTAAAGATTTAGGATCTTTTATTTTGAATCATGCCTTTTGAGTTGAAATTGGTTGTTAGTTGATAGAAAAATATTTTAGAAAATTAAGAGTGTTGTTGGACCCCTAAGTGTTTTGATGATAACAAAAATTATGTTAAAATACTGAATGTGTTTTTGGCATGATTAGAATCAGGAGCAAAATAGGACAAAACTAGTTCTATGTTTTGTAGAAAAGATGTACAACTATGACTTAACCATGTACATTGTACATAGTTCATTTTGGTCTCATACATAGATTTTTACAGTGTCATGAAACTGTTTGTACTTTGGCTCTGTGATTTTGATAAGTTATAAACTTGGTCATGTACGCATGTACATGTAATGTGTACACTCGTGACATACTAATTACAAGCTATCACAAGCAAGGTGATCCCATGAATATGTCCCGTACATGAAGTTTAAAAAGTCAAAAATCAACTCTCATGTATGACTGTGGTGATTGAAGGGTCATACTCGTGACCAGACAGATAAGAGTCATGACTAGCAAGTCATGCCTAATTGTTCTCATGCATAATCAAACAAGTGAAGTCAACAAGATGCATGCTCATGAGCCTAAATGATCTGTGCTTGTGATAGTGTAGTGAAGAGTCACGCCATGCAAGCACAACTAACATTGTCTATGAAGGGTCACAGTATTACAGTCAAGGATAGATGTACGCCTGTATAAAGTCTATGTATACTTGTGACAAGGTAAAACTTGAAGCATACATATCTTTGTATAAGGTATTATACATGGCTTTGTATCTAACTTTAGAGGATGAAAAGTCTAGGTAGTCATGCCCATGACTGTTGAAATCATGCTTGTACACTTATTATAGCCAAGAAAAATTTGATCATTGGAAGAGTAGTTTGAAGTATTAAAAGTCATGGTTACGCCGATACACGAGAGCAAAACTTGAGAGTTTTAGCAACTACAATGACTTTATTTATTCTTCAATAGATTTTTTCCTATTCTAGCAAGTTCAAAGCTATAAATTGAAGCCTATTTGAAGTGAGAAAGGTTAGAGATTATGTGCAATCAACTCAATCCTTAATTCTCTCTTATTCTCACTATTTTTTTCTTTATATTCTTATTGCATACTTTTGAGATAAATTTGTTTGTGTTAAATTGTTCATCAGCCTTTAAGAAGCATTTTATCTTCTATAAAACTTGCTTACAAAACCCTTTGAGCATAATCCCTATAACCTATAACTAGTGTAAAAGACAAAATCTTGGATAAACTATTATGTAGGCGCAATCTCAAATCAATTAGTGTAAGTGATTGGGTGCCATCCTAGATTAACTAGTAAAAACTTTAAATGGGTTTGCTTGAAGAAATGGACGTAGGTGACTTATGGTCGAAGCTTTGAATCACTCTAAAATTAGATGAGCACATTTATCCATAACTATTTATTTGCTTTAATATTTGTATTATATTTTATTTATTTGTATGTGGTGCTTGATTATGTATTGCTTATGTTAAATTGATTCATTGATTATCATTAATTGTATTAGAATTGATTTTTAGGTGAAAAGCTTTCAAGTTAGTAAAAGTTTTGACAAATCTTATTCACCCTCCTCTAGGATTAACCATTAATTATATTGGGGTTTAATAATTGGTATCAGAGCTTGGACTCTTATTTTACAAAATCTAACAATTTTAAGAGTTCTAAGATCAAGTTCTAAATGGCTGATTTATTTACAAAAACTATTTTTGAAGAAGGCCATAGTCTAGTTAGACCATCATCGTTTTATGGATTGCACTATAACCAATAAAAGGTAAGAATAAAGTTTCATGCTCAATATATTAGTTATAAGCTTTGGAAAATAATCAAAAATGGTAATTTAATAATGGTGATTTAATACCCTTTAATCTTATTACTAATAAACCAAAGCTTGAAAGTGACTATAATGATAACGATTAGATGTTATTAAACTTGAATGCTAAAGCTTTAAATATGTTACTATATGCTTTAAATTCCACTGAATTTAACCGTGTATTATTATGTGAAATAATAATAAAACTCGGACTATTCTTTAAACTACACACGAGGGGACTAATCAAGTAAAAGAGTCTAAGATCAAACTTAGTTTCTATAAGCATAAGCTCATTGAAATGAAAAGGGATGAAATATTATAGAGTTGTATAAAAGGTTTTTAAACCTAGTAAACAAGCTAAAAGGCCTTGGAAAAAGGTTGAAACCATGGAATATGTGAAGAAAGTTCTTCGATCATTGTCAAAGCCATACAATATAAAGGTTACAGTGATTGAAGAATTAAAAACTTAAAAAAAAAAAAAGGGCAGGGATGAGCTTATCAAGAGTCTCTTGACTTTTGAAATGAAATAGAAGCCTAAAGAAGAGGAAAAGGCTAAGACAAAGAAACGTATTGTCTTGCTAAGAGATTTAGCAAGCTCTTCTCTAAGTCTAAAGGGAAAAAGGAAAAGAAGGGTAAAAGAATTATATGCTATGAATGTAGAAAGCCTAAACATACTTGCCAAGGTTGCCCTCAAAGGAAGAAAAAGAAATTCAAAAAGAAAGTCATCACTGCCACTTAGAGTGAAAGTGATGGTTCAAGTGATGAGAGCTAAAAGAAAGAACAAAAGGCAAATATATGCTTTACGGTAAGAAGTGATTCAGAGGATGAGGTAAACATTTCTAACTCTACCTCATATGATGAATTGCAACATGTTTTTGATGAGTTCGTGCTTGAATTTAAAAATCTTAGTTCTAGAAATAAAATTTTAAAGAAAAATATCATATGCATGAAACTAGAACTAGATACAATGATAAATGAGCATGAAAAATCCAAAAGGGAATTAGAGTTAATTTTTCATGAAAAAGATTCCTTGAATGAAAAACTATAACGCCTAAGAATGGAAAATGATAGTTTTATATCTAAAGTAACTAGCTCTAATAAGATTCTCAAGAAGTTTAAAATTAGATCAAAGAGATTAGGTGAATTGTTTACTTCTCAAAGAAATGCTCTAAATAGAGAAGGCCAAGGATACTATACATATAATTTATTTACAAATAACTATAGGCCATTGAAAAATTAAAATGCATTACACTTAAAAAGGGATCATTGTAAATTTTTTGGACATAAAATTGGCAAGTGTTTAATTAGAAATTGTAGAATTTTTAAAATAAAAAAGGTTTGAGTTCCTAAAGGGATAATAAAAACTAACCAAGTTAGACCCAAAAAAATTTAGACACCAAAGAAGAGTTAAATATTTGTCTAAATATACCTTAAAGCCAAAAAGAGAAGATGAAATAAAAATGGCTTTACAAGGCTTAGAACAAAGTTGGTGCATGACAATCCAAGTAAGTTATTCTTTACATGCTTAATTGTATGCTATGTGGATGATGATCATGCATGAATTGCCATGTTGAGAAGATATGCTTGATTGAATAATTACTTGTTGTTGTTGAATGGCTAATTGATTTATGCAAGAATGTTTGACGGTTGATATATCATGTATTTAACTGGAATTCAATTCAAATCAATCCAAATTTATTTTTAATCAATAGACATATGAATTCATAAATTGATTGTCTTAAAGAATCAAAATGTGTAAGATTTGTATCTTAGAGTGTTTTGATTTAAGTTTTAAAATGATTTCTAGAGGGATTTTGCATGATTTTAAACTTTTGTGTAATTTAAGATTGTACATTTCATGTGACTACTCAGTGAGTGCCATGTGTTCGCCAAAATTTTGTAAAAAATATCATCATCATGACCCTTACAGTGTCAATGTAAGACCATACATATCTATATTACACGTTTTAAAATTAGGATTTCACAACCATAACGTTATATGTCATGCCTATGACATTTTGGGATTTCATGGTCATGATTGGGCGTCATAACCATGACTCTTAGCCTTTTTTTAAAAACTCACAACCGTACATCTTAAAATGTATGCCTATACATGCGATTATATAAAAAACAAATTTTTTTTTCTCATTTCATGCATACTCATTTCGTGTTTCAATCAATCAGATTTCACCACCCAAATCATCTCTAAACCTAGTTTTACAAAATTCTTCATATTCATCATACACCAAGTAATCTATAGAAGCCACAATGCCTAGGATCAAGATAATCATAGAAATAAAAAAAGCACTTGCTTATGAGATTGTTGTGCATGACAATTAACAAAAGAAAGCTTTTGAAGCCATTATAAGTCAAGGTATTTATATTGGACAATCTTTACATACTCAAAATTTAATTGGTGTTGGATTAGATTCTGAGGTTGGTAGATTATCTAAGAATGTGAAGTGGACTAATCTCATTACAATAAACTTTGACGTGTTAGAGAACCTAGTTAAAGAATTTTATAGCTTTTTGAAAATTGAAAAAGATAGTAGGGGAAATATAAAGGATTATGTGACACGGTTTAGACTTCAAGAGAATGAATATATTGTTAATTTTGAAAAAAATGTTGAGTGGTTGGAATATGCTTGTGATGGAATGTTAGATGTACCCCTAGGCTATGATTCAAATGAAGTTTGGCTGAACTTAGGAGGAATAGGTGATTTTAGTGTTTACAAGTCAAAAAGTAGTCAATTTGACAACTTAGCTTTGAGAGTGGTGTATAAAATGATAACTTATACTTTGAATACCTATCAACAAAAAAATAGGCACATGAGCATCATAGATATGGTTTTGTTAAAGGTGACTATAAATAGGACTCAAGTAGACACTTTAAGGTGGTTAATAAAAAAAAAATAGTAAAATTCAAGATGGAAAGGGCAAACTAGACTTTGGCCAATTGATAACTTTTACTATCATCCACCTTGGACTTAAGCCAAATTCTAATGAGCTTAAGCAAATACATAAATTTACAAAAAACTACTAGTTAAATACTAAAGCACTATTCAGGATATACTTGATTCAAAAAGATGGTAGATCTAGCTAGAGATTAGTTGATACAATTATAAAGAATAAACCATTAATGGGTCACTCTATTAATCCTTCGATTGTGTGTGAATCTAGTAAGAAGAGAAGTAAGAAGGGGAAAATGGAAGTTGAAAATGAAAAACAACTTTCATATTTCATTTACATCTATTTACAACTTTCTTATCTTGGATTTATTGCATATTTTTAATAATTACATATGTTGAACAATGTTGAGGCACATTTACTTTTGTTAGTTCTTTTTTTTTAATTTTTTATTTCATGTTAATATTGATAGTATGAAGTGTTTTTCATTAATGCTTGAGTAGTTGAGATGGAGTTTGATGATGGTAGTTGAGATGAAGTTTAGTTGTTGCTATAATGTTATTTAAAAGTGTTCTTTTTTTTTTTTTTTTGAAAATAGGAAATGTTCGAAAAATAGAGAAGACTTTGTCAATTTTTTTTTTGATTTATGACAAAAAAGAGAAGAAGAGTGGTTAAAATGACCTTGATATATTTAAAATGTTGTCCAAATGATTTTAGTAAATGCACAGTTACAATATAAAAATATGAAATTTTGTTATTGAAAGGGAGAGAACTGAATTGACCAAAAGGTAATGAATTTGGAATTAAAATGGAGATTAAAAAGTGTAAAAGAAAAGGGAGTTTAAGTCAATATGAAAAAAAAGGTTGAACATTTTGTTGATTTGATAAAATGGAATTTAAGATATTTTTTACTATTGCATTTTAACATGTTTTTGTCATCAATTAAAAAAGAAGAGATTATTAGGCTCTTAGGTATTTTGATAATAATAAAAGTCATGTTAAAATGCCTAATATTGACTATACTTGGCTTTATGATTTTGATAAGTTATAAATTTGATTGAGCCATGTGTGCTCGTACATAGTTCATATTGGTCTCGTACATAGATTTTATAGCATTGTGACATTGACTATACTTGGGTTTATGATTTTGATAAGTTATAAATTTGATTATGTATACCCCGTACACGTAATATGTATACTCATTATATACCAATTATAGACTAGTCACAAGCAAAGTGATCTAATGTACATGTCCCTTTCCTGAAGTTAAGTGAAGTCAATAAAAAATTGATAGTCAACTCTCATGTATAACCATGACCATGTAAATAAGAGTCATAACTAGCAAGTCATACCCATTTGCTCTTATGCATTGTCAAACAAATGAAGTTAACATGATATATGCCTGTTAGCCTAAGTGATCCATGCTCGTGATAGTACTGTAAGACCCGTTGCCGTGTATGCCCTTATTGCTAATTTATTTATGTAATAATAATAATATGCTAAAAACTTGGCATACACGACATAAATCCTACGAAAAGAAACTGCTGCTGGTACTTAAAATATACATCCGAAAGCTAGAAAACATTTATAGCACAGTAGTGGGCTGAAAAGAAACTTATATATATATATATATATATATATACATACACACACACACACATTGTATCAAAATACAAGTATTTGTACAACAAAAATAATCCCACTAGGCCAACAACACAACTGGAGCCTCTTCCCTTCAGTCATGGTCTACCTGCGTCTCACCAACACCAAACATACCTGTAAAGAAAGGAAGGAAGGAAAAGAGTAGGTGATAAAATCACCCAGTAAGCATTTCCTACTTCCCTCAACCCAAAAAAACTACTAGATGGTTTCATAACTTATTGAGCATGTTTTCTGTTACTTATCATACTACATAAAGCTTGTTTCTTATTCTCTAAACTGAAATAGTGATTTATGTTATGAAATGGATGTCATGATACAAAACCATGCTGAAACATGTTGTACTGAATAGAAATGTGACTGTAACTCTATGTATCCAAAGATACCTGCTATGTTGATTAGACTAATGAACACAAGGATTCGAGATCTTGGCTATGTGGGCTGATATAATCTAGTGAAATACTAGAAAGTTGAAATATACACACATACTAGTCCTTGGACCAGTAAGTTGAAAAGTAAACCAATCTGACCGTAATCAGAATGTTGAAATCCCACAGATGTCTCCTCGAGTTCACCTAAAACAACTGACTCGGATTGGGTTTTGAATGCTAAATAACTAATGCAATTGGATCCCTTGATCTATTTTCTTGCTAATGCCTTGGCATGTTATGCTATAAGATGCTTATAATGTCTTATTTCTTCTTATTTTATCTTTATATAATGCTTTATGACCATAAAAAATAGTTTCCCATGCTTAAAGTTTCAATTTCCCACATTTTCTCAATTTCTACTTAAGCACGGGTGTGCATGGCAAGACACACGGGGCAGTGTGTTGACCATGCACCTAGTCGTGCTAGGGTTTGAAAAAATCTACTCTTTTCTGTTAAAATGCAAGTGCACGACCATGCCTATCAGACACACGATCGTGCCCTTCTTAAAATCTAACTGTGCACTCATTGTGCACATGGGCATGACCTAACAAATGCAAGGGCATACGGGCGTGCGCCTATAGATGCACGGGCGTGCGGCCTTATTTTGGTAAACCATGCCTGAAACCTGTAGAATCCTGTCCAAAACTTAACCAATCTGTAATTAACACAATTCATGCATTTCTAGCACTTCAAATAACATATAAACACACTTCAATTTCAACCATAATCCACAACATCACAATTAAGCATCCAAACTACCAATTTAAACACATGCACATACACATCCATATCAAACATGACCAAGGGTGGAAATTCTCATTATCATAACTTCATTCTCATCACCATAGCATGTAAATAAAGCACATGAAAAACAAAGCATGCTAGAAACATATCATATACCATTCATCATCAAACACACGCTGGGAAACTTAAGGAAGGGGCAGAGAAATACTTACTTCTTACCATGGTTGTTCTACTTCTCTTTCTATCTAAACCTTTTCCTTTCTTGCTGGATTGAGAGTTACTGGTTGTTGTAAATCAACCCTAAGGTTGGGATTCTCTAAAAACAAAATATAAGCTTAGCTGAAAGATGGATAAGGACAGGTGAGAAAACTTATAAGCTGTTATCTCTTTCTTCCATCTAACCTATACAGGTGTGCACCTTGGGATGCACGGTCGTGTATAAGGGAAAATGAAGAAACTTTATTTTTCATTCTATGCATGAAAGAAACCTCTCAAGGAGAATCATACGCAAGCCACACTCACTTTAGAAACTTATTATCTCACCCCTAAACTCTTCTAACTCCCAATCTATTACTAATTCTCACATCTAATCCTAAATTCTAGCCAAAAAGATATTTCTAGTCTTGGGATGCTACAAGTACAATAAAGAGTCACACCATACAAGTCATGACTAGCTTTGCTTATAAAGAGTTAAAATATTAAAGTCAAAGAAGGATGTATGCTTGTTTAGAATCTATGTATGCTCATGACAAGGTAAAACTTGAAACATACATATCCTCATATAGGGTATCATATATGGCTCCATAACTAAATCTAAAAGATGAAAAGTCTAGGTAGCCATGGTCATGACTATTAGAGTCACGCCTGTACACTTGTTGGCACCAAGAAAAAATCGATCGTTAGAAGAGCAGTTTGAGGTATTAAAAGCTGTGGTCACACTCGTGACACCATATGCACGCTTGTATATGAGAGTAAAACTTGAGTTTTACTAGCTACAATGGTTCTATTTCTTCTTTAACAAATTTTTTCCTTTTCTAACAAGCTCAATGCTATAAATTGGAGCCCATTTGAAGTGGAAAAGGTTAAAGATTATGTGTAATTAACTTAATCCTCAATTCTCTCTTATTCTCACTTTTTTTTCTCTCTATTCTCATTGCATACTATTGAGAGAATTTCTTTTTGTGTTAAATTGCTCATTAACCTTTGAAAGGTATTATATCTTCTATAAAACTTGCTTACTAAACACTATAGGTGTAATCATGTATAATTAATGTAAAGGGCAAAATCCTTAGTCAACTATTGTGTAGACACAATCTTCGATCAACTAGTGTAAGTTATTAGACGTAATCTGGGATTAACAAATGAAAACTTCAAGCAGGTTTGCTTAAAGAAGTTGACGTAGGAGACTTGTGGTTAAAACTCTAAAATTGACTAAGCACATTCTATTTGTTAATTCTTTATTTTCTTTAATATTTGCATTATATTTGATTTATTTCTATGTAGTTCTTAATTATGTATGGATTATGTTAAATTGATTCATTGATCATCATTGATTACATTAGAATTGATTTTTAGGTGAAAAGCTTTCAAGTTAGTAACAACTTTTGAAAATCTTATTCTCCTTGTATAGGATTAGCCATTAAGCATATTATGGTTTAACACAAGTGTTTTTTAGTTTGGAACTCAAATTTTGGCTAGAAAATATTTGATTTGACAATGGTAATCTTGAAAACCCTATAGATGTAATCAAACCTTTTAGGCAAATCACATTTACTGACATTGTTCATTGAAAGGAGTACAAAATAAAATTTTGGTAGACCTTTCTAAAGGATAGTTGTTATTCTAATGTTTTCCCCAAATGGATAATATGATATTTTGTATTTTAGGGTTTTTTAAAGTTTTTGCTTTTATTATGAAGTAGGGTTTATGGTAATTTCCCTTTAAATGAGTGTTTTTAACCTTTTTAATTTGATGTTTGAATTTACCAAAGTCTCAACGTTTTTGCAAAGATAAACATTAGGATCTAAACAAAGAAGTCCACTTATTTTGTTGACCTTATGTTTAGGGCAAAAAGATTTTATTGGTTTATATGAAACAAATCTTTTTTTATCTTAAAACGTAATGAAATTTACTAGTAGAATATATGAAACTCTGTCATTTTTCAATAATTTGTCATTGCGATAATTAAGATTGGAAACCATTGTTCTCCCAAATTATAAAATTAAAATAATAACAAAAGGCTGAATTATCTATAATATCACATTTTACCAAGAAGAATTATTTATATAATACCGCGTAAGAGGGAATAGACCAAAAATAACAATTGTAGGTATTTCTGTGAGCAATTTGTTCCACATTTTCTTGTTGACCATTTTGTCAATAACTAGAAGATTGTTCTAAGCATTTAAAAATTTTATTATATTTTCTACTTTGAAGGATATTTTAAATTATTTTCATACTATTTTTATTTCGAAAATATTTAATTTTTGTAAATTTTTATAATCTCCTTTCTTTTCTCTCTCATGTTCTTAATTTTTATATAAAAATTAAAAAAAAATCATCCTAGTTTCCTAAAATGTATATAAATTAATTAAATTAACCAATCTGAGAATAGTCTACATGATTTTAACCAATACCCAATGTTATATAGATACAACTAAAAAAAAAATTTTGACAAATCTAATATCCAAATGATGTTTGACAATTGTTAACCACATTCAAAATTCACCTACAGATAAAAACTTCGTCAAAACTCAGCATACAGTTTAAGAATTCCAAAGTAGGATCACATTTATGAAATGTAGGAATAACAAAAACTAAAACAAATATAAGGAGTATTTTAGAAAACATACATGTTATATGCCCTTTAAAATTTATACTTCTGATAACTTTGTAGTTCACTTACTTGAGCATTAATAGACTCTTGGCATCAACAGTATCCACATAGAGTAACTTTTAATGAGATCCATAATTTTCTAGATGCTAGTTCAAAAGGTATTTACAGTTATGTATTTGAATAGACATGATATGTATATGCCAAGTGTTTAGATGTGTTTAGATATATCTCTGATAATAAATGAAACTTACACTAATGAACACATGACAGATGAAATTGTACTCTTGTCTATAAGAACAAGTACATGGTCATGCACTTAAGTTACATGGTCGTGCACCGTATTTAGACTCAACAACCGCCCTTACACCATTCATGCACCGTTTAATTGATATCATGATAAGGCAAATTATTCAAGACCTACTGCCCATACGTTAACTACTGTAAACATGATTGTGCATTAGCTGCATGGTCATATGTTAGTACTTTACTTTGATCAAGTTAAATGAATATTTTGTCTATATACCTAGATTATATTAATCATCCAAATGCATAATCATATAGGTATAATATGCACAGTCAAGTGTCAATGTAAAATTCGACACACAACTTCTTAATTTGATTTGAATTAAATCAACAAGTCATACATAATAACACCCAAACACAGGTACTAAGGTGATGATCCACCATCTTTTGAGCTATCAACTCCTTTATGTGTGTGATCATAAGCTTTTAACTAACTTTGTAGTATATAGATCCAAGTTAAATCTGAATACAAATCAAGTGAGACCTCTAGCCAAGCATCATGACTATTCAAATAGTAGAGTGTTAGCAAACATCTCTTCAACTTGATCAACTTGATAGTTAAACATACAATATGTTCCTTTTGTCATTACATCTCACAAGGCTAAAATATAGATATATGTCATTATAGAAAAACCCTTGTATATGCATATGTCTAAACTAGAGATATTGGATATAGAATCTACTAGTCTAGCTATGGCTATAGATTTAGTGGTTTTAGACATACTCAATTAAGACACACATTTTATGTCAAAAATTGATAAATCTTATATTGATCTACTATAACCTTCATACTGATCATGATACAGATAATCACTTACCTTTTTAATACCTTAATTATCATAGTCTGTTTAATGACATCAAATGGCATCACTCATAGTATAGGATAATCTTATAGATCTCAATTTAATGAATGACATGTACCTATAAACTATAAGGATTGATCTATAGATACAATGGAACAAACCTATATAGGATCCCAATCATTGGGTCAATTTAGTGAATATGATTACCAAATCATGCATTCACTTGTAAGACTAGGTTACACCAATAAACCTCAATATGTGTAAACCACTACCATTTTTCTATGAGTTTGCATACACTATAATAATCCACTCATCATCACTAGAGCCCTAAAGATTTTCTGGTGGCATTGGGATTATAAACCTGTTGTTGTGTAACCAATGTTGTATACATATGGAAAGTACGTTCAATCATCTGATTCTATTGCCATGGTTCTACCATTCTAAGGGTATATCATATATTTATTTGTTTAGATGCATTATCATCAATATGACTAAAATACCTACACTAATAATTATATTGTATTTATAAATTATAATAAAGTCCACGCAAATGCAAAAAAGTACATGATAGATACAAGGCTATAAGACACCAAACCTAATGTGGTGATAATGGTGAGAAAATTATCAAAATATATGTGATCTTATTGCAAGATGGTAATGGTTTACATGTATTAAGGCTTGTTGGTGAAACTTGGTCCTACATATAAGTGCATGATTTCGTGATCATATTCACTAAAATGACCTAATGATAATGATTCATATAGAGTGTATTCCATTATGCCTATAGATCAATCCTTATGACTTGATGGGTACAAATGATCCTTTGACTTGAGATCTATTAGATCATCTTATACTATACTAGGAGTGATACTATTTGATGTCATCAAATATACCATCTTAAGTAGAGTGTTACAAGGGTAAGTGATTAGTTGTATCATATTAGTGTAAAGGCTATAGTAGATCAACATAATATTTTTCAATTTTAAACACAAAAGCTATGTCTTTGTTGAGTATGTCCAAAACTACTAAGTCTGTGATCATAGCTAGATTGAGTTTTCTATGATATAAACATATCTATATTTCAACCTTGTAAGATACAGTGACAAAGGGCTCATATTATACATTAATTATCAAGTTGATCAAGTTCAAGAGATGTTTGTTAACACTCTAGTATTTAAATGGTCATAATGTTTTGCTAAAGGTTACTCTTAATTAGAATTTATATCCAACCTGGAAGTAAAAACTTACAAATCACACACATAAAGGAATTAATAGCTTAAGAGATAGAGAATCATCATTCTGGTATATGTATTTAGGTGTTATCATGTATGACTTATTAATTTAATTTGAATAACGTTGAGAAGTCATGTTTCAGATTTGCCTTGACACACGATCATACATTTGGATGGTCGATAAAATTTAAGCATTTGGATAAAATATTCATTTGACTTGGTTAAATTGAACTATTATTAACACATAGTCCTGTAACATAGTTCTACTATTAAACACTTTGCATATATACACCTTGTCCAAACAAATACATAACTGTATACACTTTTTAAGTTAGTATATAGAAATAATATGAATATCATTAAAAGCTATTTTGTATGGATATTACTAGTGTCAGGAGTCTACTGACGATTGAGTAAGTTAACTATAGGGTTACCAAAAGTATAAATTTTAAAAGTCATATCATACATCCACTTTATAAAATACACCCTATGTTTGTTTCAGTTTTGTTTTTTATATGTTTTAATAGATGTGATCTTGCTTTATAATTCTTGGAGTATATGATGAGCTTTAAATTCTACTATGTGGGTTTTTTGTTGATAACCTTAAGATTCCTAGCAACAACTACAAACAAACTCTATGATGGGTTAAAAATTTATTCATGTGTTTTCCTTACTCATAGTAGGATTACTAAACAAGTGTGGCAAGTCTTACTTTGCTTGGCACAACCAAAACTCATCACAAATGTTTTCCCTTATCTTAGATCCAACCCATAGGTGACTTTATGTTTGGCTGCAAAGCAAAGTGTTAGCATGGGTAAATAGCAATAATATATGCATATGTCATAGATGTTTTCTCATGATTAGTAGTAAAGTAAAGGTTAGTGTGAATACATAAAACATATACATGCAATGTTATGAATATGGCACTTTGCCCCCTTGTTCCTCATTTTACCTCATTGTCTTTATAAAAATGATTAGTTAAAGTTAACGAATTGTCATAGGTAGATTTGATACCAATTGACCATCGAGAGCTTAATGGCTTATGTCCTATAATATAATGAATTCTTATGTTGAGGAGTTTTTTTCTTGTGTAACCAATTAGTGGTATGTTAGGTCACACTTATAAGAATTTTAAAATTTTAATTTAAAACGTTTGGTAAGGATCAGTTAAGGAAAGGTTGAGAAAATTTAAGTAGCATGGGTCGATAGATACATCATAATAGGTATATAGGGATTTAAGACTTAAAATGTAAGAATTCAACTCGATCATTTATATAAAAGAGGATCTTAAGGTAGATTTCCAAGGCCATTACATAGGTTACACGCGATTAAAGGATATTATCGAAGACAATAACTAAAAGTCTTTTTATACCTAAAAGGTATATGCCTAAGGTTGATGTACAAGATAAAAAACCTTTAGGCTAATTAGGCTTTTGGGTGGAAGTTTGACTTATCATTAGAGGTGATAAGAGACAAAGAGTATCAGTATGTAAGTGTAGTAAAATGTAAAGGGATTCAATTAAACTTATAAGAGCTTATCAACCAAACCATATCAAGATCAAGTCTTTGTATAGTCTCCAATAGAGTTGCAAGAGCTATGACAAACTTTTTACCATACATATTAGGTATGACTTATCGCTCTTATTTTGTCACCGTACCATGACCAAGAGAAACTCATGAATTGATATGAATTCAAGTTAATGCTCACATATAAGATCAAAAATAACTTTATCAATCAAAACTTTGATGCCTTCAAATTTTATTTTGAGCCCCCAAAACACATTCTAACCATTTGTGCTCATCAAAGAAGACCAAGTATGCTTTTGAGGTTCATAATTCCAATTATGTAAAACAAAACCAATGTCATTAAAACTAACTTGCACAATTTCTCCAAACACCCTCAAATCGTGATAAGGCTTTACAATCATAAAAAATGTCATACTAAAGAGTTAAATTTCATCAAATGGCTTCATACGAAGCCAAAAAAAAAAAAAAACATGATTCAAGTGAGAAACAAGCAAGAAGAGGCATGACGTCATAACTCATGAAGCAATATACAAGTGTCTTGTGCTTGTGGTTTAAGTCTATAACTCAGAAGTTTTATCTTCGGGTATGTCACGCATGCTATGGCCTAGGGCCATAACTTATACATTCCAGATTTAAGTGCACATACGTATACTATAGCCTAAGGTTATAACTTGTATGCTCTGGTCTTTAAGGCACCCATTGTGACCTAAGGCTATAGCCTACATGCTCTAGAGCATGGCATAACTATATACTGTAGCATAGGGTCGTGACCTGCCTACGTTTGAAGCATGCACTTTTTAGTCATTTTGTAAATTATGTAGACCTTTCACTTGAGTTTTATGCAATATTTCTCAAAGGAATTTTAATCCATTTACTAAGGATTGTAAGGCATTTATAAGCCATGTTTTTCATGTAATTTTAAGATGTGAAAATTGAATTTGAAAATCAAAAGCATTGTGTTTTTTTTCTTGAACTTAAAATTTGTTCAATCTTGTGTTCATTTTATCCCTTTATCCAATTCTTGTTGAAAGATAGAATTAATGGTAGAGATTCAAGTTGGTGGGTCTTAAAGAAATTCAGTAGAAACTTCCTTTAAGCTTGAGTCAAAACATGTTTAAGCTTAGATCAACCTCAAGTGGGTGGATATTTATCCTTTAAGCTTGAGTGCATTTTCTTACAAATTTTGTTAAACAAGTTAATACAATTTGTGTTGTTGCTCAATATCCACACAAACAATACCCAATTCAATCACCAAAGAAACATGCAAGCAATATCTTCAAGAAACACCAACATGCAACACTTACTTGCAGTTGATTAGAACATGCAAGGATGAGAAAAACAAGCCTAAAGAAAGCTCCACCAGCTTGTCAACCACCACCAATCCTTCCTTGCAATAAGAATTGGATAAAGGTAAAAATTGAAAATCCAAGCACCACCAAGCAACAAGGAAATTCAATTGGAGAAAAGCTTATAAGCTTTTGGATAATTTTCTTCAATTCTCAAAAGTGTTTTTTTTTTTTACATGAGAGAGAAAAGTTTTTATAGGCATTTACAAGAAAGATAAATGACAAGACTGCCCTTAGTACAAAGTGGAAAGAAAAGAAATTAAAAATGCAAAAATTGCTACAGTGCACAGGTTGGACGCACAGGCTTGCACAGGCTGGACTGTTGACAAGACTGCCCTCTTTTTTGTGTTTTTTGCTCTTTTGTGCTCTGTTGAGGTTCGATTCACTACGAATTGCCTCCGTGCCATCCGAAAAATATTTTTAGGTGTCCGAAGCTTCCGAAAGCATTAATAAAGTCATTCCAAATTTTCCAAGGGGGGATAGAAAGGGATTCGAATCCATCAAGCAAACTAATTGATTATAAGCAATATTCATATCAATTGTGAACTTAAACTTCATTTTCCTACCATTCCTTGTGTTGGATGAATAAATTTGAGCTTGAATAAAGTTGTGAGAAATTGAAGTAGAGTTTTCTTAAGTTTGAAGCTAATTATTTGCATGGCAATAGCTTTATTTGACATAAATTTGAGCTTGAATGTTACTAGATTATTAGGGTGTCATTTGGATGACATTTGACACCGATTTGTGAGGATTTGGGACTCTAATATTGATCAAGTTGGTATTAGGACTTTGGTTAGGAGATTAGGGTTGTTATAGTTTGCAAATTTGTATTGAAATGTTATGAGTTTGTGTTACACTTAAAAGAAAAGAAAATTTTGTTGTTGGACATTTTTGTGTTAAGTTGGCTGAAATTTTTAATTGAGTTAACTAGTTATTAGGAGAGTTTAGGAAAGAAGAAATTTGCATGAAAGGGTGAAGAATAAGGAATCATTATTTGTGTTCTTTGCCTTAGCCATGCATACCATCCTGGCACAAAAATTTTACCTTGGTTGCTTACAAATTTTTGTAAATGAATTGTGGTCAACCTAACTTGCATGCTTGCTTATAGAGTCATCCAAAAATTTATTACACTCTAACTTTGCCCACATTTTTCCTACACAAGTACAATTGTCTATGAAATACCATCATTAGTTTTTCATCATCCCTTGTCACCTTACCATTTTATTACTAATCACTTCCTTATATACAATAATTTTATATTTAACCCTAATCATTATTATTAGTCCTTAATCCACTTTATTCATCTTAATTACCATTCTACCTTTGTCTCATTTACCATATTACCCTTACTATTTTTTTAAGATATAAAATAAGTTAAGTCCAAACATTTGACAAAACCCAAGTCCAAATGCCAACCTAAACCCTGTTAACATAACCCTACTTGGCTTAAACACTTTACCCTACCATTTTTAGATTTATTGTTCAGTCTTAAAAAAATAGAATTCACTAATTTTTAATATCATCCTTTTCAGTGTGTTTTCTTCCCCAATATCTAAATACATTAATGGCTAGTATAAGAACAAAGTTTAAGGACTAAATTCAAAGCTTTAGAGTTGAAATGCATGGGAAATTTAATGATCTTTAGGGACTTATGTATGTGGTATCTAAACAAATTTCTCAAGTGGTCTAAGGCAAGTTGAAATTGGTGATAAATGTTTAAAGATGGATGTGCTCAAAGTTAAGAAGTTAGAACTAAACAAATTTTTGTATTGATTGAATCACTTTGAGATGATACGTAAGCTAATAAATTGGTTAGTGAGTGAAAATGAAAAATTGCCATTATGAAACTTGAAAATCGTCTTTTTTATCCTCATAGAGGAAAATTTTGAAACAGAAGAGAGACTGGTAGAGTAAAGAAAAGATTAAATCTTAAGAGAAAATGAAAGGTTGATCAATTGAAAATTCTTACCCAAGAGTCCATCAGTTGTAGCTAAAGAAATTATCTTATGTGAGAATGAAAATATGAATGAAGAAAAGGCTAATTCTAAGGTTAAAATGGCATTGGAGTAAGATATCATGAAAAAGGGTATGAATGAACACCAACCTATTATTGCCTTGATTGAGGTTGAAAGAAAGATGAGTGAAGTCAAGAAAATTACCTTGTAGAAGGATAAACATGCGATTACTACAAAAAAAACTTTCCAAGAAGTTAATAACTTTTGCTTAGTGAGTAATATGGAAGGTCCAAATTTGAGGCAAAATCTCTTCTAACAAGGGGAGTATGATATGAACTCAAGTTCATGCTCATATATAAGATCAAAAATAACTTTATTAATTGAAAATTTGGTGCCTTTAAATTGTATTTCAAGCCCCTAAAAGCACATCCAACATTATATGCTTAATGAATGTAGCGACCCCTGTACTAGGTTACTGTGCGCTGCAGAAAGTATTGAATATAATAATAAAATATACCTGAGATGGGGACCTCTACAGAAAAACTCTACTGCTGATGCTATCTGAAAAATTTCTTTATAAAAAGAAACTGTAAATATAATTCAGCATTCAAAATATACTGAAACATAAGCGTGAAAACCCAAGCTACTCATGTATGAAAATAAACTGTCATACAGTGTATACTATCATGTAATACACACATATATACATGAGAAACTAAAGCATGCAAGCCAACATGCTATCTGCTGCTGCCGAGCCATATCCCCAAAAATCTCGCAGCGGTCTCGCTCCAGCTCAGCCCTCGAAGATCAATGACCTACAAAAGGATATAGGGAAGGGAGTGAGTGACAAAGTCACTCAGCAAGCGTTTCCAAACACTACACTCGCAGGTCAAACAATCACTGACTACGTGACTCGTCACGTAGGAGATTCTGCTAGACAGTTTTCTTATTGAATTCTGTTATGTTTCTACTCTGTTCTGTTCTATTACTGTTCTGTTTCTCATCTGTTTTTCATGAGATGCTGTACATGACAATGAAATGCATATGCTGATGTCATGTATACTGAAAAGCTGTAAAACATGCCCACAGGCTTGTTTTTCTGAAAAACTGTCTTTTCTGAAAACTCTTTCTGATAATAAAACTATGATCCAAAGATCCTGAATATATACGTATAGTATATGTTGAAAACTGTATCAAAAAGTACTGAAATCTCTAAAATATCTGAAAATATCTGCTGTGCTGGCCAGACTGATGAATACAGGGATTCGACACCCTGGCCGTATGAGTTCAAAGTTTTAATGAATCTACTGATGCACAACCAGCACTCTCTCTAACGAGCTTGGTCAATGACCATGTCCTCTCTAGCGCACGCTGGTTTCCCTTTCTAGCGGGTGTGCGAACTCACAGGTGTCCCCTCGTATCCACCCCTATCTGATATATGAAAAATCATATATGTATATCTAAAAATCATGCTGTGGGATCCTTAGATCCAGTCTGAAAATATCTGATATGGCATGCCATGCTAAATGCTGATAATCATGCATGAAATGCTGATTTAATAGCTTATTACTGAGTTCTGTGTACTTAGAAATGGCTTAGAGTGGCTTAAGTTCTTTTTTCAATTTATTCTCTGGCTTTTCTTAAGTGCACGGGCGTGTGTTCTGGGACGCACGGGCATGTGTCAAGGCACACAGGACCGTGTCCTCATCATGCTATTGGGCGTGCAACGTTCTGGACAATTTCATGCAAATCTGGCAAGGCACACGGGCGTGTGCACTTTGGCACACGGTCGTGTGGCTGCCTTCTCCTTCTTCCCGTGTCTCGCATACACGGGCATGTGGAATTAGGGGGAAAAAACACGAGCGTGTGTCTGGGTTTCTACACGCACATGGCCAGCCTACACAGCCGTGTCCCCTGCAGAATTGGGGCCACACGAGCGTGCATATTGGACGCACGGTCGTGTGCTCGACCTAATTTCTACAGATAGTGTCTGGAAATCCAGAAATTCCCACACCAACTCATCCACACTCCAAACCATCAAACATACAAACTAATAACTGCTACTAGCATGCCTATAATCATCAAATCATCATCTCAACACGCCAATCATCATAAATAAGTATATATATCTCATGTATATAAACGTATACACAAATAAGCATGGAAAGCCACTCAATCATCCAATCATGCATCAAATCAAGCTCAAGCATGCTGGAAATATCTCAAACAAGCACAGATAAAGTTCTCATAAGCTGGAAATAGCCAATCAGGCTCTGAAAACGGTGAGAGAAGTAAGGAAAACACTTACCTCGCGCCATAGAAGCTCTATCTCTCTCTCTGGAAGATTCTGGATCTCTAATCTGAAGCTGAGCTGCTGGGGTATCTCTCTCTGGAACTCTAGGATTCACTGGAGCTGAGGAAGAAGAAGAGAAAACAAGGGAAATAAGCTGGAAAAGTTGAACTGCGCAACTGGAAAGAAATAAAACTAATAAAGCTGGCTGAGGCAAGACACACGGTCGTGTGTCCTAGGCACACGGTCGTGTGTGCCGTGGAAAATTGCCATTTCCATCCACTCTTGCGCAAAAACTAAAGCTAAGCCCCAAAGGACTTCTAAAATGACTCTTCTACCCCCTGAACTCTATAAAATGACACTTCTACCCCTTGGGTCATTACAATTCTCCCCCTCTAATAAAAATTCCGTCCCCGGAATTACCTAAACAATTCAGGGAATCTTTCTCTCATGTCAGCTTCAACTTCCCATATAGCTTCCTCAATTCGCTGACTTCTCTAGGAGAATCTCTCTGTTTCTCAGTCTCTTTACTCTGTAGTCCAAAATCTGCACTGGAACTTCTTGATAGCTCAAATCCTCTGATAATTCCAGATCTTGAACTTCTAACACGTGAGACGGATCGCTCACATATTTTCTCAGCTGAAAGACATGAAACACACTGTGGATTATGTCTAAAATGGCTGGAAGAGCAAGCCTATAAGCAACTCTGCCCACTCTCTCCAGAATCTGATACGGTCTGATGAATCTCGGAACTAACTTTCCTTTTCTGCCAAATCTTAGGACACGTCTGTAGGGAGCAACTCGTAGAAACACGTGGTCCCCAATCTCAAACTCTATGTCCCTACACCTCAGATCTGCATAGCTTTTCTGACGATCCTGGGCCTGTTGAATTTTCTGCCTGATCTGCTCAATCATAAGCTGAGTCATTTCTGGCCCCACTGCTGACTCTAATGAATCCCTGTCACCAATGTCATCCCAATGCAATGGTGACCTGTACCTCCTGCCATATAAGGCCTCGAAAGGTGCCATCTGGATTGTAGACTGATAGCTATTGTTGTAGGCGAACTCCATCAACGGTAGTAAATCAGCCCAACTAGTCTGAAAGTCCATGCAGCAGGCTCTCAACATGTCCTCTAGAATCTGGGTAACTCTCTCAGTCTGACCATCTGTCTGCGGGTGGTAAGCTGAACTGAAATGAAGTCTGGTCCCCAATGCTCTCTGTAGACTACCCCAGAAAGCAGATAGAAATCTCGAATCTCTGTCTGATACTATATCTATAAGAACCCCATGTAATCTGACCACCTCTCTGACATACAAACGGCCCAACTGATCTGTGCTCAAACCCTCTCTAATCGGTAAAAAGTGAGCTGACTTGGTCAATCTGTCCACTATGACCCATATACTGTTGTACCCACGTTGAACTCTGGGAAATCCTGAAATGAAATCCATGGAGATACTCTCCCATTTCCATTCAGGAATCCTCAACGGCTGTAACAACCCAGAAGGTCTCTGATGCTCTGCTTTGACTTGCTGACAAGTCAAACATCTGGCTATAAACTCTGAGATATCTTTCTTCATACCAGACCACCAAAACCCTCTTTTGAGATCTTGGTACATCTTGGTACTACCGGGATGTGCTGAATAAGCTGTACTGCGAGCCTCTGACAAGATTCTCTGTCTCAAATCTGTGTCCTCTGGCACACATACTATGTCTCTGAACCTCAGAATCTCGTCTCTGATCTCAAAGTCTGGCGCTATGCCCTCATAAACCCTCTGAATCATACTCTGTATCCATACATCTGACATCTGAGCAACTCTGATATCATCATACAGCGTGGACACTAACTGAAGTCTGGAGAAACCAGCTGTCACAATTTCAATATCCTCTCTGGCGATCTCCTGCTGCAACTAACTCTACACTGAAATCATGGATAGAGCTACTCTCCTGCTCAGGGCGTCAGCTACTACATTATCTTTGCCCGGATGATAGCGAATCTAGCAATCATAATCTTTTACTAGCTCTAACCATCTCCTCTGTCTCATATTCAATTCTTTCTGAGTGAAGAAATACTTGAGACTCTGATGATCTGAAAATACTCAGCACCTGACACCATACAGATAATGTCTCCAGATCTTCAATGTAAACACTACTGCAGCCAACTCTAAATCGTGCGTAGGGTATCTCAACTCATAGTCCTTTAATTACCTAGAGGCATAGGCAATTACTCTACCTTGATGCATCAATACCGTTCCAATCCCCTAATGGGATGCATCTGAATAAACCTCATAGTCGACACCTTCTTGAGGTAGTGCCAACACTGGAGTGCTGGTCAATCTCCGCTTCAGTTCCTGAAATCTCTCCTCGCATACCTTGGTCCAAACAAAAGGAACCTCTCTGCGAGTCAAAGCTGTCAATGGTCTCGCTATGCTGGAAAAACCCTCTATGAATCTGCGGTAGTATCCAGCTAAACCAAGAAAACTCCTAACCTCCTTAGGTGTCCTTGGTCTCGGCCAACTCAACATAACCTCTATCTTACTCGGGTCCACTGAAATACCAGCTGTTAAGACTACATGCCCGAGAAAAGCTACACTGCCTAACCAGAACTCACATTTGCTGAACTTGGCATAAAGCTGAAGATCTCTCAATCTCTGAAGAACGAACCTCAGATGATCCTCATGCTCCTCTATTCTCCTCGAGTAGACCAAGATGTCGTCAATAAAGACAACAACGAATCTATCTAGACAGTCTTGGAAAACTCGGTTCATCAGATCCGTAAATATTGCAGAAGCATTCGTCAACCCAAAAGGCCTCACTACAAACTCATAGTGGCCATACCTCGTCCTGAAAGTCGTCTTGGGTACATCTCGCTCAACTACTCTGACTTGATGATACCCAGACCTTAGATCTATCTTGGAGAACACTGCAGCTCCACTCAACTGATCGAACAAGTCATCAATCTTGGGCAACGGATACTTGTTCTTTACTGTTACCTTGTTCAGCTCTCTGTAATCGATACACATTCTCAGGCTTCCGTCTTTCTTTTTGACGAACAAGATGGGAGCACCCCATGGCGAGCAGCTCGATCTGATAAATCGCTTATCAATAAGCTCTTGCAACTGTTTCTTCAATTCTTGCAATTCTATTGGAGCCATCCGATACAGGGCTTTAGAAATAGGAGTCGTACTAGGAAACAACTCTATACAAAACTCCAGCTCTCTCTTAGGAGGTAACCCTAGAAAATCATCTGGAAACACATCAGGGAACTCCCTCACTACAGGCACATCCTCGATACATAGCCTAACTACATCTCTGCGAACCATATTAGCCAAGTACCCTACACAGCCTTTACTCAGGAGTCTCCTTGCCTACAAACAGGAGATAAGTGGGGTCTCTACTCTCCTCTCTCCAAACATGAACTGATCAGGGCCTAGCTGTAGTCTAACCTTTTTCTTTCTACAGTCTATCTCAGCCCCATACTCACTCAGGAAGTTCATGCCTAAGATCATGTCAAAATCAGCCAACTCCAACATGATCAAGTTTATCCTCAATTTTCTGCCCATAATCTCGACCTCCTGATCTGACAGTACCCGGTCACTCAAAACCATGCCATCATCCGGCATCTCTATACTAATACTCCTATCTGCCACACTAGGGATTAACCCTAGACTCTCTACTACCTCTCTAGATATGAAACTGTGTGTGGCACCACAATCAATCAACACATAAATAGGAGTATTAAAGAAGAGCAACTGACCGGTAACTGCATGCGGCGCGACCTCCGCCTGATCCCGTCTGACTGTAAAAACTCTGGCTCTACCTCCACCCGAAGGGCCAACACCTCATCCAGGTGCATCGGGACCACCTCTGCCTGCTCCAGCACCTCTATCGGCTGGACCAGGAAAACCTCTGGCTGGGGGACCACCACCAATCCCTGGGCACTCTGACACCCGATGTCCAGGCTGTCTGCATCTGAAGCATACACCTTGTCCTGCTAAGCACTCGCCCGAATGCCTCCTACCACAAGTGCTACACTGTGGTAAATCTGTCCTCTGTTTTCTGCCTTTTTCAGATTTCTTGGACTACATGGGTCTCTTTCCTTTGTCTCTGCCACTACCCCTGTTAGGAGCTCTCTCTGGGGCTCTCTCTGTAGGTATGCTGAATACACCCATCCTCTATAAATATACCTTTGATCTCATAGCTCTCCCCAGGGCGTCACTGAATCTCTGAGGAGGAGACTGTCCTGTCATGACGTCCCTAGCTATGGTTGGGTGCAACCCATGCACAAATTTCTAAACCTTGGTGATCTCTGAAGCTGCCATACCTGGCACAAACCTCACCAGCTGATTAAATCTGGAAGCATAGTCCTTTACTGAACTTGTGCCCTGAGTCAACTCTATGAACTCTTGAGCCTTGGCATGCACCATATCTGCACTGCGGTACTCTTCATCAAATAATCTCCTGAAGTCAACCCAAGACATATTGCGAACATCTACGGATGCCTTAACAAGGTTCCACCAAACCCTCGCATCTCCTTTGAGCATATACACAACATATCTAACTCTCTCTCTGTCTGTCATGGGAAACAATTCCATGGCATTCTCAATCGATTCGATCCAGACTTCTACAATCGCAGGATCTCTGAAACTAGTAAATCTGGGTGGCTGATGGGCTCCTGGCAGATTATAAATCAGATGCAGTCTTACTGAACCACTAGTACTAGCTGTGCCTGCCCCTGAACTCTGGCCTCGCTGATACTCAGACTCTGGCGCCTGACCATACTCTGGCCTCGGTGATACTCAGTCTCAGCCCTCTCTAGAGGTTGTCGTTCCTCTCTTAATACGTCTTTGACAATATGTCTGACATCCTCTGGTCTAAGAGATGCTCTGGAGTGCTGGGACCGCCTAAGGTCACTAGTGCTCATTAGTCTAATGGAAGCACTACTCTGCTCACTCATATCTCTATGAGATCTCCTATCTAGAAAATCACACACAAAGGATGAATATCAAACATTAACTGAAATTATACATTCAAAACTTACGCTGAGAGGAAGTGAGCGACGACTGCTAGAATAGGCTGGCTCTCGACTCATGCAATTTATACAAATAATCCATGTGAAAATTCATTTTCTGAAAATGACTTTCAAAATCTGCTAAATGGCTCAAAGCATCGCTCTGATACCAACACTGCAGTGACCCCCACCCTAGGTTACTGTGCACTACGGAAAGTATCAAATATAATAATAAAATATACCTGAGACGAGGACCTCTACAGAAAAACTCTACTGCTGATGCTATCTGAAAAATTTCTTTATAAAAAAAAACTATAAATATAATTCAACATTCAAAATATACTGAAACATAAGCGTGAAAACCCAGGCTACTCACGTATGAAAATAAACTGTCATACAGTGTATACTATCTGTAATTCACACATATATACATGAGAAACTAAAGCATGCGAGCCAACATGCTCTCTACTGCTGCGGAGCCATATCCCCAAAAATCTCGCAGCTGTCTCGCTCTAGCTCAGCCCTCGAAGATCACTGACCTGTAAAAGGAAATAGGGAAGGGAGTGAGTGACAAAGTCACTCAGCAAGCGTTTCCAAACACTACACTCGCAGGTCAAACAATCACTGACTACGTGACTCGTCACGTAGGAGATTCTGCCAGACAGTTTTCTTACTGAATTCTATTATGTTTCTGCTCTGTTCTGTTCTATTATTGTTCTGTTTCTCATCTGTTTCTCATGAGATGTTGTGCATGACAATGAAATGCATATGCTGATGTCATGTATACTGAAAAGCTGTAAAACTTGCCCACGAGCTTATTTTTCTGAAAAACTACCTTTTCTGAAAACTTTTTCTAATAATAAAACTATGATCTGAAGATCCTAAATATATACGTATAGTATATGTTGAAAATTATATCAGAAAGTACTGAAATCTCTAAAATATCTAAAAATATCTACTGTGTTGGCCAGACTGATGAATACAGGGATTCGGTACCCTGGCCGTGTGAGTTCAAAGTCCTAATGAATCTACTGATGCACAACCAGCACTCTCTCTAACGAGCTTGGTCAATGACCATGTCCTCTCTAGCAGACGCTAGTTTCCTCTCTAGCGGGTGTGCAAACTCACAGGTGTCCCCTCGTATCCACCCCTATCTGATATATGAAAAATCATATATGTATATCTGAAAATCATGCTATGGGATCCTTAGATCCAGTCTGAAAATATCTGATATGGCATGTCATGCTAAATGCTGATAATCATGCATGAAATGCTGATTTAATAGCTTATTACTGAGTTTTGTGTGCTTAGAAATGGCTTAGAGTGGCTTAAGTTCTCTTTTCAATTTATTCTCTGGCTTTTCTTAAGTGCACGAGCGTGTGTTCTTGGACGCACGGGCGTGTGTCAAGGCACACGGGACCGTGTCCTCATCGTACTGCTGGGCGTGCAACGTTCTGGACAATTTCATGCAAATCTGACAATCGTGTGCTTGACCCAATTTCTGCAGATAGCGTCTAGAAATCCAGAAATTCCCACACCAACTCATCCACACTCCAAACCATCAAACATACAAACTAATAACTGCTACTAGCATGCCCATAATCATCAAATCATCATCTCAACACGCCAATCATCATAAATAAGTATATATATCTCATGTATATAAACGTATACACAAATAAGCATGGAAAGCCACTCAATCATCCAATCATGCATCAAATCAAGCTCAAGCATGCTGGAAATATCTCAAACAAGCACAGATAAAGTTCTCATAAGCTGGAAACAGCCAATCAGGCTCTGAAAACGGTGAGAGAAGTAAGGAAAACACTTACCTCGCGCCATGAAAGCTCTATCTCTCTCTCTGGAAGATTCTGGATCTCTAATCTGAAGCTAAGCTGCTGGGGGATCTCTCTCTGGAACTCTAGGGTTCACTGGAGCTGAGGAAGAAGAAGAGAAAACAAGGGAAATAAGCTGGGAAAGCTGAACTGCGCAACTGGAAAGAAATAAAACTAATAAAGCTGGCTGAGGCAAGACACACGGTCGTGTGTCCTAGGCACACAGTCGTGTGTGCAGTGAAAAATTTCCATTTCCACCCACTCTTGCACAGAAACTAAATCTAAGCCCCAAAAGACTTCTAAAATGACTCTTCTACCCCCTGAACTCTCTAAAATGGCACTTCTACCCCTTGGGTCATTACAATGAAGAAGACTAAGTATGCTTTTGAAGTTCATGATTTTAACCATGTAAAGTAAAGCCAATACTATTGAGACAAGCTTGCATAACTTTTACTAATACCCTTGGATCATGATTAGGCATTGCAATAATCAAAACTGACATACTTAGGAGTCAAATTTCATCAATTGGCTTCATACAAAGCTAAGAAAAAAAATTGATTTAGATAAGAAGCAAGAAATGAGAGGTATAACGCTATGGCACATGAAGTAATAAGCAAGTACCCTGTGAGCACTATGGCCTAAGGCCATAGCCTAAAGGTTCTTTCTTAAGGCATGTCATATGTGCTGCACCCTAGGGTATCAACCTGTGTGCTTTAGATTTAAGTGCACATAGGCATGCTGTCACCCAAGACCATAACCTGTGTGCTTTAGATCTTAAGGCACACACTATAGCCTAAGGTTCCAACTTACATGCTCTGGAGCATTATATAGCCATGCACTATAACCTAGGGCTACTGCTTGCCTCATATATGAAGTATGTGCTTTTTGGTTATTTTAAAAATTATATAGCCCTTTTACTTGAGTTTTATGTAATATTTCTCAAGGGTGTTTTAGTCCATTTACTAAGGATTGTAAGGTATATATAACCATTCCTTTTCATGTAATTTTAAGACTTGAAGATTGAATTTAATCAAAAGTTTTATGCTTCTTTTCTTGAACATAAAACTTGTTCATTTTGTGTTCACTTTATTCCTTCATCCAATTCTTATTACAGGATGGAATTGGTGGTGGAGATTCAAGTTGGTAAGTCTTGAAGCAAGTTAGTGGAAGCTTCTATTAAGTTTGAGTTAAGACATATTTAAGCTTAGGTCAACTTTAAAGCAGTGGATATATATCCTTTAACCTTGAGTGCATTTTCTTACAAATTTTATCAAGTTATTACAATTTGTGTTGTGAACTTGAACTTCATTTTTGTACCTTTCCTTGTGTTGGATAAATGAAGTTAAACTTGAATGAAGTTGTGATAAATTGAAGTAGAGTTTGCTTGAATTTGAAGCTAATTATTTTCATGGTAATAGCTTTATTTGACATAAATTTGAGCTTGAATGTTACTAGACTTTTAAAGTGCCATTTGATACCAATTTATAAGGATTTGACTCTGTTATTGATTATGAATAGGTTTTTTACCCATCACAAAGTTTGTTTGGGGTTGCCACCTAAGGTTTCACTTGGGAAAAATACATAAGTGAAGAAAGACAACTAATGGATCCTTTGCGAGGATCCAAACCATTCTCACCTATGACATGGAAGGGTTTGAAGAGTTAGGTATGACAATAGGAAAGTAGTACACACCTAAGTCATATAATCTGAAGGCTAGCCTCCACTAAGGTAGTTCATTTGAAAATGTTTAACAAGTTATCAAAATTCCTAATTAAACTCATAAAATTCAGTAGATAATTCAAACAATTAAATCAAATAAATTACATCCAAACAAATAATTTAAATAATAAATTACATTCCCTATAAAAATAATAAGAATAATAATAATGTACAAGAAAATAACTAAGTTAACTAACCAAGCCTACGAAACAAAGGGTTAGTACCCTGAAATAATAAGAAATCAAATAAAAAAGAACAAAAATAGAGATAGGAAATTGCAACATATATTTGTGGATAACCCTAGTATGGCAGACAGATACATTTTGCTAGTAGAATCCACCTATCGACTAATGCACATCTATACACCACCTCTTGTGTTCCACATTCAACATCAAATTTTTTGTACATGATATGAAAAAACAGAGCAAGAACAAATAGAGCAACAAACATAAAAGGAACACTCTAAAATATAACCCTTAATCTAAACTAGTAGATTGCATATATGATATTCATAAAAAATAGCATGCATGTAAATAATCCCAACCTGCATATATCACATATGATATTTCTACAGTTGCCTAGATGTATGTTAGATACTAAAATGTAATAGAAAACTAACCTAATATGTGACTTTAATGCACACAAATATACAAAAAACAAAACAAAAATTTTTATGCTTTCAACCATTACCCACGGATTTGCCAATGTAATAAGTAGATGCATTATGTTGGGTAAAAGGATTGCCACTAATCATAAGCATCCATGGACTATGTTTAGGCTTTTATGGTTAGTAACAAACAAGCAAAATGCAAAAGACACAAAGTTAGTCTATCAATCAATTTTCCTCTTAGGATACAAACTTGGATGTTGGCTCCTCTAATATTGATCTTTGATAGGTTGTGGCAATGTAAACCTCAAATGAATTCGATACTTAGTCTCTTGATCACTCAATATATTTTCCAAATCCTAAAAGAAATCCTAAGATCGTGTTTCCTAAATCCTTAGAAAAGTGTTTGGAGAAATATTAAAATTATGTAAAAGATTCAGTAAAGTTTTCCTTATCTTAAAGAAACTTTAGAAGCCCTCCAAAGAATCTTAAAGATAACCTAAGGAGTGTGTTTCCCTTTAAAATTCCCAAGTTTTAGATATTTTTTGTAAGAATGTTGGCAAAGTTTCCTCTAGCTAAAAAAACCCACCCACCCCCTCTCCCCTCTTAAACTAGAATCCTAACCTTTTATCTAAGTATCTCTAAAACCCTGAGAATCAATTTCCTTGTTAAAGTCTAATTCTTATTCTAGGATTTTCCTAGTCAAACTAGAATTGCCTAAAGGATATTTCCTAGTAAAATTAAAATTTCCTGAAGGTATCCCAATTGAATTAGAATTATCCTAAAAAAAGGAAAAAAAACTTAATTGACCGTAGGATTTTATAATCATGTGCAGACATAAGGTAGGTAAGCACAGATGCATGACATTTAACTATAGGCAAGAAAATGTTGGGCACTTCTACTCGTCACCCTAAAAAATTAATGAACACTTGTAAATTGACCATTCTCATACCGGTCGGGCATTTAGTCTATGTACATTGTCAAATGGGCTCTATAAAGGTATAAACTTGACTTAAGGTTATTTTTATAGAAAGTAGGCCTAGTTAGTTTTCTAAGGGCCTTAATATCTAGGCTTGGTATACTCACCAACATTACTTGTCTGTTTTTAATCCATGAACTTTAGCTTGTCAATTTAAAATCTTGCATGGAAACCCTATAAGCTACAATCATTAAAGAATCCTAGCTAGGTCAAAAGTGAAGTGTTTATAGTTGCCCTTTGCTTCACGGGGTTTTGTATATGTTGTGTAGTGAAATGAAATGAGATGAAATAAACAAAAGATACATGCAAAGCACAACAAAATATAAACAGAAAGACACCAAATTTTGAACCAACAAGCACACAAAATCAAACCTATTGATAGATTACCTTACCTCAAGATGAACCTATTGTGATGGATTACCTATCTCAAAGTAAATTTAATAAGTAGGTTAAATTTAATAAGTAGGTTACCCACCTTGGCCAAATATGGAAGAAATATATTATTCCACCTTAGGATGAACTTATAATAAGAGATTGCGTATCTCGGGACAAATCCAAATATTATGGGCACTCAAAGGAATATATTACCCTACCTCAAGATAAATTTATGACAATTGGATTACCTTACTTGAAGACAAATCTAATGATTAGGAGGCTTACCTTAAATGCACCTAGAGAAATAGATTGTCCTACCTTCAAATGCATTTAAGAATTACTTGAGCAATGAAATAAGATTGCTTGAATGACATAATCTAGATTACCTGAGCGATAACTAAGATTGCCTGAGTGGCATATTCTAGATTGCCTAAGTGATGAGATGAGATTGCATGAGCAATGTACTTTGGGGTTACCTAAGCAATGAGATAAGATTGCGTGAGCAACGTAATCTAGGTTGTTGAAGCAACGAGATAAGATTGTTTGAGCAGTGTAATTTAGATTGCCTGAGTAGTAAGATAAGATTTTCTGAGCAACATAATTTCGATTGTGTAGCATCCCAGGTTAGAAAAGCCTTTAGGGGTAGAGTTTTGGGGTTAGAAATATAATTCAGGAATAGTTTGGGAGTCTAGAAGAGTTCAGGGGTGAGATAATAGTATTTCAGAGCTGTGTGGCCTTCGTATGATTCCTTTAGGGAGGTTTTAATCATGCGAAGCGCGGGAAATGGATTTTATTCATTTTCCCTTGGTGCACTCCCGTGCATCATGCCTGTACGCCCGTGCAGATGGGTAGAAAAGGAGAGAGACGAGAGATTTATTGCATTTCTCACCTGTTTCAGCCAAGTTTTCCTCTTTGTTTCAGCAGCTCCCAGCCCTAGGCGAGAAGTTCAGCTTCCAGCGGCTCCCAATCCAGCTAGAGATCAGAGAGATTAGCTTGAGTTTAAGTTCCCAGCAGCCATGTCAAGAGGTAAGTGTTTCTTACTTCTTCCAGAGTTTCCCAGCTTACTTTGTGATGCTTGATGATGCCTGGAAATGTGTGTTTACGTTTCCAGCACGTTTGGTTGATTATATGTGATGAAATGATGATTGAAATGCTTATTTTCCACCCAGATACATGCATGCTTTGTTTTTGTGTGTGTGTTGTGAGAGAAAGCTTGAATTGCCATGGTGGAATCCGTAGTTTGGGATGGATGATGAAATTGTTGATGCATATATGTATATTGAAGTGCCTTGGATGTGTGTTGGTGATTAATTTCAGATTGGATGAGAAATTGGTGGGTTTCCACCAGTCAAACTGCTCAGCACAGTTATCAGCTTTCTAGCCTGTACCTAGAATGTTCAGTCCACTTGGCCAGGATGTCGAATCCCTGTGTTCATCAGCCTGATCAGTACAACAGGTACCTTCGGGTACATATAGAGATTCGCATGCATGCATATTCAGATTTCAGCTTTCATTGTCATGGCATTCATTTCAATAATTAATTGATAATGAAAATCAGCAACCCAGCAATCAGTTTCAGTGCCCGCAAGCGATTAGATGCTTGTATAGGGCCGACCAGGTATGTGTGCCCTTGTTTGTTGCTTGCTTGGGTCGAGGGAAGTAGGAAATGTTTACTGGGTGATCTTTATCACTCATCCCTTTCCTTCTTCCTTCCTTTTCAGGTTTTGCTGCTGGCGAGGAGCGGGTGGATTGAGGCTGGTGAGGAGGGCCCTACACACACAGTTTTCAGTTGTATTTTAAGTTTTGGACTTGTGAGGTCTTGTATGCATTGTAAATGTTTTAAGGTGTAAAGAATATTGTACAGAACAGTTTATACATAAATGAAAAGCTATTATGGGCTCATTGTATATTTCATTTTCAGTTCAGCTTCCGCTTGTGATGTAATTTAGTTCAGCAGGTTTCCTTTCGTAGGATTCCCATCGCAGGTACCCAATTTCCAGTTTACTAAATAAAAGAACAGTATTCTTCAGTAGCAGGGGTACTCATGGCGGCGGGTCCTACATTGTTGGTATCAGAGCGTTTCTCTGTGCCATTTTAGTAGATGTCTGAGTTGTAAGTGTGTGGTGTTCGTTTTCTCTCCCTCGTAGCCATCGTCCAGACCCTCCTCACAACACAGTCAGGTATTTCTTTCCAGTTTTGATTTGTTTTATGTTTCTAACCCTTGTTTGCTTGTGGTGCTATAGATAGAGAAGAAGAATATGTGCCTAGATATATAGATGAGGCCAGTAGTAGCCCTCCTGTCCAACCCATGAGTGTGAGTGTGAGTAGGGGACAGCGATCTCAGAGTTCCTCCCATGTGTCTATCAGGCAAGATCAGCTCAGAGAAATGATAGGGGAAGTGGTCAGAGAGAGTCTTCAGTAGGCTGGTATGGGTATTGTTCAAGAGCCAGTCAGAGTTAGTCCCCCTCAGCCTGAAACTTATCAGTCTTCAAGAAGAAGAACAGCACAGCCATAGCCACAGTCACAACCTCAGCCAAGATATCATTCAGTGCCTCAGTCAGCCAGAGAAGGTTATCAGTTTCAGCCTCAGCCAATTAGAGAAGAGTATCAGTATCCACCTGGGTTTACAGAGTATAGTCAGGCTATGAGTACAGAGACAGTGGGTACAAGCTCATCAGAGAGGCTGCATCCCATTTATCATCTGCCAGGGTCGTATCAGCCAACCAAATTCAGTGGGTCTAGAGATCCAGCAGTGGCAGAGGAGTGGATTGAGTTAGTGGAGAGCGTCATGGGTCTCTTCACATTATCAGAGAGAGAGAAAGTCACATTTGCAGCATTCCATCTCCGAGGTGATGCTAGGGTTTGGTGGGGCCTAGCTAGGGCTACCATCAGTGAGTAGCAGATGACCTGGGTAGAGTTCAGACGACTATTTGATACCGAGTACCGGGGCTCAGAGCTGATGTATGCAAAGGCCCAGGAGTTCATCGACTTGATTCAAGGGTCTAGCTCAGTTAAGGAGTATGCGACCAAGTTTAACGCCTTGGCATGATTTGTCCCTAGTTTGGTAGGGACTGAGTTGGGAAGAGTGCAGAAGTTCATCCATGGCTTACATCCAGCTATAGCCAAGGATGTCTTGACTGGATCGTATCCTCCCCAACAGTTCAGTGATGCTTTGGGGAGAGCCCTCAGATTAGAGGCCGGTCTTCAGAGGATGGGCGCCATGAGTCGAGTAGCCGAGAGAGCAGACAACAGAGATAAGGGCAAGAAGCCAATGTCGGCCAAGAGATCAGCTAAGGGTTTCCAAAGCCAAAGACAGAGGACTACACCACAGTTTTCCCTGCCACAATGTACTCGATGTGGCAGACGTCATTCTGGCGAGTGCCTTGCTGGCCAGATCGTATGTTACTGGTGCCGTCAGCTAGGGCACATGATGGCAGATTGCCCAGCCAGAGGTGGAGCTGGCATTGGGCCCAGCAGAGGTGGTGGTGGTCAGTTCAGAGGTAGAGGAGGTCCCCCTAGAGGCAGTGCTGGTGTAGAGAGAGGTGGAACTGATCAGGGTAGTGCAGACTATCCCAAGCCCGGAGTTGGAGCACCTGGAGGAGGTGTCGGCACTTCAGGAGGTGGTGGCGACAGAGCCAGAGTGTATGTTGTCCGCCAGGAGCAGACAGATGCCATACCCCATGCAATCACTGGTCAGATTCTTTATCTCGGTACTCCTTTGTTTATTTTGGTTGATTGCAGGGTCACACACAGCTTCATTTCCAA
>JAJEJH010000176.1:78863-351571 GCA_026122585.1 Anacardium occidentale
GAAGAAGAAGGATGGGTCGATGAGGATGTGCATCGACTATAGGGAGCTGAACTGAGTGACGGTGAAGAATAAGTATCCCCTGCCGAGGATTGATGACCTCTTTGATCAGTTGAGAGGTGCAGCAGTATTCTCCAAGATTGACCTCAGATCTGGCTACCATCAAGTCAGAGTCGCAGAGAGAGATGTCCCCAAGACAGCCTTCAGGACTCGTTATGGGCATTACGAATTCATGGTCATGCCTTTTGGGTTGACCAATGCCCCAGCCATCTTCATGGATTTGATGAACCGGGTCTTTCATGACTGCCTGGACCGGTTCGTGGTGGTATTTATAGATAATATTCTGGTTTACTTTAGAAGTGTAGTAGAGCACGAGGAGCATTTGAGATTTGTGCTTCAGAGGTTGAGAGACCAGCATTTGTTCGCCAAGTTCTCCAAATGTGAATTTTGGCTCAACAGAGTGGCATTCCTAGGCCACGTGGTGACAGCAGAGGGTATTTCAGTGGACCCTAGTAAAGTGGAAGCAATTTTGAGTTGGCCAAGATCGAAGACAGTTAAAGAAGTTAAAAGCTTCCTTGGGTTAGCCGGATATTATAGGAGGTTCATTGAAGGGTTCTCCAGCCTAGTAAGGCCTCTCACTACCTTGACTAGAAAAGAGACTCCATTTGTTTGGTCAGAGGAGTGCGAGACGCGGTTTATGGAGCTTAAGGAGAGGTTGACTAGCGCTCCAGTTTTGGCGCTACCCTAGGAGGGGGTAGAGTTTGATATCTATACAGATGCATCCCATCAGGGGATCGGGGCTGTTCTGATGCAGAATGGTAGGGTAATTGTCTACGCCTCTAGGCAATTGAGAGATCACGAGTTGAGATACCCTACCCACGACCTAGAGTTAGTAGCGGTCGTCTTCGCCCTGAAGATTTGGAGGCATTATCTGTATGGAGTCAGATGCAGCATATATTCAGACCATAAAAGTCTGAAATATTTCTTCACCCAGAAGGAGCTCAACATGAGATAGAGAAGATGGTTGGAGCTGGTGAAGGACTACGACTGCGACATCAGATACCACCCAAGGAGAGCCAATGTGGTGGCTGACGCCTTGAGTAGGCGAGTAGCTCTATCCAACCTATCAGTTCAAAGAGAGCTGCAGCATGAGTTGATTAGATAGCAGATTGAGATGATGTCTGTGGGTTTCTCTAGGTTACGTATCAGATCCTCCCTATACGATGAGATCAGAGAGGAGCAGACGTCAGATGAGTGGACTCAAAGTATGCTTCAGAAGATGTCAGAGAGAGTAGTGCCAGACTTTGAGTTCACTGATGAGATCTTGAGGTTCAGAGGCAGAGTATGTGTGCCCCAGAGTTCAGAGTTGAGACAGAAGATTTTGTCAGAGGTGTACAGTGTAGTGTATTCAGTGCACCCAGGTAGCACGAAAATGTATAGAGACCTCAAGAGAAATTTTTGGTGGTCAGGGATGAAGGAAGATATAGCAGACTTCGTCTCCATATGCCTAATATGTCAGTAAGTGAAGGCAAAACACCAGAGACCCTCAGGATTACTTCATCCCTTGAGTATTCCTAAGTGGAAATGGGATGATATCTTCATGGACTTCATCTCGGGTCTTCCCAGAGTCCAGAGGGGATATGATGGTGTATGGGTGGTAGTGAATTAGCTCAGTAAGTCGACACATTTCCTATCAGTCAGACAGGGGATGTCTACAGAGCAATTAGCCAGACTCTACATTAGAGAGGTGGTGAGACTCCACTGGGTTCCCAGGACAATAGTGTCAGACAGGAACTCTAGATTTCTGTCAACCTTCTGGAGATCTCTACAGAGAGTATTGGAAACCAGGCTGCATTTTAGCTCAGCATATCACCCTTAGACGGATGGCCAGACTGAGAGGGTGAATAAGATATTGGAGGATATGCTGAGAGCGTGTTGTATGGACTTCCAGACCGATTGGGCAGAGTTAATCCTTTTAATAGAGTTCACCTACAACAACAGTTATCAGGCGACGATTCAGATGGCTCCATTCGAGGTGTTGTATGGTCGGAAGTGTAGGTCTCCTCTCCATTGGGATGAGATTAGGGAAAGATATTCTTTAGAGATAGCAGTGGGACCAGAGACTACTCAGAAGATGATTGAGCAAGTCAAGATCATCAGGTAGAGGATGAAACAGGCCTAGGATCGTCAAAAGAGTTATGCTGATCTTCGACGCAGAGAGATAGAGTTCTCAGTGGGCAATAAGGTATTCTTGAGGATTGCTCCTTATAGGCAAGTCCTCAGATTTGGTAAGAAAGGGAAGCTAGCACCCAGATTCATTGGTCCCTACGAGATTCTTAAGAGAGTAGGGACAGTCGCCTATCGATTAGCACTGCCAGCCAGCATGGACAGAATCCACAACGTCTTCCACGTGTCTCAGCTCAAGAAGTATGTGGGATATCCATCTCATGTCCTTCAGTTTTCAGAGATAGAATTGGTAGAAGACCTGAGCTATCAAGAGCTTCCTGTTCAGATCCTCGACTATAGAGTCAAAGTCCTCAAAAATAAAGAGATCCTACTGGTCAAAGTTTTGTGGCGCAGCCAGAGGGTGGAAGAAGCCACCTGGGAAGTAGAGTCTGAGATCAGGGTTAGGTTCCCCGAGTTGTTTAGGTAAATTTCGGGGTCGAAATTTTTTTAAGGGGGAGGAATGTAGCATCCCAGGTTAGAAAAGCCCTTAGGGGTAGAGTTTTGGGGTTAGAAATAGAATTCAGGAATAGTTTGGGAGCCTAGAAGAGTTCAGGGGTGAGATAATAGTTTTCCAGAGCTGTGTGGCCTTTGTATGATTCCTTTAGGGAGGTTTTAATCATACGAAGCACGGGAAATAGATTTTATTCATTTTCCCTTAGTGCACTCCCGTGTATCATGCCTGCACGCCCGTGCAGGTGGGTAGAAAAGGAGAGAGACGAGAGATTTATTGCATTTCTCACATGTTTCAGCCAAGTTTTCCTCTTTGTTTCAGCAGCTCCCAGCCCTAGGCGAGAAGTTCAGCTTCTAACTCCTCCCAATCCAGCTAGAGATCAGAGAGATTAGCTTGAGTTTAAGTTCCCAGCAACCATGTCAAGAGGTAAGTGTTTCTTACTTCTTCCAGAGTTTCCCAGCTTGCTTTGTGATGCTTGATGATGCTTGGAAATGTGCGTTTACGTTTCCAGCATATTTGCTTGATTATATGTGATGAAATGATGATTGAAATGCTTATTTTCCACCCAGATACATGCATGCTTTGTTTTTGTGTGTGTGTTATGAGAGAAAGCTTGAATTGCCATGGTGGAATCCGTAGTTTGGGATGGATGATGAAATTGTTGATGCATATGTGTATATTGAAGTGCCTTAGATATGTGTTGGTGATTAATTTCATATTGGATGAGAAATTGGTAGGTTTCCAGCAGTTTTAGACGAGTCATGTCTGAGCAAGACAAGGAGCACGGTCGTGTGCCCGCAAGAGCACGCCCGTGTGCTTTTGTCTTTGCAAAGGCACGACTTCGTGCACACGGTTTGAAAAACTGAGGACACGACCATGTGTCCTGAGGGACACGGTCGTGTGTCCTTCTTTTACGTGAATGGCCCAGAAATTTCAGAAGCTTGCACGCCCAGCCGCACGACCAGCGCATTGTCCCGTGTGCTGGGGCACACGCCCGTGTGCCCTTGGCCAGCACGGCTGTGTGTGCTGTGTGCACGACCGTGTGTCTTGCTTGCACGGTCGTGTGTCAGCCAGATTTTTTCAGAATTTCAGAAATTGACTTATTAAAGGTTTGGTAATCCATCCAAGGCTTAATATTCATCAGATAATCCAGAAATCAGTTAAGAAATGTAGCATATGCATTCATAGCATAGCATATAGTCTGAAGGAGGATCCAGGGATCTGAATCCAATAGATTTCAGTATTCAGAACCCGATATACGGGTTACAGTTTGGGTGAACTCGAGAGGGCATCCGTGGGACCCAGCTTTCTGACACCAGTCAAACTGCTCAGCATAGTTATCAGCTTTCTAGCCTGTAGCTAGAATGTTCAGTCCACTTGGCCAGGATGCCGAATCTCTGTGTTCATCAGCCTGATCAGCACAGCAGGTACCTTCGGGTACATATAGAGATTCGCATGTATGCATATTCAGATTTTAGCTTTCATTGTCCTGGCATTCATTTCAATAATTAATTGATAATGAAAATCAGCAACCCAGTAATCAGTTTCAGCGCCCGCAAGCGATTAGATGCATGTATAGGGCCGACCAGGTATGTGTACCCTTGTTTGTTGCTTGTTTGGGTCAAGGGAAGTAGGAAATGCTTACTGGGTGATCTTTATCACTCATCCCTTTCCTTCTTCCTTCCTTTTCAGGTTTTGCTGCTGGCGAGGAGCGGGTGGATTGAGGCTAGTGAGGAGGGTCCCACACACATAGTTTTCAGTTGTATTTTTAGTTTATGCATTGTAAATGTTTCCAGGTGTAAAGAATATTGTACAGAACAGTTTATATATAAATGAAAAGCCATTATGGGCTCATTGTATATTTCATTTTCAGTTCAGCTTCCGCTTGTGATGTAATTTAGTTCAGCAGGTTTCTTTTCGTAGGATTCCCGTCGCGGGTACCCAGTTTCCAGTTTATTAAATAAAAGAACAGTATTCTTCAGCAGTAGGGGTACTCGTGGCGGCGGGTCCTACAGATTGCCTGAGTGGCAAGATAAGATTGCTTAAGCGATGTAATCTAGGTTGCATGAGTAGTAGGATAAAATTTGCTTAAGCAATGTAATTTGGGTTGCTTGAGCGAGACAAGATAATATTGCTTGAGCAACATAATATAGGTTGCCTAAACAGTAAGATAAGATTGCCAAAGTGATGTAATTTGGATTGCTTGAGCAACAAGACAAGATTATATGAGTGACGTAATCTAGGTTGCTTGGGGGGGGTGGGATAAGATCACCTGAGCGGTGTAATTTGGATTGCCTCTCTCTCTATATGTATTTATTTATTTATACAAGTTGAGATGACCATCAAATAGAAGAAGTAATATAGAAAAAATTCATTGTTGTAAAAGAATTAGATAAGGAAATTAACCTAATTTGGTAATATTGATTATCAAAATAGAGGATAAGTGATAAAAATTTGCGTCTAAAAAAGTAATGTCTATTTTTTTATTGATTCGAATTAGAAAATAGAAATTTTGTAAATTGAAACTCTTTCGGTCAAATGAACAAGATGATAGATAGAGGAGATTTTTAACTATTATTATGTTATACAATATTTTATTTAAAATTTTTGAGTCAATTCAAATTGACTTCATGTTAATCCAAATCTCCAATTTTGTGTGCGCTGTGCTATGTCAAATTTTGTTAATTCTGATATTAGGAATGTCATATGGTATCTTCAATCATGTGATGTCTTTGCATGAATACTGTAGTAAATGGTCTCTTTAACTTCACATGAAATCTATAACTTCGAGAAATGAGCATAATGGCTACGTGATGCCATAGAACATGTAAACAACTAGATAACAATAGCATTCTTAATTGCAGCAACAGGAGGGACAACAGGAGTCCAAGACACAAATTTTCTTTCCTGTTCATCCACTTCCATATATAACATGTGGCAAATCATAAAAATGAACTTATTTTAATAAAAAAGAGTCTCAGGCCATGCATTATAACCAACTTACAGCTTGGAGTTCTTCACGTCAATCACAAACCGATACCTGACATCAGATTTCGCAAGCCTCTCCATGGCTGTGTTGATTTCGTCCATTTTGATCAACTCGATGTCTGCAACAATATTGTGCTTGGCACAAAACTCGAGCATTTCCTGCGTCTCCTTGATCCCTCCTATGTCACTTCCTCCAACAAGCCTCCGCCCTGTAGTATAGTGTTACGAGATTTTTTGAATTTCAGGCAAGTTCATAGTTAAGAGTTGAGTTTGTCTAAAGAAGTATCACTCTTTTAGAGATACTAATTTTAGTTACTTAAGGTGGGGGCTTTTGAATATGTAACTTACCCAAGACTAAAGGAAAAATGGGCAGCTCCAGAGGCTTCTCAGGCAAGCCCACGGTGATCAGTTTTCCATTCACCTTCAAAAGACTGAGTAGCGGAAGCAGGGAATGAACTGCAGATACAGTGTCAATGATGAAATCCATGGTGCCCATGGCAGCCTGCACAAGGGAAGCAGGAGCTATCAATGATTCAAAAACACCATATATCATACAGTTGATTTCTCGGTAGACTGATTTTCATAGAATGATATGATCAGAACAACGTCAGTTTGCAAACGACGATACAGGTGAAATCATATATGTCGACAACTTACTTTTATTGCTGAATCATAAACAACGACACAATAAGACTGGTATTAGAGACCTTTCCAAGGCCAAAAATTCAAGATATTTCGGAAGTTAAACAATGATATAATTTGATGTTAGTAATCGTCATTTAACCACTCAAAATCAAAGAGTACCAACTTTAGTTACCTTCATTTTTTCAGGATCAGTGCTAACAAGGAATGAATTGGCACCAAGTCTATTGATTGCTTCGCTTTCCTTCTTCGGGGAGGTGCTGATGACGGTGACTTTCAACCCCATGGCCTTACCAATTTTCACGGCAACGTGACCAAGCCCACCAAGCCCTGCGACACCCAAATGCTTGCCAGCCTCAGTCATGCCATAATACTTCATCGGGCTGTATACTGTGATGCCCGCACACAACAGTGGAGCACCAGCATCAAGGGGCATGCTGTCAGGAAAGTGGAGAACATAGTGCTGATCAACAACGATCATATCAGAATAACCTCCGTAAGTTTTCGTTCCATCATGATTAATTGAGTTATAGGTAAATATCATCTCAGGACAGTAATTCTCCAAGTCCTGTTTGCAACAGTCGCAATTCTGGCAGGAGCTCACCATGACACCAACACCAACTTTGTCGTCCACTTTGAATTTTGTCACTGCTCTCCCAACTTTTGCCACAACGCCAACAATTTCATGCCTGCAGATAAACAATCAGATGTACCAACCATGAGAAGTCCTCAAACATGATCAAGCTAGGCCGCAATTTGAAACTTAGGGAGTTCAGGGAAATAGTTCACATTATTTTATCCTTTAAAATTTGAATTCAGGGTGTAAAGACACCTTTCTGAAACATCAGAATAGCCAGGATAAGCAGACATGAAAAGTGGCAATTGACCAATAACTACTCTCATTCTTCTTTATTAATATATCTGCAAGTAAATACACAATCAGTACCAATTTCACAGAAACTCTGCTACATATCCTGACAAAGGAAATAAAGGGTAGATGAATGAAGTAACGGTAAAAAGAGTCCATTCATAACTGTTGAGGAAAGTGTTTCCTTGCTCATCCATTTCATAAGATTGAGTTTGATTTAGATGCTTGAGAGTGGAACAACACAATTCAAGTACAGAAGAAAAATCCAAATGATCCAGTGATAATGATAAGAGCATTCAACTGCGCAAAAACTGGATATACTCCAGCAATCAAAGTACATCCTTTACAAAACATTTCCTTAAATAACCACAAACAATAAATATTGCAAAAGTCGGTACTCAATATATAGCTGAGTTTCGCATTTATAAGCTCCAAAAACTCACTTACCCAAGCCAGGTCCAGTTCTATAAACAAATCATTCAATTCCATGTCATTACGGAAAATGTTGCTACACAACCAGGGACATTGAACGATACAGATTCTGACTCCATCAAATTTCTGTGTCGTTACATAGATTTTTTTCTTTTTATCAAATCTAAGAATAATAAAATATACATTAAAAATTACGGTTTCAAGTATACATAGCATCATACCCGGGAACGAGAGGGTAATTGGAGACGCCCCAGTCATTTTTGCAAGAATGCAAGTCAGAATGACAAACCCCACAGTAAAGGATTTTGATAGTGACATCATCATCGCCATTTTCTCTGCCAATAACACAATCAAACAAAATTTTTATGACAATAAAAATAACGTCGTCAAAGCAGAGACTGGCTTAATTAGCCTGAAACAATTGATAAACTCCATTTCTAAGCTCAACTGCTACTACCGAAAATATCCAACTGCATAAACCAGACTTCGATGGACTGTTAGATCATTCAATTAAGCCATCCATTAAACCAACTTGCTCGAAACAGAATAGTTAGAATCATTGATGGATCATACTACGTTACCAGTAACATCAATAGAAAAAATTTCAGTACGCGCAGCATCGATTCAACATAACATTCAAGTGGTAGCTAAAGTACTAAAGTGATAATGTTATTATTCCTCGCAAGCAAACTATGAAATGTAGACCTGATAGTGAGCATCACAATCAATGCATATTAAGTTAAATACATCATAACCTTCCAGTACCATACCCGGGATTTACTTTTCTTAAGTGCAATCCATTAAAACAGCATTCAGATCATGTGAAATACAGGACATGTTATTCATTCAAAGAACTGATCTTTACTCAAAAACTATTATGAGTCATAAAGCATTTACCATAAAACATAAAATATATATATCTTTCCGAATTATAGAAGCATTAAAAATCACATACATACAAACCCATGTCAGGGATACAAAACAAAACAACCAATCTTGTCGCACAAAAATATGAACAAAAAAAATGAAAAAAAAATCGAAGAAGAAGAAGTACCTTCTGGAGAATGGGAAAGGAGAAAGAACACCAGAGCTATCTCTGGCAGCCCAACCAAGAGCCTTTTGAGGGTGCTCTTCTTCCGGAGATTTCGGCATTTTTTTTTTCTCTTCACTATTTCACTATCTCACTATCTCACTATCTCTTGATGGGATAATGGAAAATGTGTTATGTGAAGAAAGAAGCTAGAGTGTCTATATATGTAAAGAGGGAACTGGAACAGGGTTACAGGAACCGCTTTGTTGTAACTGTTTTGTCCGCAATCATGGGCAGTGAAGAAGCAGAAATTATGAAGATAATACTCCGCTTACAACTGAATGTTAAATTGAAATTAAATAGGCCGAAGGACTTACTCCCACCCAAGGTCAGATTGTCCTCCTCAATTTTGTATGAAGACGATCAAATTTAATTGTTTTTATCATTAATTATAATTAAAAATAATTGTTAGGATTAAAATTAATCATTTTTTATCGTATTCAATCACATTTGATGATAGAAAGTGACAGAGAAGGTTGATTTGGTTTTCTCCTCCAAATGAGATGACCCATGAATCAAGAGACCGTTTTTTATATTCTAATTTTTTTATAAGTGGATACCACCACTGATGATGGTGGTTACTTTTTTATTTTTTATTTATTCTTTAATCCTTTGTATTTTTAAAATATTTTTATAATTTATTTTAATATTTTTACAAAAAAAATGAAAATATTTTTTTAAGGTTAATTTTTAACCGTGAAACATTAAACTTAATTATTAAACATTAAATTTAACTGTTAATTTTAATTAATAATTAATATTTAAATTTTTTAAAAATTAAATGATAAAATTTTATCTTTTCAACAAACTTTGTATGGGAATATGTCATTTGGCCAATTAAATATATGCATTGAAACAGTAATCTGAAGTACTGACTGACAAATGATCACTTACATGTAACTCCAGTAAAATTCTTATTATTCTTTCTTAGAAATGAGTCGAAATATATGTGATAGACTAAATAATATTATTTTATAATTTAAGGTTTAGTTTATTTATCTTTATTATTAAGTGCCTTAAACGGATCTATTATTTAAAAAACTCTTAAAAAATATAACATAAAAAATCCAAAATTTTTTTTTGGATGACCCGGGTTATTGGTAAAAATTTTGTTTGAAGTTTTTATTTTTCTTGGGCAGGCCGAAGGGGACCTTATCAATGTGGGCATCTAAATGGGGATGATAGATGATGGATTAATAGAAGGGAAAATTATTTAAGAAATTTTTTTTAAAACCTTCTAGCAAAAGTTACTTTTTTTTTTTTTTAGTGTTAAACAAATATAACTTGAAATCCATGCTTACTAATTGCGTGTATCTAGTTAAATTCACATACTGATTATGCGTGAAATTGTTCATATCAAAAACCAGTTGTCGTAATATGGATTCAATGCATGTTGTGGCAACATTTTGTGTGGACTTTATTATCGTCATGCGTTTTGACGAATTTCAATGATTCGATGAATTTCAATGATTCGATAGATTTTGATCAAGAAAAGGCTAAAAATATTAAGAATAATTTTGTTATCATGTTAACATCATTTTAACATGCAGATTTAGTTGTCTTAGTGTAAATTTATGATGCATCTAAGTTTTAAAACACTGGTTCAAAATTTCTGATTTTGAATTTGTTTCAATTTTGATAATTTTTTTCATAGAATAATGTTGTAACGGTTGGTGCTACTGTTATTATTGGTGATTTTATGAGTTTGCATGTTTTGCAACAACCACACATGACTTACAGCTATCACATGAATCACGAGTGGTTACCGAGGTTGGGAAATGGAGTGTTACAGATAGTTTTCAAAACTGGAGGGGAAGGAGTAGGAAGTGATTTTGTTGGCATTTTTTGGTCACTTTTCAAAGCTAATACCCATTTTACCATTAAATAGTGTTCCCCTCCTTATAAAAACCCACCAGTTCCAACCCTAAAAAAGTAAGTGTTTCAACCTAATTCCTAAATTCTAAACTATAAATTACAAACTCTAAACTATTAAATGTAAACCATAAACCTAAAACTGTAAAATATAAACTATAAATCATAAATTTTAAACTGTAAAATATAAATTCAAAACTTTAAACCATAGACGGTAGACCATAAATTGTAAACTATAAACCAAAACCTTATCGTAATCCCCAGACTTTAAACCATAAATCTTAAATCATAAACGGTAAACCTTAAATTATAAACTGTAAATCATAAATTGTAAAACTTAAGCACTTATTCACAAACTCTAAAAACTAAACTATAAACCATAAACACTAAACCTTAAAACCTAAATTATGAATCATAAAACGTAAGTTGTAAATCTTAAACCATAAACCCTAATTCGTAAAACTTAAATAATAATCTTTAAACCCAAACAACGAAACTATTAACCCTCACCCCCAAACCTTGAACCTTATATTGTAAACCTTAAAACGAAACCTTATAAACAATGAACCCTTAAAAAGGGTAAACCCTAATCCATGAAAATATAAACGCTAAACCCCATATATAATTGAATGTAAACCTTAAACCATAAAACATAAATAATGAAACTAAAACCGTAAACATTGTTGCCAAAAAAATAAAGACATTAAATTGATTGTAAATCTTTTTCCCTTACAAGCTTGGATTGGAATGACAGGTTTTACGCTAGTGTGCTCTGAGGAGAGATGAATAAAAAAAAATAAGACTATGAAATATGTTGTAGGCCAAGAAGATGTCATTAAAATCCCAATAAACACTATTCATGCAATTGGTGAATGATGTTTTAGAGATAGATCAAAGCTCCAATGAAATTAAGTTATCGATGCTACTACTACACTTTCAAGATAGAAAACCTTTAAACGTCAAAACCAATCAGCATGTGGACTGTTTGATTGGGTTGTTTGATTGTCTAAGAGAAGATATTATAGTTTATGTTGAATCCAAGCCCAAAATTGTTCATCCATCAAAAAATACCAATCAGTATGAGTTTTGACAACTAGTTAGTATGAGTTTCCTCTAAATCACATTAAAAATAAGAAAAAATTTGATTAGCAAAAACTAAATCTTAAATACCCTAAATACATGCAAAAAATCTTAAATCTTTACATTGACACATTATAAATGTGTTAAAAATCGATTTATTAACTTTTTTTCTTCATTTTAAATGTCAAAAATTGGACAAAAATTATCAAAGAAAGCTAGTCAAAATTTGTGAGAGAAAGTTGCACTGTAACTTGTGTTTTGAATTTGTAAAATGTGATTTTAAACTATTATTTATATACAGTAATACTTTCACAACTGTGTAGAAGTCACTCCATACAATCATATGCGTTTTCATTGTTTGCCCAATGAATCCACTTGAAGCAAACAAGTTTTTAATGCAAATAATACCACACACGGTCACAATGTGAAACCTAAGTACGCATGGTCGATACGCATGAATTTCATGTTATATTTGTTTAACACTATAAAACAAGTTACTTTTGTTTACGGGTTTTTTAAAAATAAATTAATTTTCCCTTAATAAAAGATTTATTTAGGAAGAAAATATTAGAAAGGGGTAATCTTGGCATTAAATATAATATATTTGTTACTCATATTCTAAAATTATTTTAATAAATATTAGGTTTAAAAGATTATAAAAATAATGAGAATTTTAATGCAGATTTTATGGCTTCAACCGACCAACTTGAGTGGCTTTTAATTGGGGAAACGCTGGCAAATGGAGGCCATGCAGCGATTCCAGCAGCAAATCAATTATTGGCTTTAATTCAAGCAGTTGTTGCGTCAAAACTCCTAGCTTGGACATTTTTTTATTTTTATTTTACTTTAGAATTGTTAAAATTTATATGAAATATAAATAATTAATTTGTTTCTATTCATGTTAAAATATTATTTGTTTGTTTAATTATTAAAGGAGATTTTTGTTGTGGAATATCTTTCTTTTTTTTTTAGAATTCATGTATGCATTTTAACTGAAAACTAGAAAATTAGCGAAAAAATGTTGTCCCTTATCGTATTCCTATTGTCAAGAATATTGATTCAAAACTTTAAAAGAAAAAAAATCACGACATATACGTATGAAAATTTTCAGTTTTTTATTATTTTCTTTATACAGTATTCATCATTACTCTTTTTATATTCTTTTTTCTTATTAGATGAAATATATGATTTTTATTTTGAAGAAAAAATTACAAATTCATGGACTATTTGGAAAATTAATTTAAATAATCAAATTCATAAAATAAAATACAAATTTATCCATTCTTTTTCTGGTTTTACGAAACTACTTTAGATTTCACATATACTAAGATACACGCATGCGTGGTATATGAAAAATTAAAAATTACTAAATTTTTACATTCTCATTAAGAAGAAGCATGGGGTATATATGACAACTCATGTATATTTGAACTGACGATAATATCCCTCTCTTATAAAAGCCAAAGGGCTTACGTGCAATCTACATAACACAACCCCCGATGTTTTGAAAAGTTACAAAAACCCCCCAAAAATTGATTTTCCTTCACGTTAAAATCTCAATGCTCAATTTAATCCCTCATCTTCAACCCTTGTCATCATGCATGATCATGCATGTTACAATAGATCGCATATGGTAACGAGTTATTTCACGCTTAGTCCATCACCATAAAAAGTCGAATATATTGCTTTAACTGTTATGGAACTTGCTTGGAGAATTGGAGTCAAAACTCTAACATTATGCCTTAGGGAAAAAAAAGAAAGATGTAAGATAAATGAAACACAAAAACAATAGACAATGTCCATGAATGATCAGTCAATGTAAAATAAATCACAAATGCAAACATCAGTAGACAATACTAAATTGAAACAGCAAAAGAAACTACAAATATATGATCTACATGATTAGAAGTCATGTAGTATGCAAATAGATGTCTCAATAATGTACAGTTTTAAGTATAAAATATCGTAATGTCAAATTAAAAAATGAAAGGAGTATCCAGCTATATTATCTACAAAGATTTAACCTACCAACAACATACTCATCCCAACCACAAGAAAGAAAATTTAGTTGTATGCTTCAAACAAATGCAAGCACAATAATAAATAATAAAGAAAGGAATACAGTTAATAGAAGATAATTATGATGGGAAAATCTATGTCTTAAGCCTATCTTGTAGATCCCTATTTAGAAAGATAGGTTTATGTATGCCAACTATAAACTTACAATTTCAATCCAGAAAGACATTGTCGAAGGCTAACAAAATGGAATATATCAACAGATGTTGTGTAGTAAGGCATACATAAGGTGGCTACTTGATAGATCCCTTCACAGGAAAATGCTAATAATTGCTCAAAGCTTAAAACACAAACTTACTTTTTCAACATTAAGACAATTATACATGCTAACGGGTTCATCAAGCCAAGTAAGAAAGTCAAATTGGTTCAAAATGACAAAACAACATAACCATTAGAAATTTGCTTCGGATAAAGTGTGTTACTAAACTTCTCCAACAACAATTCATGAGAATACGCGAGTACTTAAGTTAGATGAAAGCACATGGATTCCAAACAACAAATAAACCAAACGCACACCCACAAAGTAATCCATCTATTACATATTAATAGTTCAATATGTCAAATATAGTTTCCAAACTCAACGTAGCATGCATCTATCATTATGCATACATAAACCACAATCTCTGTGCAAGATGTATAACATACAGTCGTTAGGACAAGCATCAATTTTAACATATTTAAGTCCCAAGGTATCAATAATCTTTCTAGTTTCATGAAAAGAGTTTGATAATGTCTCACCCTTTAAAAAACATTCTTTAATAGTTTAATTAAAGCATCAACCAATTCATTAGACCAACCATAATGACATTTTAAATTATAGAGATGTAAAATGAATGCCAGTTTAGTAAAATTCTCACACCCTAGATATAATTTTTCCTTAGCATCTTCCGTTATTTTCCTTAACTCTGCCCATTGTCTAACAAAATGGTCCGTATTTTCTTCCATCACAATATCATCGACATTGGACTCCATTGCGTCTCTGCTATGCATACATGCATCCAAATGCTGTCCAAATATCCCAAAAATATCATGTAACATTTCAGTTAAGTCATTATCTGTAGTCATATCTTTTTGTACTTTGACACTTGGGGTAGACTCCTGTGGAACCATATATTCACCATGACAATACCAAGTGGTATACCTAACCATAAAACCATGAACCACTAAATGATCATATAGTTTTGTTCGATTTTCGTAATAGTAATTGACACACTTTTTACAAGAATATGAAACCTTATCAGTAATTGATTTATCTCGAAAAGCAAAATTAAGAAAACTATTCAACCCCTCTAAAAATTATATAATAACAATATCAAAACTCATTCATCTCCTACGCTTACAAGTATCTATCACAACGTAATGATAAATAATTAAATAGTTACAATTATACGTAATGAAAAAACTAAATCAATCCTACCATGTAACTTTTATTACTTATTTTGATATTTAAATACTCATCTGTTAACTGAAATCAATAATTAAATCTAATGGTTAGCCTTTAAATTTTAACGATTAAGAAATAATATAATACTAAAATAATATTTGTAAAAATAAAAATATTTGATGAGCGAGTATTTAAATTTTTAAAAATTTGACGGATATTCATTTGTGTTTGGCTTACTAAAAAATATTAATTATTTCGTTTAATCAAGAATATTAAAACGTGAAGTTTTTTTTTTCAATTTAAGATAAGCTAAAGTAAATATATAAACATATCATATCAAAAAAATATAACAATAAAATGTGAATTTTATCTAATTCCAATGTAAGAGTTTCCTATAACAAAATGTGAAATCTAAAGTGAATTTACTCATGCAATATAATTTTAAAAAATACAAATTATCATAAATGTAGAATAGCTAATATATTTTTTTACTCATGAAGTGAATCTACTCATGAAATTTTTTACTCATTTCCAATAATAAAGTGAATATACTCATGAATTTTTATACTCCTTTTCAACAATATATATTTTTTATTCCTTTCCAATAATAAAATGAATTTACTCATGAATTTTTCTACCCCTTTCCAATAATATATATTTTTCCTCCTTTCCAATAATACAGTGAATTAACCTTTCTATTTTTTAAACTGAAATTTTTTTTCCAAATGTCAATTTTTTTTTTATATTTCCAATCTAAGAGTTCCTAATGCAAGCTAAAGTATTATTAGTTTTAGGATTTCAATATATGTATGGATTTCTGTCAAACGCTTTAATAACACATACAAATCAGCCTTCCAATCGGCTTGATTTCAATCATTTGTTTAATATTTCTTCATAAAAAAAGTCAAAACTTTTAAGCTAACTTACAAGTTTTTTGAGAAAATATAAGTGTAGCTGAAGAAGGGAAGAAGTTATAGTCTCCAAATGAAGAAGAAATGGCCAAAATCCATCAAAAAAAGGGTTGGAACCAATGGTTTTAGCGACAATAGCAATAGAGCACAACAACAGCGGCGGCGGGAAGAAAAAAATGAAGAAGAAGAAGAAGAATGCATGCGGGTAGGGATTTAAAGGGTTTTATTGGCCTTTTTAAGTACCTTTTACCGGCATTTTAAAAACACCGGTAAAACTCTTGGATTCAGCGACGTTTTAAGTGTCATTTCTAGATATTGTCGCTATTACTGGTTTTTAGTGGCTTTTTTTGTGGCGTTTCTGAATAATGCCACTAAAGACTAGGTTTGTGCAAACGCTGCTAAAAACATGCCACTATAACCCTTTTATCTTGTAATGTTTTAATGGTTAGGGAATATTTATATTGCTTTTATCAAATATTGTAATAGAAGTATATTTGAGTTGTAGGTATCATTTTTAAAAAACTTAACAGAGGTAAATGAATATTTTTTCTATCTTATTTAAAAAAGTGTTATATTTACCTCATATATTTTTAAAATATTTTATAGTCTTAATAGTTTGTAATATAACATTTACATTTCTTTATGTTGTTTGTGATGTAATTGCTATTTTTAAAACTATTAAGAGATTATTAAAATTTTTTATTCTTAAACACACTACAATTTGTTTTTTTAAATTTCAAAAACCACTTAAAATTTTGCAACACCCCTAAAATTTTATAAAATTACAGTTTACCCTTACACATACAATTATGCATCATTAACATCCCTATTTACTTGTACATAATTATTTTTATTATTTTTAATCAAAATTAATTAAAAAATATTTAATAAAAATTTTAGAAATAAATTGTTATTTAGCTTTTTGGTAATTTTTTCTTTTTAGTAATTTTATAAAAAATTTTGTTTTATAAATTTTATAGATGAGTGAGAATTTGGTTTTTTTAAGACTTAAAAAATGAAAATTTATCATATCATCCAACCTTGGGTGGAAAATAGTCGTTTGACCTAATATTACTCTTCCTACATACTGTGAATGCCATTGACACACTCGGTAATACAATAATGTAATTACAGTCGCTAATTCAGTGGAATAATTTCTAATTGGCCAAAAGACTTTATCCCACCCAAGATTTTCTTAAATGATAAACGTATATTCTTCAACTTTAAAAAGTTAAACACTCACTTATTAATCAAAAATTTAATATTTAAATTTAATAGTCAACTATAAAATGTTAATAATTATAGAAGTACTTTTTGTCTTTTTGATTAAAAATAATAAAAAATTTTATAAAAATAATAAAAATATAATAATACAATAATAAAATATAGACTGAATTACATATTGCCACCCAAGGTTTCGTTTAATGACATTGCCACATGTAAAAGTTTTAAAAGCCAATTGCCTACCCTTTTGTTGTAAAAGACCAAAATGCCCTTTATAAAATTTAATAATATTAGTATTAAAATAAAATTTATTATAATATATTAAAAAAATAATAAAAATTTTAAAATATATATTTAAAAAATAGCCACCGTCGGGGGTGGCTGCCTTTAACCTTACCAAGTGACAAAAAATGACCACCTAATTTTATTGGCGACTGAATTTGACTGCAAAAAATCTGACAGAAATGACTTGATCCGATCACCAATAAAACCAGATGGTCGTTTTCAGCCACCTAATCAGGTTAACTTTAGCGATGATGGCTGCTTTTAAATATTTACTTTATTTTTTTTAATTTTTATTATTATTTTAATATTATTATATTTTAATATTTTTATTTATTTTTTAATTTTAATTCAAAAAGACAAAAATACCCCTCTAACGGGTGGGTATTTGACTTTTAAAACTTATACAGGTGATAACTTGTCATTAAACGAAACCTTAGGTGGCAATGCATTCGACCTAAAATATAATTAAAAAATTAAAAATATTTGAAAAATTGACCACCACTGCCTTGCCAACAATAATAGCTACCAAAAACCGAATAAGGTGTTTGGTGGTCAGATCTTTCTACCTTATTTGGTAGAGGTGGTTAGATCTGATTGCCTCTACCATCCATGATAGTTGAAAATGATTGAAAATGACTAATTTGATGTCTAGCAATCGTTTTCAACCATTATTAATGACATAAACTGCTAGTCATAAAGGCCAAATCTGGCAGCCACTTGGTTCCATTTTTGCATGGCATTGCGATGACCAATTTTTTAATTTTTAATATTTTTATTAAGTTTTAAATTTTATTTTACTATTACTTTATTTTAATAATTTTATTATTTTTTTAATTAAGTTTATTTTGGTCATTTCAAAAAAATTTAACTGAATTGGATAAAAAATGTTTTATGAGCGGGCGTTTGACTTTTTAGAAGTTCAAGGGTGTGACTTTGTCATTTAAGGATATCTTGGGTGGGATTAAGCGTTTTGGCCTTTCTAGTATTTTGCTTAATACATTATGAGCTACTAAAGATTAATCTATCAAGTCACGGTATTACCTTTATCTATTCAATATAAACCGTGGCACATGGATGCTTGACTTTGGCACAATGGCTTCAATGAAGGAGATATATTTTACTTAATCCATTTGACAAATATTAGAACATAAATTTATACATTGATTTTTCAACAGAAATACTTACAAACTTTTAAAAATTCAAACACTCATCCGTTGATCAAAGTTAACGGTTAAATTTCATGGTCAACTGTTAAATTTTGATAGTCAAAATAATAAAAATATTAACATAATAGAATAAATTATAAAAGATTAAAATATTTTTTTACAAATTAATATTTATAAATACAAAAAAATAATAAAAATAATTAAAAAATAAATATAAAGCCGCCAACGTAAGTAGTGTTGACGATGGTGATGGACGGTGAAGTTGTTCTAGGTGACTGAAAATGGTCACTTAGTTTATGGAGTGACTATTTTCGCCCACCTAGTTCAACTTTACCATCCATCGTCGCTTGTGACATTGCTAATAGCGGTGGTGGTTTTCATTTTTTTTTCAATTTTTAGATTTATTTATTTTTTAAAATTATTCTTAATTATTTTTATATTTTATTTTATTATATTATGATATTATTCTATATTTTTATTATAATTTTTACCTTTTTTGTTGAGGATTTTTTTTGGTTATTTTATAAAAAAATGTTAACAAAATTGGATGAAAAATACTTTACACATAGATGTTTGGGTTTTTAAAAGTTGGTGGCATGAATTTGTGCTTTAAACAAACTATGGAGGGCATTAAATCCTTTGGCCTTTTATTTTTGTAACTTATATTAGATTTAAGGGAAAGTAAAATAAATAACCAAATTTAAGTATGATTAAAACAAATTAACCATACTATATTAGGATTTAGCCAAAATGACCATATTTTTCAATTTTATCAATTAAGATATTTTCTATACCAGTTTTGCCCTTGATGGTCACAATTACATTTATACCCTTCATAGCGTATATATAAACCACCTCTTTACACTAAAAGAACACACCATATTTGGAACAAGAAAATTTTTCTAGTTCAAGGTCGAGGAAGGGAAATCAATTATCCATGTATTTATATGAATTTAAATTAAAGTTTAATTAGTGTTGAAATTAGGGGTTAAATAGTTATTGTTATAAACGTAAGGGATGAAATGAAATATAGTGAGTTTATTGATATTTTGTCATATAAGACTTAATTGATATTTTTATAATATTGGGGTGAAATGTAAATTTTATATAACATTGAGGGGTTAATTAATTAGGGGTATATTCGCCATATAGGAATTAATTGATATTTTTATAACATTGGATGAAATGAAAATTTGATATAATATAGAGGGATTAATTGAATATTTATCATGTTGAAGGTATATTGATATTTTGTCATATAGTACTTAATTGATATTTTATGATATATGGTCAAATGAAAAATTTATATAACATAGAGAGATTAGGGTATATTGATATTTTGTGTTATGAAACTGAATGATATTTTATAATGTTAGGGTTTAAGTAAAATTTGTCATGTAAGTTATATTGAAATTTGATCATATAAGGGTTAAAAACTTGAAACATCAACCTAATTTGTAAACCTTAAACCTGAAACCATAAAAGTAAACCTAAACATAAAACGTAACCTTAAACTCTAAACAATAAACTTAACTATAAATATGATATTTAACTCTAAGCCTAATTTATATTTTACAATGTTGGGGTGATATGAAAATTTTATATAACGTAGAGGGTTTATTTGTTTAATTACCATGTTAGGGGTTCGATAAAATGTATCATATAGGGGTATGTTGACATTTTATTATATAGAGGTCAGAAACTTGAAACATAAATGTAATCGTTAAACTTTAGACCTGAAGACCTAAAAGTAAACCTAATTATAAAATTTGACCCTAAATTGTAAACATTAAACATAAACTATAAATATGAAACTTAAAATGAAAAACTTAAACCTAAAACCGTAAATTCTAAACTCAAAATGTAAAGTTTCTAAATTCCACCATTGTAAACTCAAAAATGTAAAATTGAAATTAATATTTTTAGTCATATAATTGAGTATTGATAAATTATTATTATAAGGTTGATTGAAATATCTGGTTATACTTTGGTTTGTTATAAAAGTGAATGGGTGGAAAATAAGAATGAAAAGACAATAACTTATGTTGAAGGGCGACATGATATGACTAAAATCTCAGTAAGCACAACATTAAAAGAATTGATCCAAATGTTGTGTGAAATTCTTTAGATAAATTGGAGATAAAGTAAGATTGAGTTATCTATAAGGATAACAAATCTTAGAAATAAGAAGCCTTTGGTGAACTTGAACTTGAGTTATCCAAATGTTGTAATATTGAACTTGAACTTAAATTATGTATGTTCTTGTCATGTGTGGTCTTAATTATTATGTGATTGTATTGATTTTTTCTATTTCAATATACCAGAATGTCTAACACATATATATACAAAAATATGTAATACAAGAGTATGTAATAACAAATATATCACATAAATACTATGTCTTAGTCTCCCTCGTCCATAGGTTGATCTAATGCAAGAAATTTAATGAGGTGCAATATATACATGTCACAATCATCAAATCTGACCTTCTGTTAGGGGACATTAACCCTTCTCGACAAACTAAATGGATTTTGACAAGGCGACACATTAATGTCCTCATTATATTGCGTTTGTCGTATCATGAATGGGATTGTGATTGTGGAGATTTTCATATGGTTATTGAAACTATCAACATTTACCGTGAAACTCTTTGAAGGGTCATGCACAGTCATTATCCACAATCAAAGATTAATGACATGACACACCCAATGTGTATATTCAAAGTTAACGAGGATGAAAACCTCGTAACAAAGGTCGATTACTAGTACTGTTAGTGTTCATATAAAAAGTAATTATAAATGCATATAAATATGAAATAATATACATACCTTGTCCACATTTCTCCATGCCTTGAAATGTGTCGTTTAATGTATGGTACCTTCAATCAATAACTTGTACATATCTAGACACACATATTTATCAAGATTAACTTGAAATTCCTTAAACTTGGTTAAGAGATATGATACCAAAAATGTGTGAACTGTGATCCAATTTTATCGAACCTCATTCACTTCATCACACTGATAGCAACGAAAGATAGGTAAAAATGAATTAACATGTTGTATACGAAATGAAAATATGTTAGTTCCTTATCCTAGAACATGGTAAAAGCAATCCAAACTGTTATGGACAATGTACTAACCTTGTCAATCAACCAGTTTGTCAATTCAAGAACTATTTTCCAAAAATTGTTCTTCGATTTAGCTCATATGGCATACACACCCATGTGTTCATTCCTTTACTATTGTCATACCCTGTCATTAATTTTGTCTTGAGATCAAAGTTTTATAAGATTGATCATGCTATTGGTTGATGAGCTTTTTTACTATTAGGGCCACTGAAGGGACTACGTTCATGTGGCTTTTTCTTCACCACTCGATCATGAACAATGTATACAACCTAACATAATGATACAGGTACGTAACTATAATACTATGAGTAACTATAACATTACTTTCTACATCAAAATTATTTCCTATATAACTGAAGATTTATGTGTCAAACGTCTAGTTTATTATCCCAAGTGGTGAGATCAACCCCTATTTTTAAATGGTGTTGATCGATTTCCATATGTCACGTTGTTGCATGACATAGTTATGTAAATATGAAATACATATATAAAAATGACAAAATTAGATAAGGTCTACATAAATGGTTAGTTAATGTTTCCTAAGTGGTCTGATGAAATGGTTTGACTTCTAGAGATACCAACTCATTATTTCCTTTAAAAATAACGCTTTATCCTACAAAAATTACAACAAATCGAGCTTATATATAAGTAGTGATATATGGACATAAAATTTTTATGACTATTTTTCTAACTTCTTGGGGAAGGTGGTTGGTAAGGTAGCACCATTCGCTTTAGATGAAACACTAACAACATTGTTCCAAAGATTACTTACCTACAACACGAAAATGAAAAAGTCAATTACTTTCGACAAATCATATGATTTTTCACAAAATCATTGGTTACTTACCTCATACTATGTAAGGTATTCTATGACAACAAGATCTCCCTGTGATAGGATATCAATGATGTTGAGTCAAACAATAGTCAATTATAACACAAAATTATAAAGTTAAATAATATGAATAGATCATAAAAACCATTTTTAGAAATAAAAAATTAAACACTTAATCTTTCATAGGTTGTTCTAAAAAATCAACACCCTTAACTTAGACACCTTTATTAACTCAACTCTCTATAACATAATAAGCAACATAAACTTGAAACAATTATATATTTACATTATAAAAAAAGTAATATATTTACCTTCATTGAAATAACCGTGTTAGCACAATGATCCTTAATTAGACTGACTCAATCATAAATCCAGGTCATATGTCATTACATCTCATGTAGTTATAATTGCATATTCTCTAATTATCACTGTATCTGCCCCTTGAATCGATGCAATTGATTGAGTATAATGCTATCTTATCTATAATCATATGATCTTGCACAAGGGGTTGGCTAAGGCATCAATGGTATAGGGTCCTTAAATAAGGTTGTCGGTGGTTGGCTACATCAGAGTGTTAAGATAAAGGCTTTTTGTGATGGTCAAGTGAACATGAATTGAGTTGTTAGGGGTTTGCTATCTCTAAGTACCAGCTATAGGTGTCAATAGTACACTATCTGTATTGGCACCAAGGGTGGATGTCAAATCTTCCACATCTACTACGTCCAAATACTAAAGAATGCTTGTATATTAGTATTCAACCTTATCTATTGGTAATTGTACCATTATGACTTTGACACTCTCTTGTCCATTGTTAATATTATTTACATAAAATTGTTTATTTTGCATAATGCCAATTTAAATAACTTCATATAAATATTCTCTTATCAAGTTTCCGTAAAAAATGATGTCAAGAGCATCCTTTCTGGGCAAGTCCAAAGTCTTCTATCTCAACATGTGTGGTCATGCCATAAAGGAAATATGATTAATCTACAGTTCTAGTGTCTCTAGTGTTTCATAAATGCAAGACTACAATGGAAATATAGGAATAGTCTTACATATGGTAATAATCTATTTTACTATTAATATTTTTATGATTTTGATGATCTAAAATTTACGTATAATACAAGTAGAAACCCCATAATAATATATTTTATCATTGAGATAGACATCTTGTTCAAGATTTTATCAAAGCTCAGTTGTGAGACCTACTACTATATATATCATTGATACTAGTCTCTGTGCTCATTTGTGCAAATAATAAACTATTTTTTTATTTTATAATAAGAAAAATACTAAAGATTGATATACACAGCAGGAATTCTACGAAAAAGCTAGCTGACTGTATGCACATGCAAACGAAAGCTAAAAATAAGGATAAACATGGTGATGGGTTTAAAAGAAACTTATAATAATATATTTTTATATGTACACATGTACGCACATATATATGAAGCCATATATGTACACTTATATCGTATAAAAGACATGCATGCCTCTGTACTACTATTTCAAAAATTGCATGTATAGGAAACCTCACCAGGCCTTCTGGAACTCAAAACTAGAGCCTTCTCCCTTCAGCCATAGTCCACCCAAGCCTCAGCAACATCAACCTACTAACCTGTAATAAAGAAGGAAAAGAAAAAGGAATGAGTGATAACTCACTCAGTAAGCATTTCCTACATTTTTCTAACCCCAAACAAATTATAAGCTGATCTCATGTCTTAGGTTAATTTATCTGGTCTTGTGATCTATTTGTTCGGAATTATGTTCATTCGTTTTGCTTTTTATTTGAAATAAAATTGGTTCTTATTCTTCTAACTAAATTTGTGTTTCATGCCATGAAATGCATGTCATGGTAGGAAGTCGTGCTAAAACATGTTATGGGCCTTTAGCCAATTTCTGAAATCACTATTGGTTTCTTTGAAAATATCTGAAAAGATCTAAAACTGAGAAAATAACTGAAAATAATGTAATTGAAAATTTGTACTATTGATTAGACTAATAAACACAAGGATTCGGTACCCTAGCTATGTAAGTCTTCAACCTCCTGACACTCAGTCAGTCAGTTGAAATCTGAATCTAAAACTGAAACTAAGCTGATAACTGATAATCAGATGCACACCAATGAATACTGATGTTGGCTCCCTCTCTAGCGGGCGTGCAACTCACAGGTGCCCCCTCGTATCCACCCCTAAAAGATGTTCGGAGCATCATATTTTCTAACTTTAAAAACATGCATTTGAATCTTTAGATCTGTTTCTAAAAAGATACTTATATGGCATGCCATGTTATGGTATGCTTATGATGCATCATTTTCTCTTATTTTATCTTATTATAATGTTTTACAATTGTTATAATAGGTTCCATATGCTTTGTGCTTTATTCTGATTCAAATGCTCAAATTTATGCTTAATATACGGGTGTCCATGCTTGAATGTATACGCGTGCATGAGGATGCACGAGCCGTATGCTGGTAATGTAGCTTGGGCATGCTAGTTTCTGTAATTTCTGCTTTAATTCTAACTTTCTATAGATACGGTTGTGACACAACATGTACGGGTGTGACATTGCCTGTCAGGGTTGTGACATTAAGATATACGGCCGTGACACCCCTAATTTGCAGCTATATGCATAGTTTTCACACACGAGCGTGATCTTACATTTACAGATGTGTACAAGCATGCGTCTGCGAGTGTACGGGCGTACAACCTACTCTGTTTTAGCAATTCTATGCATGAAACTCACAGAATTCTGTCCAATGCTCAAAATAATTAAAATTAACTCAATTCATCAACATTCTACACTTCAAACATCACAAAAGCACATACCAATTTCACCAACAACATTCATTATCCAAATCAAACATCAAAAACTCCTAAAACGCATACATCCACACATATATACTGAAACACATTCCTAAGCCAGAACCACTATCAAAATCACTTTATTTTCATCATATCATCACTCAATCATGTCACATAATTACAAGGCATGTTGGAAACATAAACATACCATAGGAATCAGTAAAACCCATGTTGGGAAACTCAAGAAAGAGACAAAGAAATACTTACCTTTTGCCATGACTACTCTCTTTCCCTCTTCTAACTAAATCTCTTACCCTCTAGCTTGATTTGGTGCTTCCTGTTGTTGAATATCACCCATAGGGTTGGGATTCTCTAAAAATAAAAGAAGAGCTTTGGATGAAAATGAATAAAAATGGGTAAGAAATTTTTTTAAATGACTTTCTCTCTCATTCTACAAGCATGTACGGGCGTGCACTCTAAACATGCACGGTTGTACATGAGGGAAAATAAGGAATCTTCATTTCCCGCACTTTGCATGAAAGAAACCTCACAAGGAGAATCATTCGTAAGCCACACTAACTCTGAAAACTCACTATCTCACCCCTAAACTCTTCTAACTCCAAATCTATCATAATCTAGCCTAAAAGACATTTTCAATGTTGGGATGTTACATTCCTCCCTCCTTATAAAAATTTTATCCCCAGAATTACCTAAAAAACTCTGGAAACTTATCCTTGATCTCAGATTCATCCCTCAAGTGGCTTCTTCCACTCTCTGACTTCTCCACAACACCTTTACCAAAGGGATCTCTTTATTTCTAAGGACTTTAACCTTATAATCTAGAATCTGAACTGGTCTTTTCTTGATAACTTAAGTCATCTACTAGATCTAAATTTGAAAATTAAAGCACATGCGACTGATCCTAAACATATCTTCTTAACTAAAACACATGGAAGACATTGTGGATCCTTTCTATACTAGCTAGTAAAACGAGTCTGTAGGTAACTTTTCCAATTCTCTCTAATACTTCATATGAGCCAATAAATTTGGGGGCTAGCTTTCCTTTCTTACCAAATCTGATAACCTATATGTAGGGAGCAACTCTTAGGAATACCTTATCACCTACTTGAAACTTTGTCTTCCTACATCTCAAATTATCATAACTCATCTGTCGATCCTAGGCCTGTTTCATTCTCTGCCTGATAATTTTGATCTACTCAATCATTCTCTGAATGATCTTTGGACCTACCACAGTCTCCAAAGAATCTTTTTCTCCAATCTCATCCCAATGAAGAGAAGATCTACACCTCTAACCATACAAAGCCTCACATGGAGTCATCTGAATAGTTGTTTGATAACTGTTATTATATGTAAACTCCATTAGAGAAAGCAACTCTGTCCAACTGGTCTGAAAGTCCATACAATAAGCTCTTAACATAACCTTCAGAATTTGATTTACTTTTTTTGTCTAGCCATCAGTCTGGGGCAATATACTGAACTGAACTATAATCTGATCCTCAATAATCCCTGTAAACTCCTCCAAAAAGCTGACAAAAACCTGAAGTCTATATCTGACATAATAGTCCTGGGAACCTCATGAAGTCTGATAATCTCTTTGACAAACAACTGTCTCAACTGATCTATAGTTATGCCCTATCAAATAAGTAAAAAGTGAGCTGACTTGCTTAATCTATCTACAATTACCCAAATACTATCATATCCTTTTTAAACTCTGAGAAGACCAAAAATAAAATCCATGGATATACTTTCCCATTTCCACTTAGGAATACTCAAAAGATGTAGCAACCTTGATGGTCTCTGATGTTCTGCCTTAACCTGCTAACATACCAAACACCTAGAAATGAAGTCTGATATGTCTCTCTTCATCCCTGACCACCAAAAACTCTTCTTGAGATCTTGATATATTTTTATGTTACCTGGATGTGCTGAATACACGGTGTTATGAGCCTATGATAAAATCTTCTGTCTCAACTTTAAACTCTGTGGCACACAAACTCTGTCTCTAAACCTCAAGATCTCATCTCTGATTTTAAAATCTGACACTGAACCCTCTGAGATCTTCTAAATCATACCCTGACTCCAACCATCTGACATCTGACTAGCTCTAATCTTATCAACCAAAGAGGATAAAATTTAGAGTCTGAAGAAACCTGCAGTCACTACCTCAATCTCCTCTCTGATAATCTCATCTTGTAACTCTCTCTGAACATAAATTCTTGATAAAGCCACTCTCTTGCTCAGTGCATCAGCCACCACATTGGTCTTACCTAGGTAATACTTAATCTCGTAATCATAGTCTTTCACTAGTTCCAACCATCTTCTCTGTCTCATATTAAGTTCTCTTTGAGTGAAGAAGTACTTTAAACTTTTATGATTTAAATAAATGTTACACTTTACCCTATAAAGATAATGTCTTCAAATCTTCAAGGCAAAAACAACTGCAACTAACTCTAAATCATGGGTAGGGTATCTCAACTTATGATCTCTCAATTGCTAGGAGGCATAGACAATTACCCTACTAGACTACATCAAAACAGTACCAATCCCCTGATGGAAAACATCTGTATAAATATCAAACCCTACTCCCTCCTAAGGTAATGCCAAAACTGGAGTGCTAGTTAACCTCTGTTTTAGCTCTAAAAAACGAGCCTCATACTCCTCTGTCCAAACAAAAGGCATCTCTCTCCTAGTTAATGTAGTTAAAGGTCTCGCCAACCTTGAGAACCCCTCAATAAACCTCCTATAATAACCTGTCAAACCCAGGAAACTTTTCACCTCCTTAACAGTCTTCGGCCTCAGCCAGCTCAAAACAACCTCAACCTTACTAGGGTCAATTGAAATAATATCTGTTGATACAACATGTCTTAGAAAAGCCACTCTGTCTAACCAAAATTCACATTTGGAAAACTTAACATATAGTTGTCGATCTTTCAACCTCTGAAGCACAAATCTCAAATGCTCTTCATGTTTTTCTTTGCTACTTGAGTATACTAGGATGTCATCAATGAACACAACCATAAATCTATCAAGATAATCCTAAAATACCCGATTCATCAGATCTATGAATATTGTAGGGGCATTTGTCAAACCAAAGGGCATTACTGTAAATTTATAATGTTTATATTTGGTCTTGAAAGTAGTCTTAGGTATGTCTCTGTCTGCCACTCTCACCTAATAATACCCAAATCTCAAGACAATCTTAGAGAATACAGTTGCTTCTCTTAATTGGTCAAAAAGATCAACAATTCTTGGCAGAGGATGCTTATTTTTCACTATGACTTTATTCAATTCTCGGTAGTCAATACACATCCTCATCGACCCATCTTTCTTCTTAAGAAAAAAGATAGAAGCTCCCCAAAGTGAAAAGCTCTGTCTAATAAATTTCTTGTCAATCAACTCTTGCAACTGTTTCTTCAACTCCTGAAGTTTAGCGGAAGCCATCCGATATGGAGCCTTAGAGATATGAGTCATACTAGGAAGAAGCTCAACACTAAACTCTAACTCCCTGTCTAGAGATAATCTTGGTAATTTATCTGAAAAAATATTTTGAAACTCTTTTACTACTGGTACCTCTTCGATACTTAGTCTAACTACACTTCTATATACAATATTGGCCAAATATCCAACACAACCCTTACTTAACAATTTCCTCACCTGAATACAAGAGATTATCATGCTTTAACTCTGCCTTTACCAAAAATGAATTGATCAGGGCCTAAATGAAATCTAACTTTCTTTCTCTCATAATCTATCTCTATATTATATTTTCCTAAGAAATCTATGTCTAAGATCATGTCAAAATCAACTAACTCCAATATGATCAAATCTATCCTCAATTACCTACCCAAAATCACAACCTCCTGATCTACCAGAACCCGATCACTCACCACAAATCCTCCATCTAGCATCTCTACACAAATACTCCTACTAACCATACAAGGGGTCAATCTTAGTCTCTTCACTACACTCCTGACTATAAAGCTATATGTGGTACCACAATCTACCAATACAAATAAAAGAACATCAAGGAAAAGTAACTGACCAGTCATAGTATGTAGTATGGTCTTAGTCTACTCTTAGCGAACAATATACACTCTGGCTCTACCTTCACCTAAAGGACTTACACATCCTCTAGGTGCTCCGACACCAGGTCTAAGAGTCTCTGCTCTAACTCTCTTAGCACTAGTACCAGTACCAACACAACCTCTGAGTGGACTTGTTCTACCTCTAAATAGACTATAACCACCTCTACTTAAACCTACACCGGCTCCAACTTTGAATGGACACTCAGAAATCTTACACCCTAACTAACGGCATCCAAAGCACACACTCTGGTCTGCCAAACACTCACCAGCATATCACCTACTACATTTGCCACACTAAGGTAATTGAGCTGAAACCCTCTGTCTTTGAGCCCTTTTAAATGGTTTCTTTGTTGACATTGGTCTCTTACCTTTATCTCCAGTCCTCTCAACTGATCTAGAAAACACACTCATTCGTTATAAACTAGCCTCTGATCTGAGTACTCTCTCTAATACATCACTAAATTTTTTGAGAGGATCTGCTCCAGTCATAACATCTTGTGCTATTCTTAGGATGTAACCCATGTATGAACTTTTATACTCTGCCCATCTCGGTTCCTACCAAACAGGAGATAAATCTTACTAAAGCATTAAATCTTGTGGCATACTTCTTGACTGTACTTGATCCCTATACCAAATCAATAAACTTCTGGGCCTTTGCATATAACATCTTTGTACTCCTATATTCTGTATCAAACAGTTGAAATTTTTTCCAAGTTAGCTAATTTTATTGATTAAAGCCTTTGCAAGATTCCATAAAACCTTCGTATCACCTCTTAAAAAAAATATCGTATTTCTGAATTTTTCTCTCTCTAATAATGTGAACAGTCCCATTACATTTTCCACAGAATCTACCCACTTTTCTGTCACTGTTGGATCTCTTAACCCACTAAATTTTGAAGGTTGAAATGATCTTGGCAAATTATATATGGGATGTAGCTTATCTAAACTACTGGTACTCGTTGTTTCATTACACACACCCTGACTTGAACCATTGTGAACTGTTGGAAACTGAAATCTATCTTTAACTGTCTCTGGCTGTCTGCTTCTTGGTACTCGATAAGTTTCATGTCTAATTGATTCATTTCTGGCTGGCTCTTGATCACGATTTATCTTTGATCGTTGAAGGCCTTATTTTAATACCTCTCTCATCATTTCCCTCAACTCTTCTGATTGAAGGGACATATGGGAGGAGCCTTGAGATCGCCTCTTATCACTCACCCTCATAGGTCTAGCTGATGAACTACTTCTTTTTTCATGTAAAAATCTAGGAATATAATCTCTTCTATCTATATTGTCACAAGCAAAAAAAGGGGTTAGAAGCACATAAATTACATAAAGGAAAACAATACCTTGCTTATGCTGAGAGAAGGGTACGAACTCTGGCTGCTGGGGAGTAAACACAAACTTTTTACTCATAAAATTATGCAAACAATGCATTTAAAATCATGAATTTGAAGAAAAATGGTTCAGAGATCTGTTCTGATATCAACAATATAGGACTCGTTGTTGTATATATCACTGATACTAGTCTCTGTGCTTATTTGTGCAATTAATAAACTATTTATTTATTTTATAATAAGAAAAAAAACTAAAGATTGATATACACAACAAGAATTCTATGAAAAAGCTACCTGACTATATGCACATGCAAACGGAAGCTAAAACTAAGGATAAACATGGTGATGGGTTTAAAAGAAACTTATAATAATATATTTTTATATGTACACATGTATACGCGTATATATGAAGTTATATATGTACACTTATATCATATAAAACACATGCATGCCTCTATACTACTATTTCAAAAACTACATGTATAGGAAACCCCACCAGGCCTTCTGGAACTCAAAACTAGAGCCTTCTCCCTTTAGCCATAGTCCACCCAAGCCTCAACAACATCAACCTACTGACCTGTAAGAAAGAAGGAAAAAAAAAAGAATGAGTGATAACTCACTCAGTAAGCATTTCTTACCTCTTTCTAACCCCAAACAAAATTCTAAGTTGATCTCATGTCTTACCTTAATTTATCTGGTCTTGTGATCTATTTGTTCGGAATTATGTTCAATCGTTTTGCTTTTTATTTGAAATAAAATTGGTTCTCATTCTTTTAACTAAATCTGTGTCTCATGCCATGAAATGCATGTCATGGTATGAAGTCATGCTAAAACATGCTATGGGCCCTTGGCCAATTTCTGAAATCACTATTGGTTTGTCTGAAAATATCTGAAGATCTGAAACTGAAAAAATAACTAAAAATAGTGTAACTAAAAATCTATATTGCTGATCAGACTGATGAACATAAGGATTCAACACCTTAGCTATGTGAGTCTTCAACCTCCTAACACTCGGTCAGTTAGCTGAAATTTGAAACTAAAACTGAAACTAAAATTGAAACTAAGTTGATAACTAATAATCAGATGCTCACCAGTGAATATTGATGCTAGTTCCTTATCTAGCGGGCATGCAACTCATAGGTGCCCCTTCGTATCCACCTCTAAAAGATGTTTAGAGCATCGTATTTTCTAACTTTAAAAACATACATTTGGATCCTTAGATCTATTTCTAAGAAGATACTGATATGACATGTCATATTATGATATACTTATGATGCATCATTTTCTCTTATTTTATCTTATTATAATGTTTTACAACTGTTATAATAGGTTTCATATGCTTTGGGATTTATTCTGATTCAAATGCTCAATTTGATGCTTAATGTATGGGTGTGCATGCTTGAATGTATGGGCATGCATGAGGATGCATTGGTCGTGCGCTGGTTGTATGGTTTGGGTGTGCTAGGTTCTATAATTTTTGCTTTAATTCTAACTTTTTGTAGATGTACGATTGTGATATTACCTGTCATGACTGTGACATTAAGATGTACGACTATGACACTGCCTGTCGCGGGCATGACCCTGAAATGTACGGTCGTGACACCCCTAATTTATAGCTATATGTATAGTTTTCACACACGGGCGTGATCCCATACTTACAAGTGTGTACGAGCATGTGTCTGCAAACGTCCAGGCATACAACCTGCTCTGTTTCGGTAAATCCATGCCTGAAACTCTTAGAATTCCATCCAATGCTCAACATAATTAAAATTAACTCAATCCATCACATTCTACACTTCAAACATCACAAAAGCATATACCAATCTCACCAACAACATTCATTATCCAAATAAAACATCAAAAACTCCTAAACACATACATCCACACATATATACTGCAAACACATTCCTAGGCCATAACCACTATCAAAATCACTTTATTTTCATCATATCATCACTCAATCACGTCACATAATCACAAAACATGCTTGAAACATAAACATACCTCAGGAATCAGCAAAACCTATGTTGGGAAACTCAAGAAAGAGGCAAAGAAATACTTACCTCTTGCCATGACTACTCTCTTTGTCTCTTCTAACTAAATCTCTTACCCACTAGCTTGATTTGGTGCTTCTTGCTACTAAATATCATCTCTAGGGTTAGGATTCTCTAAAAATAAAAGAAGAGCTTTGGATGAAAATGAATAAAAATGGGTGAGGAAATGTTTTAAATGACTTTCTCTCTCATTCTATAAGAATGTACGGGTGTGCACTCTAACATGCATGATCGTACATGAGGGAAAATGAGGAATCTTCATTTCCCATGCTTTGCATGAAAGAAACCTCCCAAGGAAAATCAAGCGTAAGTCATACTAACTCTGAAAACTCACTACCTCACCTCTAAACTCTTCTAACTGTAAATCTATCACAAATTCTCACATCTAACCCCACTTTCTAGCTTAAAAGACATTTCTAATGCTGAGATGTTATATCAGTCAAGTGATATAATCCTTCAATGATCAACTAGTGACCTCTTATATTCGTACCCTCCATAAGTATGCATTGAATGCCTTCATATCATTAATCAATTTTAACACCTTATTCAACATAATTTTTCTATTGTTCACCCTTAGTGAGCCATAGTGAAGATAGTATAATAATGTTATCTTTACTGTGTCGATGTTGTTGACTCCCTATGATCTTGCCTCCCATATGGCTAAGAGGTCCCCATACTGATGTCAGACTGACAAGATATTGATCTATAATCCTAGGTTGGTGGGTACTACACAAGTAGAAGCACATCTTTGATGCCTAACTAAATCATAATCTAGTGATAAAGCGAACTCATCCAAGCTAAATTGCACATTAATCCTAAACCAAAATTCTTTATCAGTATTTCCTCTAACCAAGGATTGCTAGATAACTGAGTGCACCAAGACAACACTAAATTTTTTGTCAAATAATTCTAATAAGTGTCTGAAGCATGTTGACTTAGAAAAATTCAATTGACTTACTGTCATGGTTCACCTGATGTTTGATATTATATCTTGGAACATTTAAAAGTGACTGATACCTTCAAATGGTGTTCGATTCGACAAAATCATAACAAACAAATTAGATGTCAATAAACTTGAAATATTTTAATATTATAACAAATGTATTACTCAAAAAGTAGATTAAAAATTCAATAATCATATATTAAAATACTCTAAATTGAAGTTCACAAAAAAAAAAAAAAAACTAAAAATATAAAAATAAATTGAGAATAAGAAAATAAATGTTTTATTCGAATCTTTTATTCAAAAAATATATAAAAAAATTTGAATATATGATAACACAATTTTTATTTGAAAAATGGACTAAAATTATGAAAACTATAATAAAAAAACTTACATATAAAATTTATCAGAAAACCCCCTAAACTTGAAAATATCAAAAGACTCTTAATATATAAAATATCAATACAACCCTTAATAAGTAAAATATCATTATACCATTAAAAGTGAAAATATTAGAAAAAGCCCTATAGTTTGTTATACCTTAAAATATCTAAAAACTAACCAAAACCCCCTTCATGTGCACGCATGCCTAGTAACTTTAAAAAATTACAAACTTCCCCCAAATCATGTGACACACAAATCCAGCAAATTTAAAAGTTAACAAAATCCCCTTAAATTGTGTGACACATGCATTTGAAATCTTTCAAAACTTGAAAAATCCTCTTGCATGACCTAGTTCGTGTGTAGCACGACCCATTTCATTGTAACATTTTCAACGTTTCTTGATGATTTTTGACACCTCACATTCACTCGATCACCAAATACACATATTACAATGCATTTACCATAAAAAAAAAAAAGCAACTCAAAACAATGGATTTCAATGCTAGAAATCAATAAAAATTTGAATCGTTCAGCTCCATGTGATGTCGTATTGTAGAGCACAATCACCACAATTTCAGCCACAACACAATCAATACTCATATATGCATGCATATGTATAAAAATATGGCCAAAAACGACCATATTTCTAACCACAAATTTAGATTTTGAGGTTGAAAACTCTTCACCTTCTTTTGCATTTTTGGTCTAAATACTCATAAAATTAATCAAAATGCAAACCGAATTAAAGTTAATTATGTAATGATCAATTTAGTTACCTTATTTTTCATTTTCATAATTGGAAACAGTTGATAATTGTCGAAAATTTTTTTGGATCGTGCACCAGTTCGGATCAGGTTAGTAAACTTGTACGGCTTTGTGCTTTTTTGTGGGACTTCTCATTAGGAGTTTGTAAAACCAAGCTTGTTATGTTTTGGATTTTATATATGAACATTTTGGTTCAAATATTTTTATACAGTTATTTTTGCTAAATTTAGAATTGAACTGATTAATTTACTTTAATCAACATTTAAATTTGATTATTTATTTTATTTTCCATAGATTTAATGCAGACAGATGAATCATGAATCGGCTGCAAAGGTAGAGTTTGTAATGAAATGTTAAACATTATTTTAACCACAATTAACAATCACTGTACGAAAGAAGTTTTTCTTCAACCGTAACTATATTTAATGTCTCACTACATTTATTCAGAGACTCATCTTTACCTATCATTTAGTACCTTCAATTAAATACATGATTTAAATTTTAATTATTCGTCTTATAATTGAATTTGCCAGCACGTCTACAAGAGTAATTTTATACATACGTAACATCTCAAAATTATTATTCAAGCAATATTTCTTTACGTGACACTAATATAAAAGTAAAAAGTTATTACAACACAAGATACAAAAGTAAAATATCTGTTATGACATATTACTTATTGAAATTACCCTCGAATGAGTCAATTATAGGCCTTTTTTAAGGTATTTTGAATAAAATTGATTTAAGAATATCTACAATCTAAATAATAATTATTTTAATAATTTTTTAAATATATAAATATATAATAAAAATTATTTTTCTTATCTTTAGGATTCAAAATCATTTATTAAATTTTTATATTCGAATTTAAAAACCTTATCTTTTCCAATTGATAATATAATCAAATTACTTAATCTTTTTTGCGATATAATTGAACGCAAACACGATTTTATTCAATTTAATTTTATTAAAATTGTAAACAATAGCAACCTATCTTTTGTTGTTTAGAATGTGATTATCCTTTATATAGTGATAAGTTTTAACGTTAGAATTAATTAAAATGCATTACATAGCTATTTACCAATAAATTAGTTAAAAAGAATTATTATCCCAGAAAAGAGAATTATTAACGTTTCTTTTGTAAGGGTTAGACATTAATTACAGCATTTATTAGTCTAAATAATAGGTTGTAGTTTAAAATTTTAATAGAGTCAGTACTCTATAAAACTAGTAATATATATATAGCTAAAGAAAAAAATTGAGATGTTAACGGTTTTTTTACAATTAGCTAACATTTATTAGCCTAGAAAATAGATCATTGATTATAATTTAAAGAAAATTAAAACTTCATCCAACTAATAACTTAGATATAAATATATTTTTTAATTATTTTATAACATATAACTATAAAAATTTAGACCCTCTCTTTTTTTGGGCCTACCATGGGCCTTAGTGGCTCATGCTTTAAGCTGGCATTGAACCCAAGCTAGGGTATTGGCTTTGTCGGTATGAACAAGCTAATTTTATAGGCAAAGGCCAAACTAAGATACGCTAGGCTAAAACCCATTAATTGAACCCAAATTGTATTTTTGGAAATTTGAAACCCTAGATTTCACAATTTCAGAGCTTTTCCTCATCCTATATGGCTCACACCTATTCACCCTATTACTATACCTATGCATAAACATTCTAGCATATCATGTGTGCATAACTAAGCCTCCTTCCATTCGTGCTTATATGGATATTAAGATGCAATCATAGGCTTGGATTGATAGTGTTATTTGGGTAATCTAGCAACAACCATGAAAGATGAAGGTGCCTCCAAACACAGGTATAGTTTCTTAAAAATTTATATGATTTTTTATGCCATCTTTGTTAAGGTTGGTGCTTTAAAATCAATCGTTATGATGTACTAATTCATTGACAATATCATATACAAACAAACTCCCAGTTACACTCTCTATCCGTAAGTATAGTAATGCTTTCATAAATACCTTTAGAATGATAAAACCAAGTTAAAGAATTAGATGAACTAATCATGTTTTTTTTTTATGTACTCATTAAGGTGGTCATTCTAAAAAATATCCATAGCTCTGACCTTACTCTAATCTAGGGCACTGATAATAGAGATGAAACTATTATAGTGTTAGACGACTTCACCAATAAAGTGGTGATAGTTTGCATGTGTAGAAGTTGTTTTAGCTTGGTGTAACACATGGATGCATGTTGCTTACTAGAAATGTTCATTGGACATGACCCGCTAAGAAGATTTTATATAGATAGCTACCTCATTGTTTATGAAACATATTCTTTTATGTAGATGAAGGTACATATAATCCTTTGATTTGAGGATTGTCAAATTGTCTCATACAATGATTAGTATAATTTAATGTCATTCAATATGCTACCATAACAAGAGTTACCATAAAGGTGATGATTAGTTATATTGACATTTTTGCATAGGCTATAATTATTCAACATAGAATTTGTCACTTCTGATAACCGAAGACCTTATCTTTGATGGGCGTATATTGATGTATATTGTTGACAACTAAAATTTATGATCACAATGAGAATAGGTTGTTGCCTAGTCTAATGATATTCAATTATTGACTTTATTGTTAATTTCTAATAATAAGAAACTTCTAAGGTAGACACTACTTCTATGCCTTAGCCGCAGATGTATAAGATATCAAAATAATTAGTATTGTATAAGTAACTATTTACTAATAAGTTATGAGTACAAATATTGACACTTTCAATGGACATGTGGCTATGATGACTTGTTAAAGCCCACTTTTGGTCTATGTACAAAAGAATATTAAATGAAAGATATGATATGACATAAGACCATACATTATTGGGATCATTAGAGGGCTTTAGGCCATATACATAAGAGGGTTGAGTGATTTAAAAAGAAATTAGATTTACTAAGATGAATCATATCAATGTTTTAGATAAATGATTTTGAGTCTCAAGTAGTGCTTAGACTCAATATAGTTTGAAATCCAAATTAAGCTAAATCCAAAAGGAAGGGTATAGGCTAAACTTTTAAGGACTTACCAAATTTGAACAGATAAGGTTAAAAATAAAATTTTGAATTTAGCTTGGTATATGATCATGTGTCTTACATGCATATCCGTGCATGACTACTAGATTGATGTTTTATTAGATTCATTTGAATCAAATTTAGATAAGGATAAATATAAATGGTCTACCTTTGTCACGATCATGCTTGACCTATACACGATAGTTCATCTGCCAAGTGGATGATTATCCATAATCCTTATCTTTTTTACATTAGTGTGTATGCTTTAAGATGATAAACATCATATGCATAGTTATGTATACACTATATATGTATGTACACCAACTTCTATATGAAAGGAGTACGTTTTTCACTATTTCAAAGATTTTTTTTTTCTAACTCTTGGGTGTTCACCCATGCCTTTCCTACTTACACCCATCTATAAGGCCTCTAATAAAACCCTTCATACATGGCTAACCTTATGCCTCGTGTGTATCACCATTAGTGCCACCTTACTCTTAGATGGATAACATGTTTAAAGCCCATTCTCTACCACGTAAAGATTGGTAGAGCCATAAAATAGAGGTAAACTTTGAACCTTGCATAGTTTAAGGTTTTATGTAATTTTTATCATTAAGGGATCGCAAAAGGGATCGTTTACATGTATGTTTGTATTTTTTATGTTTATCTTCAATACATATTGAATGAAATTATGTGTTGTATAAGTGTGGATCAAAATTTTGTTAATTTTTTCATTGTGTCAACATTTGTACACGTCTTTTGATCCTGCTAGTGGTATCAAAGCCACTTTTGAAGTTGAAATTACATGTTTTATTTTGTATGTTGATGAATAACATATTTTACTTTTATGTCATATGGTTATCAATGTAAGTAAAATGTAATTATTGATTAATTAATTCATTGTTGCAAATAATTTGAGATTAATGAGTACATAAATATATTACTCAATGTATTAAGTTTTGCATATTAGGTTGTCATTTAATTGAATTGCTTGTTGTGTTCATTGTTGGAAGAACATGGTTGGATGATTTGATTGATAGTTTTAATTTTGTGTTGTCACACAAATATGTTTTCATTAAGTGTTGTTACATGTAATGGGAATGTTGCCAGAGTGTGATATGACCTTTATCTCATATTATTGCATTCTAGTGGGGGCATGCCAGAAAATGAGAACTTTCTAGTGTTTTAGGTCACTAAAAAATTCTAAGAAAAAAATCTTATACACAATCATGTCATATTAAGTGTTTTTGTTCATGGCTCATGATGGGCTATGACAACTAACTCGTGTACCTTGCATGGTTGTTTTTTTTTTCATGCACACCTGTGCATATGTAAATTTCTAACCATGTATATAGTTTATGACCCATGATCATGCTGTAGCTTTGAATGTTGTTGAATTCCAAATCTATAACATTACATGGTCATGTGTCTTATATGCACACCCTTGCATGTGCTATTTTTCACATGGTGTCTAATAGTAACTCCTATCTCATACATGTTTTGCATATGATAAAAGTCATGCCTATACACCCAGTATGCACACTAATGTGTGAGGTTGATTTTACATTCCTAATCCTATTAAAGAGATTTAGATTGTAATTTTTGAAACTTTTAGGGGTGGAATGTAATTCTATGGAAGTTAAGGTTGGCAACTTAGTAAATAATTAAAATTAATTTAATTAATTTTGATTGTTTAATTGTATATCTTGTTTGATCTATATGGTGCCTAGCACATGAGTCATGGACCTTTGTTTTGTTTGTTTTATGGAATGTAAGTAATTTTAAAGTAGGTATAGTATGTCCTACCTACTTAAGACTTTGATTTACATTTTTCTCTAATCTCCCTCCTCTTAAATGTAACTAAAGGTTTTTATTTTATTAATGTAAAGTAGAACAAGACATTTAATTCCAACTTTTAGAATAAATGTAACATAGAAAATGATCATAAAATATACTTGAAGACAAAATTAAGAAGAGACATACTTGAAGACCTAAAGATTGATAGTCGAACCTAGGTGACCTATCGATCCCTTTAGCTTAAGAATTTGTTTTTATATTAAGTTGTGAACCAGAACATACTATTTATGTTAGTATGTATGTTTAGGTTTCTAATGTGTTGAATGTATTGTTGTGGTTGTCCTTGTTATTATTATTATTATTATTTCATAATCTAGCTTAATTTTTTGCTCCCTCTGTCGATGTATTGAACTGGTCGCAACAGAGTTTTGGTTTAGGCCGATGTACGCATGTATCTATTTTAGCTGTTAATTTTTTGTTGATGATTTGTGATTTTTACTTATGGGTTTGGGATGACTAAGCGATTATAGATATTATAGAGAATTTTGGGGGTTTACTTCATGTCATGATATAAAATGTTGTGTGCTCATGTTTGAATGTTTCTACTTTGTTCGTGCAAGTATCTGCAATATATAGGATAGTTTGCTACTAGCTTATATTTAATAACTTAGCTAATTATTATAAGCCCAAGTTTATGCTAATACTGAGATATGATTGGAGCTAGTGTGTATGATTCCAGAGATATATATATTTTTTGTCAGAATGGTTTTGATGTTTGTTGTGCGGTATTTCATGGTTTATGTGTTTATTCAAGACAAACTTGTTGACAGTGCTTGACATTTAGTCGTAATCAATCAAATCTATCAGGTTTTTAGAGGCTATCATTCACATCCGGCATTTGTAATCTTTGAAAAAGATAGCATCTGACGAGGCAATAGTCTTGGAAGCTTAATAGGATTCTTAATTCGGAAGATCTATCTTCATTTGAAAATTTAGTCCAATCAAGGCCTGAGATTTATGGCTGTGAAGGTGAAACTTAATGGGCAAAGTGGGAATTGAACATAAAAATCTCTCTCCAAGTATGCAACAGGGAAGCTCTTAAAATTTTACTCCTATCTATTATATTATGTAAATTAAGAAAAATATTATATTATCTATTATAATTTAATTATTTAATCTTGCGTACATGTGTAAATGGATTTGTTTTCTTATGAATCATAGCTTCTTTGGCGCTTCAATTAATGTTTCCAATAGTCTTAACATTTGTTTCTTTCTTTTTTCTGTTTTGTCGAATAGTAGCTCCTTTAGTTCCTCAACTTGTAGCAACTCAATCTTTTATTTTTGTTTTTATACTATATGCAGTTTTCATTTTCTGTGAACTTGTAGAGAATTAAGTTTAATTCTTTGATATGTTACAGTTGGTTAAATGAGAGAATATTTTCTCTGTTTATTATGAGAGATGCCAGAGGCCAACATGATACCCTGGTTCTTCAAGATGGTAGTAACATTATGAAATCTCAACAATTTACCAAATTAATTTATATACTTTGCTCAAGCAAAAATTGATACTTAGCACAAGCCATGTATGGTTGCTATTGCGCACAAACGGCTGGAAATAATTATTCAAAAATTCATATAAAAATGAATTACATACCTTAGGTCAAGGGCTGGATACAAAGCAAACCGACTGTAAACATGGAGAAGTTTGATCTCGCTTTGTTCACTAAGCAAGGAATACTCAAACTCGTTTCATGTTTATAGCAAATAGACATAGGTTGTTTGTTATTCATGTTCGTTCTAGTATATATGTGCACATTTGTTCATTTGGCTTTGCTACAATAAAAACGAACGAACATGTTTGGTATTATAACTAAACATATATGTTTAGTCAGAAACAATTTGGACAAGAATTTTCTTAATTTTTTGGCAATACAATCACCTTACATGTTAAGAAGCAAATATGCATGATTAGTTTTTAAGATATACTTCAATTCATGATATGGAAGTTGGAAGAAATGCTAGATAAGATATTCTGAAAATTTGGTTAATATATAATTCATTTATACTTGTATTTAAATACTCAATGAGTTTTTATACTTGGATTAAATTTGATCTAAGCCAAATTCTAAAATACCAAGATAGAATAAAAAATAGTCAATTTGACAAGTTATAGAATAAAAAAAAGTCGATTTATGGTTGATAAGTTATAACTTAAACTCAAATTCAAATTGAAAATAATTTAATTTTGAATTTCAAGAATAAGTTCAAACTTGAATATTTTATATTTGACTTCTTTTATGAAAATGTGTTCAAATTTTGACTTGAAATTTGACTAGTTCAATCGAAACTTGAATTCAAAATTAAATAATTTGGATCACATCTAGGCAAATGCTAAAAAATAAAGAAATTGCACAAACATTTTCATTGATCAAATAAAAAATCAACCAAATTGAATCCAACTGACAACAAATCCAAATCCAATCCAACCAATTAACACAATAAATCTGCATATATATATATTCAATAAATCTGTTGCATTAAATAGCAAATCTCCAATCCAATGAAACCAACAATAAATCCAAATTCAATCCAACCAATAACAAATCCTAGTCCAACCCAACATAGAGCCAAATAATACAATAAATCTTCTCCATCAAATAAATAACAAATCCATGCAAATATGCAATAAATTTGTTGCATCAATTAACAAGTCCAATTGATTCAACACAATCAAATAACGGAGTTTATGATACAAACCACCAAAGCCAACAATACAAAGTTTACAAACTAACCAACAAAATCAAATGACATATCAGTTACCAAATCATTAGTCCAATCCATTAATCTTTTACCTTGTAAATTTCTTCAATCTCATTTTTAGTCTGCATTAATCATTGAAAAAATAAATGGGTTAGTCAATTAATCCATTAAGTGGTAAATATCATATTGTAAATTAAGTGGTAAATATCATATTGTAAATTAAAACAATATGTAAGGAATTATTAAAATTTTATATACTTTAGTGGGTTTTGTAATTTGATGTATGACTCTGATCCAATTACTACCACGCATAAGCATATTTATAATTTTTAAAATCGAAATGCCCTATATGGGTCAATAACACTATTACCAGCATTAAAAATGCATTTTAAAGCCGCTAAGAAGATTGAAATTGCTAGAATTTTCAATGTTGCATGAGACAAGACTCAGTATCAATGCTGTTAACGTTGCCACAATGTTAAAACATTAAAATTATTTGAACCTTCCTCTAGTCTCTCTTCAAGATACATATCCAATTCTGATTTATCAGGCATGGCTTGTTTCATCTTCATCTTCTCATGTTTCCAAACTTACCATGATGGAGTTTGTTGTCATGATGATGATGTTGTTATTTTTCAACTACTACAAGAGGACATTGATGACTTACTTCTTGAAATGGTTAGTTGACAATAATAATGTAAAAATAAGTATATTGAAAGAAATAATTTAATTTGGAATATAGTTACAATTTATTAAATAATCTTATCGAACTGTGATTTTGATTGAGTTTAAGGGACAATGGTTGGATCTTCCTGATAAATAATGTCTTTGTATTCATCAAATAAGTCCTCAAGCATTTTTCATATATGATTAATCTTCTCCCTCATATGATACTCACCATATAGCATCAAAAAATATATTGTATAAACTCAAATTTAAACTTTTAATAAAAGTATAAATCATTCATTAAAGGTTTTATGTTAGTTTAGTTTAGAAGTTCATTTAACTTACCTTGAATCTAGTATGTTTGCAAGTAGCATGAGCAAGTTGACATGTCCCCAATATTTGTCAAATTTTGAGCTCATGCTTGCCATCATAAGACCCACATCATTATCCAAATCAAACTCTTTATCCTTTAATATCTTTTTTATTCTAAAGACTTCAAGGAAATAAAAATTCGCAGTAGGGTATTGAGTCCTTGAAACAACCTTTTTAACATGGTTGAAAATACTTAGAAGATCACATATAAAATCCACCCTATCCTATTCCTGTGGAAAGGGATGAAATTCCTAGAATGGTCTATGATTATAGGTGTACCATAGAAAAACTTTTTGAAAATCAAAGGAACCCTCAACATTTGGTATGTGTTATTCCATTAGGTTGAGCAACCAAGAATTAATTTTTTTTATTATACACCACATATTTGACAAAAATAGATGAAGTCCTTCTGTCTAGCCTTAGTCCCCTATATATACTTGATAATATCTCCAATTTTATCTATGACATAATTAATTACACCTTCGTCATCTTGTACAAGAAAGTTGACAATGTAGGTCGTGCATCAAACTTGGAAAAGTTAACCACCAATCACTAATGATCATTCCATATGAACTTTCTATTTTAACAACCTTATGGTTGTGTCATTGGTGGAGACAATGTCAGTAGTGATGGTGAGCACCTACAAATTATAAACTAAACTCAAACAAATAGTTATAAAATAATAACAAAAAAAAATAAAATTAAAGGTAAATATGAAATTATACTATTTTACACCTTTTTTTATATTTTTGAATTAGTGAAATAGTTGTACAAAGCTTATTATTCGCTTTTATATTACCCAATTGTTGATGTCCACCCAATACATAGTTACTACCATGTACTTAAGATTATATACATTTGACTTTCACAAGTCTATTATCAAACTATTCGATGTAGTTTGTTAAACTCTTTTTTAATTTTTTTTGCTTTTGCATATGCCACCCATTCGTAATTGGCCCTTGCTTACTTTCCACAAAATTTTTCATACAATGGTTGCAAGAACGAGTAAAAGAAACTAAACACTATAGTCAACAATATTGAAGGCAACTTAATAGCCAAAATCAAAGGTGCAAGTGCCTCTCTAACCTATAAACATAAATTAAATGTATTTATAGGTTAATTAAGGCTAAATATTCCCTAAAAAAGTATTTGAAATTGCTAACCTTAGTGTGTTCATATTTCCCACTCCCATTCATCTTAATAAGTAGTCAACTTATTATATGTGTGCTTGCATGAGATTTAATGGCCTTATACCCTAATATTATATGGCCTTTAGGGAGAATATTTGTCCCCAATGCTTTTTTTACCTCAATACATGGTTCAATATGTCTCGTAAGGTGTGTGGTTATACGAATTGACTAAAGGTTTAACTTTTATTTATAAAACTTACACATTACGTACTATGTATGTTTAAGGGTAACTTTCTTCTCTTTAAGAAAGCATTCCAAAAATACTGATTTCTTCCATTTTCCATAGGTGGGATAATGGTGGTAGGGTGAGAAGAGGAGATATTACTCTTATTTTATTCATTAGAGTTAGATAGGTCAAAATTTTTAGCAACTATCATATCCACTTCGATGTCGTCAAATGGATCATGGATTGGTCTTAGTTCAGATTGAGTTGCTTCATTGATAATTATGGATTTTCCTCTTTTAAATGGCTTCACAGAATTAGAGGGCACTTTATGCCTAGCTGTTTGATGACTAGGGCCCAATCTAAAAATTTTTGTCAATTTATATTTGTAAAAGAGTTAGAGAGAAAATATAAATAGTAAGAAACAAAGGTTACATATATAGTAGAAAAAAAAATTAAAACTAATCTCATAATCATAAAATTCGAAGTTCACATATTATTTATGCTTCTAACAAAGTCTTAGTCTATAATATAACATGACAAATAAAGTAGAGACCTATTCATTTTTTAGCAAACAAAGTAATTTTCATTCTAGTTCATTTTATGAAATCTTTAATCACTAGTAAAAGAATGCCAATGAATAGCCAAAACCAAGAAAAAAAGAAAAGAAAAGAAAAGCACAAAGGTGACATACCTTTCAAAAGATTATCCTTTATCAATTTAATAGTTTCCAATGAATTAACAAGTTTTTGAAGTAGTGTGACATGCAACTAGGATGGTTTGTTAGATTATAGTTGAAATAGGTGGGTGTCTAATAAAATATTCTCGTTTATGCTTGCATTCTATTTGTGCAATTGGCAATTGGTATGTATCCAAATCTGAATCCAAGTGTAATTTGAAAAACATCATCACCGATTCATGTCTTGACTCCTTTAAAGTGCCTCTTAAGCTAATCAAAGCCTTTTCAAGCTAGTTGTAGACACCCCATTTTGGACCCAATAGGGTCACCCCCGATGATGAAAAAACCTGGATGTTGATTTAGAATTTTTGAAATGTTGACCCGAGGATGGATGAATAAAAAAAAAAAAAAAATGTTTATTTTATGTTATTTTTATTAAAAAAAAAATGTGTTTATTTTATTGAAAAAAAAAAAAAAAAAAGAAAAATCCAGGCCCATGCAGCCAGCCCAAGTTAAGGAGAAGGAAAAGAGAAAAGAAGGGAGGAAGCCCAACAGGAGGGCCCAGGACTGGGCCTGCAGCGCGCGCGGGTAGGCCACGCGCGGGCTGAGCTGGACAGCTGCAGGGGCGGGCGCTCAGCGCGCGTGTAATGCACGCACGCGCTGAGTTGCTGCATGTCTGCAGCCGTCTGCCGCGCAGCTTCTCTCTCTCTTCTGCTGGGCCAGCACATTAAGTGCTGACTGTGTGCGTGCATGGCTGGGCTTTTCCTTGGGGAGGCTGCTAATCATTTTCCTTCTGCATTCTCCCAAGGTATAAAAGCATTGGTTCATTTGGAAAGAGGAGTGGGGGGGGGGGGGGGGAGAAAATTCAGAGGAAGACTTTTGGGAAGAGAAAAATTCCAGAGGGAGGGGGACGTCCGGGAAGGAAAAATTTTAGAGAAATAAAATTTTCAGATCGAAAAATTTTGGAAAACCAGTTTCTGTAATTTTGATTCATCCTCGGTTCAGCTCTCGATTAAACATCGAATCAACTATTTTCAGGTATGCCCTTTAGGGGGATTTATTTATAAATAATTTATTTATTAATTATTTCATGTATGTAAAATATTAGGTTATATGTAAATATTATTCGTATAATCCGTAGGAATAATCTGTATATTATATTTTTATCTTTAAATATGTTAATATTTTGTATTAATCTTTTTTTTGTTTTTGTTGTGTTTCCATGTATATGTAAATATTTTATATGTATACTTCATTTTCTATATTTTGTATTCATATTTTATATGCTTTATATTTTTCTTTGTGTACTGTAATTTTGTTCATATCTCGTATTCGATTTGTTTTGTATATTGATGTTTTTTTTGTTTTTATACGCATTCCGTATTTTATGGTATCAATATATTTTTTATTGTATATGCTATTTAGTATTATGTTGTATTGTATGTACATGTACAAGTATATTATGGATACTGCATGTATTTTGTGTACATTCGTATATATTGCATCTATATATTTGTTGCGTGTGTGCTGGACGGATGAGCCTGGCCGCCCTAATGGCAGCGGGTGGCCGTGTTGTTTCCCCCTCCCGGGTTCAAATCACGCTGCTGAGGCAAAGTTGTTTTTTCTTTTCTTTGTGCTGTGTGTGTCTGTGCATATTATACATATAAAATTTTGCATCCATATTGAACGGATTATGGCTGTTGTCTTGGTGGGAAAGGCGGAAGGTTTGGTCTGTGGGACGCCGGGTTCGAATCGCGGCCGGGAGAGGAATTTGGTTTTTTTTATGTACTGTGCATGTGTGTATATTGGGTTTCTTGATTGGGTTGCATGCTGTTATTTCTCTTGGGCGGGCTGGCTGGGCTGCATTCTCTTTATCCTTTAGATGGGTTGGGTTGCATGCTGTTTATTCTCTTGGGCGGGCCGGCTGCATTTTCTTTGTTTCTTAGATGGGCTGCTGTGCATGTGTGTATATGTTATTGGGTTTTCTGGTTGGGCCGGCATGCTGTCAATTTCCTTGGGTGGGCTGCTTTTATGTGGGCTAGGTATTAATTATGGATTTTATTTTTATTTTTATAATTATAATTTGCTCTTAACGAAATTTTATTTTGCAGGGATTATTTATTTATTTTATTAGATAAATTAATTAGTTTGTTTTTGTAGGATTTATTTATTAGATTAACTAATAAATTTGTTTTGCAGGATTTATTTATTCATTTTAGGCTTGTTTAGGGTTAGATAAAATGTATAGGGGTGTATGGAAAAATTGTTGTAATTTTTTAATTTTTATTTTCTTTTTCGTATTTTATTATATTCGTGGATGAATGTAATTTATTGTATATGTATGGTTATTAATAATGCATCGTGTGATAATACGGAATTTAATTAAACTCGGTAATGCGCTTAACGAACGAACCACAAAAGTGGAGGCCGGCTTTCACGCCGGGCGGCATGGGTGCCTAACACCTTCCCATCGCCGTACCCGACTCTCCGAACCCGACCCATTGGGCAGGTGAGGAGTGGTTGGGTCCTTTGCAAGGGATCCATGAATCGCCCATCCTCACCGATGTATACTTTCTCGGGGTTACTCCCGGGTGGCGACTCCATAGACTCCATAACGGGCCACAAACCCGTTATGCGCTCCTCTTGACCACGTTTAGGGTGGTTAAACAAGAGTGGCAAGTCTGTCCTGGCATGGCGCGGCAAAAACCGGCGCCACACTAGTAATGCAAGAAAAACAAGTTTATTCAACTTTGATCAAAGCTTTTGAAAAGAATTTTGGACCATCTCATGTAATTTTCCTTGAAGCCTTCAAATCACGCTTGAGCTAGATAATAATAAAAAATAGCACATCAAGGAGTGTAGTTTTATCAAATGGCTTCATATAAAGCCAATCGAAAGAATGAGAGTTGAATCGAATAAAAATCAGGCTAAAGTTGTGTAGCGAAAGAATTGCCTTGGCGCCTATACATGTCACCCTATCGTGTAAATATGCACGCATGCATGCTACTATGCATAATACACCTAACGCCCCTGCACACACACCTGTGGTATACTGTGTTACAACATGGCACTGTAGTACCTTGCATACTACTCTTACGTTGCGACATAGTACCATAGCAGTTGGCTTCTGCCACTTTTTAAAGCAATTTTTGCATGTTTCAGCTTCTAAAACTTCTTCAATACATTCTCCTTAAAGTTTTTGAGTTTCTAATGATTATTTCAACAAGAATTTGAAATGTCTATGACCCTTCAAAACGAATTTGAATAATCAATCCAGATTGAACACTTAAGTCAAAGATTCAAATCAAGAGTAATTCAATTAGGGAAGAATTACGTGAATACACCAATTTACAAATTATGATATTTTAAATATGTTTATACTTCTATTATTTATTGTAATTAGATTTAGGGAACTTATGTAATTGTCTTTTTTATTTTTCCTTTTATTTAAGTTGAGTTGCATTTAAATTAACTAGGGTTAACTATATTTTAACTATGGTTTGTATTTGCCTATAAAAAGACAACTTAACTTCACTATAAAAGATCTTTTGGTTGAATTGAAAACTTGAACAAGCTTTTTGCTTTTCCTTTAAATTCCATGATGCTATGATGACTCTTGTGAACTCATATTTACCTTTATCCAAATTTCTATCACAAAAAGGAATTAGGTGATGGAAGAACTTTAGTGATGAAATCCTTCCTTTATCCTTAGTTCACCCTCAAATTGGTGAAACAATCATTTGTGTTTGAGGTTTCACAATCTTGGAAATAATTTTTAAGTTACTATAATTTGTGTTATGTTGGAATCTCATTTTCTTACCTTTCTTTTAAGAGAATTGTTGAGCCTTGAAGTGGTGTTGGAGATTACATAGTTTAGGTTGAAGATTGCTTGAAACTTGAACGAAAATTGCATGTTTTAAGGCTTGTTCATCGATGAAATTTTAAGGGTAAAATTGGATGATGTTAGAATCAATTTTGAGAGACTCATAATCCTATTATTATTGATCAAATTTGTATCAGAGCTTTAGGTTGACCTTGTAATTTCATTGTGGTGAGATTTTGTGTTGGAAGAATGAAGTTTAGAAGCTTTGAATAGAGAGTTAATGGAAAATTTTAATTAGGGTTAGAAGTTAAAGTTAAGAGGAAGAAGAAGATGAACATGAAAGCATTTTTTATTTTATTTATTCCCTATTCCATTATACCTAGTTCATACCTTAGCCTTACCTTTATCTTACACCACATTTATTGCCTATAGACTTTAAACACCCACACATTTGACTTATTTGGTAGCAAACAAGAAATTTGGAAGGATATTAGTCAATTTTTTAGCCAATTAACTATAAAACTTGTCTTGACCTTACCAACCCCTTTGAACCCCGACCCATTATTACTTTTGTCTCACATTCTTTAATATGTCATTTGCCCTAAGTTACAATTGCATGCTTTCTTGACCAAGCCACTCAAAATTAATTACACTATTACTTGTTATCCCATTTGTCATAAACTAGCCACAAACCTTGCCAAGTCTCATCATTGCCTTTTCCCTAATTACTTGCCACTTCATCAAGATTTCATTTATTACCTCCCTACTTACCATTACCACTTCATTAACCCTAATCACTTTTAATACCTTATAAATCACTTATCCATACAATTAACATCTCACCCATATCCTAAATTACCTAAGTACCCTTTGTAAAGTGAGTAATTTACCCTTACCATCAAACCTAAGCCTAACTACAATTACCAAACCCAATTACCAAGAACAAGTCCAAACCCCAAAACCAATACTTGTCAACCCAATCTAATTGACCCAAACATTTATCTTTCGCATCCATCACCTTTGAAAATATTGCTCACATTCCTAGATTCATTGTTCATAGCCTAAAAATACTATTTATAAAACCTTTATCCTACCCTTCCTAATGTGTTCTCTCCTTACAATATCCAAACATATTTACAATATCCAAACATATCTATGGTTAGTACAAGAACAAGGCTTAAAAACCAAATTCAAAACTTTAAAGTTGAAATGCATAGGAAATTTAATGAGCTTAAGAGACTTGTGAATGTAGTATCTGAGCAAATTTCCCAATTAGTCCAAAGCCAAGTTGAAGAAGGTGATAGAAGTTTGAAGATGGATGTGCCCAAAGTTAAGAAGTTAAAGCCATGATAATTTTTACATTGGTTAAAAGGTTTTGAGATGATGTGTGAACTCACAGAGTGGTAAGATGAGAAGAATTTCAAAGTTGTCATTGTGAAGCTTAAAGAGCATCCTTGTTTATCATTATGGTGGGAAAAGTTAAATAAACAAAGAGATTGGGAAGGAAGGGAAATAATTAAATCTTGGGAGAAAATGAAGAACCCTCTCATGAAAATTGCATGCTTGAAACTTGCATGTTTTAAGACTTGTTTATAGATGAAATTTTAGAGGTAAAATTGGAGATTTTAGAATTAATTTTAGAAGGCTCACAACCCTTTTATGATTGATCAATGATAACTCTGAAGTTTTTAATATGTAGATGAGAATGACATGAACACAAGCAAGAGCTAAACTTAATAGAATCTCATTAAAAAAATATTTCTAGCGTAGATTCAAGCGACAATAGGATAAATAACCCATTGAGAGGAAGAAGAAAAGTAGTTACAAATGAAAACGAGTAACCTTTTCATAAAGAAATACATAGTATAATCCACACTTCAAAGGAACCGAGAGATAACAACATGCACTAGAAATTAAAAAATATGAAAGATTGTGTAGATAAAAAAAAAATTAAAAATCAAGGAAAATATCTGTAGGGTTCACTTCAAAAGTTAATTTTAGAAAATGTTGAAAAATACTACATTTTCATAACATATATATAGTAGGAAAACTTTTCACAAAAATAGTAATCATTTGTACTAACTTGAGGTTTGTAATTTATTTTATATGAATTTTTGAATTATGGATGCAATGCACAATAGCTTATTGCATTAGTAATCTTCAAAACCAATTTTTTTTGAAAATATTAAGCTCTATATTAAAAAAAGGCAAAGGTCAAGAACATTTCAAAACCGCACCTAGAAGAAGGCTAACAAAGTAACTAATTCATTTTCATAACATTCTCTCATCAAGATTAAGAGTTATGTATTGGAGATGGAAAACCATTCATCTAAGTACTTTAACATGATTAAACATAATGAAAAATATGGTGAGTAAACAGTTACCACTTTAAGGTAGGATTATATGTAGTGGATCATGCAACATTGAAATGACCTTTAGAAAGAGCTAAAATGACCTTTTAGCAAGATGAAGGTTAATATATCACATGTTTGTTAACATATGCACTAATTATATCATTTTGGAGTTAGAGAACATATCAAATAGAATAAAAAAAATGTCTCTTACAAGAATAATACGATTTTATACAACAGATATACATGCTCAACTATTTTAGTTTGCATATCAAAAAATGTAGATAAACCAAGTCAAGTTGCTTGCCCATATAATTTGTATTTCAGAATGTGGATAAACTAAGATGAGTTTGAAAATTTCACACATTTATATAAATGAGGAATCATCAAATCAAAATTACCATAAATGGCAGAAAGAAGTCTTTAATAAGAGCTCATGATAGAGGCAACATATTGTTTTGTATTTCCAAGTAAATAAAGGCAAACCTTTTGTTACCATTCAAATAGTTAACAAAACACAGACAAACTAGTGTGTCATGTTTAGAGAGAATACTTATCTTATGGACTATGATAACTTATCATAGTCCATAACCTATCAAAGAATTGAATTTCAAAAAATCATGGGAAAATATATATCTTCGTAACATACATATGGAAATACAACTTTTCATGAAAGTGGAAAATTCATTTATCAATTGTGCTAACCTGAGGGTAAGAATTTTGATGTTCCATGATCCATTACACATAGTCTTGTCTTAAAGTGGTAATTGTTTACTCTCTGTATTTTGCATTATGTTTAGACATGTTAAAGTACTTAGACAAGTGGTTTTCCATCTCCAATTTTTTACTCTAAATCTTGACGAGAGAATACTGTGAAAATGAATTAATTATACGAATAAATTCATCTAACAATACATATTCAATTCACACCCAAATATAAAATACTGTACATATTCAATTCACACCCAAATATAGAATACTATAAAAGTTTATAAAGAATTTAGACGTATTTGTTTGTACCACAGTTGTTGTTGATCTAAAAGCACTTAAACAAAGACTGATTATCAGTTTTTAGAGGGTTGAATCTTTCTGTTTATGAGTACCTAGAGAGCAATATAATTTTTAATGGAAAATTATATTGCGAAAATGTACTGAAATAAAAGACGTAACCCTATATTTATAATAGATTTATTGGTCATTTCTGTTAAAAGCCTAATAACCAATTTATGAGCCCACACCAATTATGCAAACCAAATTATTATAACATGAAGTGTATTGGGCTATACACCGAATTGATCACAACAAGCCCAATCAAAATATTTATTAGACCATAATTTACCTAAATTTTTCAAAAACTAAAACAAATAATAATTAATATTAGCCCATAATCTTATATTAATTACTTTGTTAGCCTTTTTCTAGCTAAGGTTTTGAAACGTCCTTCCTCTTTTACCCTTTTTTTTTACATGGAGCTCAATATTTTCAGAAAATCTTGGTTTTGAGGATCACCCATGCAATAAGCTATTATGCATTGCATCTATAATTCTAAAATTTATGTAAAAATGAATTACAAACTTTAGGTCAGTAAAATTGATTAATGAATATTCCATTTTTACAAAAAGTTGTCCTTATATATATATATATATTCTAAAATTAAATTTTGAAGTGAACCATGCTTATATTTTCCTTGATTTTAATGTTTTTCTATCTATACCACTTTTATATTTTTCAATGTTGTTGTTGTCTCTTAGTTCCTTTGAAGTGTGGATTAAACTATGTATTTCTTTATAAAAAGTTTATTGCTTTTCATTTATAACTACTTCTCTTCTTCCTCTTATTAGGTTATTCATCCAATTCTCGCTTTTATCCAAGCCAAAAACATTCTTTTAATATGAGCATGTTCCTTACTTTATTAAGTTTAGCTCTTGTTTATGCTTGTGTCATTCTCATTTTACATATCCGAAACTTCAAAGTTGTTGCCAATTCATTAAATAGAATACAGGTGTTATTGGGATTCTTTAATTAGACACATACTTATTTTAGTTGTAATTTGACACACCTTCCCAGTTACATGTCACATTGCTTCAAAAAACTTTCTTGATTCATTGGAAACTACTAAATTGATAGATGTTAATCTTCATATGAGCTTGAAAGGTATTTTAGCTTTTTGCTTTTCATTTTCTTTTTCTTAGTTTTGACTATTTATTAGCATTCTTTAATTAGTGCTTAAGGATTTCTTGGAATGAACTAGAATGAAAATTACTTTGTTTGCCAAGAAAAGAACATGTCCCTGCCTTATATGTCATGTTATATTATAGACTAAGACTTTGTTAGAAGCTTAATTAGTATGTGAATTTTGAATTTTACGATTATAAGAACAGTTTCAATCTGCTTTCTTTTATATATATAACCTATGTTTCTCACCATTTATATTTTCTCTCTAACCCTTTTATGAAATATGGATCGATGAAAAATATTTGGATCAAGCTCTATTCATCAAACTACTAGGCATAAGATGCCTTCTAGCTCCTTAAAGCCATTTAAAAGATGAAAAACCATAATTATTGATGAAATAACTCAACCTGAACCAAGATCAACCCATGAACCACTTGACAACATCGAAATGGATAAGATAGTTATTGAAAATTTTAACCTATCTAACTCTAATTAATAAAATGGAGGAGATGTCGATGTTGAGTAAACGCAAGATATCTTCCCTTCTCCTTTTACCACCGTTATCATACCTAACAGAAAATCGAAGACATCAACAATTTGAGAATCTTTTCTTGAAGAGAAGATAGTTTACCTTTAGAGACACACGATGTATAGTGTGTAAGTTTTTCCCTTCTCTCTTCACCACCATTATCATACCTAATAGAAAATGAAAGACATCGAAAATTTGAGCATGTTTTCTTGAAGAGAAGATAGTTACCCTTAAAGACACATGATACATAGTGTGTAAGTTTTGTGAAAAAAGTTGAAACTTAAATCAACTCATACAACTACACACCTTATGAGACATATAAAATAATGTATTAAGAGAAAGAAAGCATTGAAAAGATTCTTTCTAAGGGCCAAATAATATTGAGGTATAAAGTCATTAAATTTCATGCAAGTGTGTCTATAACAAGTAGATCGCTTAATAAAATGAGTGAGAAATATAAGCACACTAATGTCAACAATTTCAATTGCCTTTTTTTAGGGAACATTTACTCTTAATTTACCTATTAATACATTTAATTTCTATTTGTTGGTTAGAGAAATACTCATATATTTCATTTTAGTAGCTAAGTTGCCAATCGATTTGTTAAGAATCCAATGTTTAGTTTCTTCTGCTCAATCTTACAACCATTATATGTAAAAATTAGTTGAAAGCAAGCAAAGACTGATTACATATGGGTGGTATAGGTGAAAGAAAAAAAAATTAAAAAAGAGTTTGATCAGCTCTACATAATAAGTTTAACAACAAACTTATAGAAATTAGATGCATAGAATATTGAGTATATGGTTATAACTGCTTATTGGATGGACATCAACACTAAGGTAATGTAGAAGCAAATAATAAGCTTTCTTCACATGCCTCCCCCTAAAATGGGGAGAAATATTATAATGGCATTACATAACTATTTCATTGAATGGGAAATACAGAAGAAGGTGTAATATAGTATAACTTCATATATGCCTTTAATTTTTTTTTATTGCTATTATTTTATAATTATTTGTTTTATAATTTGTAAGTGCACCCTATCACCGTCAATAATGCCTCCACTAGTGACGTATATATGAGGTTGTTGAAAAAGGCATTTTACATGGAGCAATCATTAGTGGTTGGTGGTCAACTCTTCCAAGTTTAATGCATGACCCATGCCATTAACGTTCTTGTATAGGATGGCATTAGTGTAATTAGAGATAGTGCAAAGTATACACAAGCGAGTGAGGCTAGACAAAAGGACTTCATCCATATTTGTCATATATGTGGTAAACAACAAAAAAAAAATAAAAAATAAAAAATTGATTAACTAACCTAATAGAACAACCTGCGCCAAATGTTGAGGGTTGCTTTGAATTTCCAAAAAGCTTTTCCATGGGATGCCAACAATGATGGAGTATTTCAGGAATTTTGCCCCTCTCTACAAGAATGGGATAGGGTAGACTCTATATGTGATTTTTTAAGTATTTCAACAATGTTGCAGAGATTGTTGCGAAGTTTTATTTCCTTGAAATCTTTAAAATAAAAAAGATATTAAAGGATAGAGAGTTTGATTCAAATAAAGATATGAGCTATTAGCTCAAAATTTGACAAATACTAGGGACATGTCAATTTACTTATGTCACTTACAAACACAGTATATCCGAGGTGAGTTACATCAACTTCTAGACTAAACAAATACAAACCCTCTAATGAAGATTTATACTTTTATTATAGATTTACATTTGAGTTCATACAATATCCTTTTTCAATGCCATATGTTGAGTATAACGTGAGGAAAGAGATTAATAATGTCAAAAAAATGTTCGAGAACTTATTTGACAAATACAAGGACATCATTTATCAGAAAGATCTAACCATTATCCCTCAAACTCAATTAAAATTATAATTTGGTAAGGTTACTTAATAAATTATAACTATCTTCCAAATTAAATTACTTTTTTTCAAAATACTTATTTTTACATTATTATTATTAATCAACCATTTTAGGAAGTGGGTCATCAATGTCCTCTAGTGATAGTAGAAAGACGATAACATCATCATCATGATAACAAATTCCATCATAGCAAGATTAGCAACTTGAGAAGATGAATACAAAGCAAGTCGTACCTGATAAATTAGAATTAGATATGTGTCTTGAAGAGAGACTTAAGGAAGGTTCAATTAATTTCAATGTTTTAGCATGGTGGCAACTTCACACTACAACAAATTCGATAAACTGTGACGTCAAAATTTGTCACATAAAGTGTCATTTTTGTCACTAAATTTTTTTTGTGACGAAATTTTGTTATCACAAGGATTGTCACTGCAACCCCATCTCAAAAAGTATATATGACATAATTTGTATTTGTTATCAAATAGTCAAGTTTTAGTAACGAAAACTTTCATTGTCACTATATGTTATCACTTTTTGTAATGTTAATAATGTCATAATTAATATCAAAAATTTGTCATCTAATATTATATTTCGTCACAAAATTATTACACTTTTAATGATAAAATTATATCTCGTCACCAAATAATGTGGCTATGGTGATGAAAATCACTATAGATATGAAAATAATGAAATTATAGTGACAAAAATATTGTTTAAATTTTTGTCATCTAAATTTTTCTTTCGTCATAATAGATACGATGATAAATGACAATAAAAGAAATCGTCACCAAATAATATACCTTTTTATGATGAAAATGTATTTATCATTGAACTAATAAATTTTAGTGATGTAATAAACGTCATAATTAAAAGACAAATTTCTTTATCGAAGTGTTATTTTTCTTTACAAAATTTATATTGTTATTATATAATTATATTTGTGAACAATATAATTTATCACAACAAGATATGACATTTTATTACTTAGAACCTAATATTTGAAAATTGCAATAAATAAAAAATATCATAAATTATTGATAAATATACTTCAAGAAAATATATGAAAAATAAAATTTTTAACATTCTCAAAATACAATTCTTAACATTCTCAAAATAAAATATCAATGAACATAAATTCAACGATATCAAACCATTATATTAGTAACTAAATCAACATAACAAGTCTTAAAACAATAATGAAAACTTACCAAAAAAGTCATCAAGACCAATCTCTTTTCAAGCTTTACTTCTCAGATGACTTTGGTCCATCTTCCTTCCAAAACTAACAACTGCAAAATCAATATACAATAATATCATCAAAAAATGTAAATAACTCTTGCTTGATTAGTAACTATAAACAACTAAACATGCATTTCTTATCTAGAACTAGTGTGAATAACAATAATAAGTTATTTCATTAAAATATTAACAAAACTATATAAAATTGTGAAACAATAACGGTAGCCAAACATATTACTTCCACAAAATTGTTTACGATATGTTCATCCCATTGGCTACTATAATTTCCATTAGCCAAATCAGTTGATGAGGTATGTCTACTTAGAGGTTTTAGACCATATCCAAGGCCCTTTATGTAACCGCTTCCGTGTCCAAGGACTTCTAGAACTATCTTATCTGTTGTCTTCAAATTTCCTTCATGATTGTATTGCTTTTGCTTCTCAACCATTACATTCTATTATAACATGTAAGAAAAATTAGTTGTTAGCTTTATGGAATGAAGCTAATTGATATAGAATATTAATTCATGAACTATTTACCCAATTTTCTTCAAACCCTTGAGATGACCACCCCTTTTTCTCAGTGTAATGTGTTCTTTTATATAACTCAATCCTATTACAATGTTCTCCATTCAACTCTTTTTCAGACTACCATAAAAGAACATAATTAAAATATTGATCAAATAAATAATCTCATTAAATACGTTGGATAACACTTAGGTTTGAAAAAAAAAGGAAGCAAATACAACACTTACTATTTCATGTCGACGAACAGTAAATGGCTTCCTTCCAGAAATATGTGGAGCTTTGACTTGATTTTGATTTTCAGTATTGATAGTACTAATGTGCTATAATTTAAAAAAAAAAAAAAAAGCATTCCAAAATAAGTTATAATCTATGTTGCAAAAATATAACAGATAGAATGTCAATTAAATATAAACAATTATACAGTAGCCTTTCCAAGTACTTATAAATGTGCATAAAAAATTAAGAAACCTGTCTCTTCTTATTCGACAAAAATTTGCATTTTGAGTCACTTTTATATAAATAAATTAAGAGAAAAAAAAAAAGCTGAAAGCTTATTTACTGTAAAGTCATGCATGTATGTATTTTTATGTAAGTTGTCAGAAGCTGAAGAAAAACCATTAGGATACTTTATATGGTAACCTAACCTAATCTATTCAATTGCTAATTATTCTAGAACAATAATAGATTTCCTTTTTAATAAAATGGGTAATCATCAATGCACTATTTTACAACAAACATATCTTTCTCTCCAACTTGTCCCTAAGATAGAAGTAACTTTGCCATAGATAAAATTATACAAATGCAGATAAAATTATTCGTTCATATCCTATGATATTTTTCTGTGCTTAGAAGAATACAAAAATTACCAATACCTTGATGTGTTCATCACAAAATTCTATTATTCCAAGCTTTTTTCACTTTCTTTCACTTATTGGAGAACCAATACATCTTTAGAACTTGTGATATTCAAGCAATCAGCTCACCGTCATTATCTTTACACACGACAGTCACTTGAATTTCCATGCTACTTTGCAAATCTTTGCTCTCTTTGCCTTTGAACCGATGGCTTCACAGTCGTACTCTCTCTTTTTAGATCAAGTAAACCAGCTACGGGATCATTCTATTAATTAACTTTAAATTTATAATCTTAGGTAATCAACGAGAAATAGACGTGAATGAGGAGAGAAAAATCTTTTTATTTATTCCTTGAAGAAGCTAAACATTTATAGAAGAAAGGTTGATGTAAACAATATGCATAACAATTGATTATCATGCATAACAGTTGCTAAACTTTTGCACTTAGCCTCGGTATAAGATTGAGAGACTGAGTGTTGCTTCTTAGATGACCGTAACACTGTATTTTGTTTTGTCCTAAGAAAATACAAAAATGTATGGTGTTCTGTTTGTCATCAAAATCAATGACCAATCAACATTTAAGATACCAATTAATTCTAAACAAATTGACCTTCTAAGCTTCAAGCCATGACCTTGAGCACCCATAAGGTATTTTGAATTTCTCTTTCTAGCCTTAAAATGTGTGTCAAGAGATTTATGTATGAATTGGTAACTTTGTTGACACTATAAAGGTCATATTTGATCTAGTTATAGTAAGACATTAATTGTAGCATTTCTATTATGTTACGATATTCTTATAGATTCTTTACCGATTCACTTTTGGTACCAAATATTTAAAGTTCACTTACCATTAGGTTGGTAAAACAGCTTGGACACAGTATAACTGGAGCAGAAGCAGAAGAAATGATAGCATGACCCTCAACCTCTTTTTCATCTATCACATACAATTAATTACAGTAAACAAAACAGGTTTATGATTCTTTTTTCTTTCACTAAGTAGAAAGTCAGAATGCATACATGCTTTCTACTGCAATTGATCAATTAATGAACGGTTATGATAATTTTAGTTGGCTAATAAAAGCAGTACAAACAGCATACAACTGAGATAAATTTTTTTTACAAAGTCAACCTGTAAAAAATACTTCTGTAGGTAACGGAAAAGAAAAATTGTAATAAACAAGGTACTATTTGAAGTTGACAAAAAGATTACATGATCTGGTGAAGTTTTATTTGTTAATAGAGAAGAAGAGAATAAAAAATCAGTCATGAAGGATTTTTCCAAACAGCAGGTAATTTTGTACAAGGATTTTTCTAAGCATCAACTACTATGACTTAGGTGCTCTTCTTAAGATTAATGTACGATAGATTTACTGGTCAAAGATGAGAAAGAAAGAACAACTCAAACTTCCTACAGATAGCCTTCAAAAAGAGCCCTAACGTCACAAGTGCTTGCAAAATCACAACACTTATAAACCATCCACCATCACTCCTTATCATGCAAACACTACTAGAATCAACAACAAAATCACTTACCTAAAATTACTACAGCAAAATCTTACACTACAACAAAATCACTCAACAAACAATAATAGCAATCAACAAATATATACAATTTTCACTTAAATAAAGAAGATTGGGAGACTTGAGGAGGTTCTACTTACCTTGAATGTTGGAATAAGTCTTACTTCTTGTAGATTTTCAAATCTTTGTTCAAGAAATTGAGAAAGAGATAAAAAATTTAGGGATCCCTTTTTTGACTTTACCCTTCTTCACGTTTTCTCCTTCTTTTTTAGATTTTATTTTCTTTTTATTTTATATTATTCTATTTAATATTTTTTCAAACCAAGTCTCTAAAATTCTTGTAACAAAATTTTATTTTTTGTCACTAAATAAATATATGATAACAATAATAAAGTGTCACTAACATTTTAGAATTACTTTTAGGGTTGGATTTGAAACAAACAGATTCGGATTCGTTTTTGAGTTCGGCTCGAATAAATCTAAAATGAACTGGCTGAACCCAAACATGAACTTGAACCTGAACTATAATTTTAAAAATCAACGAATACGAATCCGAACACGAACCGATATGAACACGAACCCGAACTTAAATTAAATTTTTTTTAATTATATTTCATTAGTTATTTGTATTAATTATAATTTTTAACAAAATATAAATACGAATTATACGAATCGAATATGAATACAAATACGAATACGAACTAAGTTATACGAATAGAACATGAACCTGAACTTTATTATAAAAAAATTCGACGAACACGAACATGAACTGTATGAAACAAGCCCGAACACAAATATGTGCATTTTTGCATTTGATTCAACTTGAATCTAGCCCTAATTGCTTTCATGACACATTTGATAATTTGTCATCTAATTTCATTATTAATAATATCAATTATCGTCATTAAAAAAATTCTTATTCAAATAATTTTTTCTTCAAATTTTAATTATGATATATTTTCCTTTTCTATTTGAATAAATATATATTGGTGACTAGGTAGGACTAGATTTGAATCGAACATGTCAAGGTTTGTTTTAAAGTTTAGTTCGAATAACCCTGAAACAAATTGTTCAAACCTAAATACGAACACGAACATGTATATTGGTGACAACAATAATCCGTCAATAATTTTGTTCATGTGCATCAATGACAACAATTATATTGTCATTAAATATTAATATTAAGTGACATAAATAATTGTCATCAAATGTGTTCTTTCCAAAAATGTTAGTAGGAAATTTTACCATTAGTGACAACTAATTAAATTGTCATCAAATATTAATATTATATGATAAAAATAGTTACCATCAAACTTATTTCCTCCAAAAATTTTGCCATGAAATTTTACTTCTATATCAACTGTGACGAATATTATATTTTGTCACAAACAATAATCAACTATAACAATTAAAATAGTCACAAAAATAATATTTTATAATTATTTTATATATTAATTAATGACAAATCTGTATTACGTCGTTAAAATATGCAATATTGTGACGATACATTCGTGATAAATATATATTATATCGTCATAAAATTATTTTAAACTATGCTACCAAATGAAAAAGTGACAAAATTTAATTATCCGTTACTAAATATGAACATTGGTGATGAACAACTTGAATTTTGTTAACAATATCTTAATCATCACAATAATAAATGATTTAATGACAGTTATAAAAAAAAACGTCATCAAAGACTGTTATATGGTGACAAAATTACATGCGTCACAAATAAATTTGTCATAAAATATATAATTTCTTGTAGTGTCACCAGCATAGATACCGAGTCTTGTCTCATATAGCATTGAAAAATCTAGCAATTTCAATCTCGTTAGTAACTTTAGAAAACATTTTCAATGTTGGTAATAAGGTTATTGACCTATATTGGGCATCTCTATCACCAAAAATTGTAAGTATGCTTATTTATGATAGTGATTGAATCAAAGTCATGCATCAAATTACACAACCCATTAAAGTATGTGAAATTTTAATAATTGCTTACATAGTGTTTGATTTACAGTATGATATTTACCACTTAATGGATTAACTAACTACCCCATTTATTTTCCTTTGATTATTGTAGACTGAAAATGATATTAAGGAGATTTAATTGGCTAAAGATTAATGGATTGGACTAATGATTTTGTAACTAATTTATAATTTGATTTTGTTGGATGGTTTGTAAACTTTGTGTTGTTGGCTTTTGTGGTTTGTATTGTAAACTTCGTTATTTGATTGTTTTAGTTGGATTGGATTTGTTGATTGATGGAACAAATTTACTGCATATATGTGGATTTGTTATTTATTTGATGGAGCAAATTTATAATGTTAGTTGACTGTTGGTTGCATTAGATTAGGATTTGTTATTGGTTTGATTGAATTTGGTTATTTATTTTTCAACACAGTAGATTTATTGCATATATATGTAGCAAATTTATTGTGTTTGTTGGATTGGATTGGATTTGGATTTGTTGTTGGCTGGATTGGATTTGGTAATTTGTTATTTGATGCAACAATTTTATTCAATATATATGTAGATTTGTTGTGTTAGTTGGTTAGACTAGTTTAGGATTTGTTGTTGGTTGAATTGGATTTGATGATTTTTTATTTGATTGGTGCAAGGTGTTCGTGCAATTTTGCATTCCATTTGTCTTTATTTTATAGCATATGCTTAGATGTGGTCAAAAATAGTTAAGTTTGAATAGTCAAGTTTCAAGTCAAAATTTGGATGCATTTTCATAAAACAAGTTGAGTATAAAATATTCAAGTTTGAACTTATTCTTCAAATTTAGAATTAAATTATTTACAAATTGAGTTTGAGTTATAACTTATCAACCACAAATCGACTCTTTTTTATTCTATAAATTTTTAAATTGACTCTTTCTTATTTTAACCTGTTATTATTAGAATTTCAATTCAAATATAAGAACACATTGAGCATTTGAATACCAATATAGATGAATTATTCATTAGCCAAATTTTTATAAATTCTTGTTTAGTATAGCTTCTAACTTCCATGTCATGAATTGAAGTGTATCTTTAAAGCTAATTATATTCATCGTTGCTTATTAATAGGTGAGGTGATTGCACTGCTAGAATGTTAAGGATATTCTTGTCCATATTGTTTCAGACCAAACATGTTTGTTTGGTTATAATATTGAACATCTTTGTTTGTTTCCACTATAGCAAAGCCAAACGAATGAACGTGCACATGTATAGTAGAATGAACACAAACAACGAATGAGACCTATGTCTGTTCCCCAAACATGAAACAAACATGAGTATGCCTTACTTAGCAAATGAAGTGAGACTGCATTTCTCCATGTTCGCGTTTGGTTTGCTTCATATCTAGCCTAATTAGATGGTCGATTCTTGTACGACCGTAATAAAATTTTTGTATGTTATTCACAACAAAAAGTTTTACAACGTGAATAGAGTTGATTGTTGTTTTTCTTCATCGTTAGTTAGTTTTGATATACCGATTTGATTAGAACTTTGTTATTTCAGTTTATATTTATTTGTTGATATCTACCTTTATTAATGATGTTATTGATGTTAATAGTCTCAAGTTAATCTGAAGAAGAATCTTAGTGTACTCATTAATTTTATTAGTAGAAGTTTTTGAGTTAGACTAGGTTCCGTGGTTTTTTACTTTGCTTCGTGAAGTTTTTCATATAAAAATTCTAGTGTTTTTGTTGGTGTATTTGATTATTATTTTTTATAGTTGATTTATTATTTTAATGTTATTACCTATTTGATACTTTTATTTTTATAATTATTTGGATTTTTCTCAATAGATTCTGGTGCTATTTTTCCTTTTTCTCTCTCTAGATCAAGATCTGTGTGTCCTTTTCTTTGGTTTTCAATATAGTAAACGTGGCCGTAAGAAATTATGTGTGAAAGACAAAACACAAGAAAACATACAATGAACTTCAACGCTTGAATTTTCTTCTTAATAAGAATGCAAGTCTCAACAATGTCAAACTTGGCTTCCAAAGTTAGTACAAATTCTTCTCTTCCTTCCACTTGATTAATTACTACATATATAATTAGACATTTTCAGACGTAAGATTTTAACAGTACAAATTACAGCCTCATAGAAAATATAAAATACGTATCTTCTCAAAAGACCATTATTTTTGTCTCATACATTTAAGGTATACTCGCGTACTTCAATCTATCTTCATTGAGTTACCGCCTGACTTATCATAAGAACCAGTAGGCAGATTCCCACAATTATAGTTTGTATTACGAAGAGACATAATGGAAATCAAAATAAAGGTTGCGGTTCTGAAGAATTTCATCCACCATTTCAGTTCACTTTGTTGAAGCCACCAGAATGTGTAGGATCCTGTAATCAACCAAGCCGCACGCCATCTTCTTTCCATAGCATATCCCGCTAAGGCAGGAGCAATATCCTCTGGCAGAAGTCTCCGGTTGACTATGATTGAGTTACCAATATATCGGCCCAACGCAACGGCGTCTTCCAGGGCTGCGCAGCCGCCCTGTCCGAAATCAGGTGTCATAGGGTGCATGGCATCTCCAGCCACCGTTATGTTTCCCTTACTAAGGTTCCCCAGGATAATGTTCCAGGGATATCTGAACATCAATGGAGCCCATGTTACTGTTGACAGATCAGAACGCTTAATGATTTCTAGGTAAGGCTGAGGGAAGTTCCGGGCATAGTTCTCAATTACTTCTCTCAGGATTAATTCCGGATTTTCTGGCGTTACAGCTCCTGCAAAAGAGCAATATTGATGGGAACTCTCAAAATTCCTTATAAATTCCCCATTTTAAAAATATTATATGGTTAATCTTCTCGTGGTCATTAACATTTTTTGATAGAATAATATTACAACTGTATAATTGAAAATTATTAATTTAAAAAATTATGTGATAACAATACTTATTAGTAGTGCAAATACCTTTAAAAAAATTACTGAGAATATATACAGAGTTACATAGTCGGTTACGACATAGGGACCAACAAAAAACATTAGAAGAAAATAGCTATTTATATAAATTTACCTTTCGATGGAGATATACAATTAAGATACCAATAAACCTCCTGATCATTGATAGGAATAATCCCACCTCTTTTGTCCATATGTTTCAATTGTTGCACTTCTGGTTCCAGTCCGTGGCCTTCAGGAAACACAGCTAACCCACGGGCTGCTGATCGCCCGGAATTGACTGCTTCCGCAAGCCCTAGAGACCGCGCTACCACCGAGTGCACCCCATCACATCCTATCAAAATCTGAAATATAGCTATTTGTTGTAGAATTCATATACAGTAAGTATATTTTTTTAAAATTGGTTTTTAAAGAATTGATATCCAATTGGACCTTTGTTTTGATGATGGTTCCATCTTCCATTCTCAATATGACAATGGCTAAACCTTCTTGTTCTTCTGTTTGAACTGAAGCCAGCTTGGAACAAAATCTAATTGTCTCAGCAGGTAATTCATCAGCCAAAGCATTTAATAACGTTTTCCGATGCACTGATCGCGGTCCATGTTTACTACATATAAAGTAAGCTCAATTAACTAAAATTCATCATGTTTAGTATCAGTTAATTTCATAAGAATATATAAATAAATGAAGAATATGATTAACTCACTCCTTTGTTATTCCCTTCAAAGGGAATCTCCGATCAGTTCCAAGATCAATATTTATCATGCGTCCTCTAAATTAAAGAGAAAATTAACCTGTAAGTTTGTGAAATATTAATAGGAAGAAATTAAAATATTTATGAGATTAGATTTATATGTATACTTTCTGAAAGGAGAATAAAGGCAAGTGAGCTTGTGAGAAACGCCGAGAGCATCAAGAGCGAGCCATGCATTTGGATGGAGGGTTAGGGCCGAGCCTGTGGCTCGTAGCCCATCGGCTCTCTCGAGCACCATGGCTCGAACCCCGACTCTCCTCAAGGCCACTGCGGTTGCCAACCCTGCAATTCCTGCACCTACTATGACCACTTCCTCGACTATTTCCATCTCCCTTGTTTTCTAATTTTTTTTCTGTAAACTAAATTTCTGCACTCATATATTAAGAAGTTAAGCACAGTTGCCAAGATAACAGCCCTTTATTGGTATATATATAATAATAACAGGGATTGGAGATGTTAAAAATAATGTAATAAATTATCTAACTTCCAACTTTTTGATGCAAACACTCTGAAATTGTAAGCGACCTGCCCTTGAGATGTTTTATTATTTAAGCAAAAAAAATTTTGGTTTATGTCAGGGTAGATGAGCGATTATCTAGAGGGTTAAAGCATTAAAAAATTAACCTAATATTTGGACGCCGGCTTTTTTCGGCTTTACGTACAAGAATATTAGAAAACAGCCAAAGGAAGAATAAAAGGCCGTCTTGAGGATGAGAATGTATCTCAGTTTTGTGAGCATTGGTGTAGAAAAATTTATTGCTAAATGTAAGTCTGTCTTCTCATCTCATTAAGATTTTTTTATTTGTTAGTATTTATTAGAAATAATCTAATGTAACTAGATTTCTTATCTTACAACACATAAAAAACTTGTTAGTGAATTTCATATTTATTCCTGGTAGGATTACAAACCAAAACTTTGATTTTTGACGCTCATCACAATATCAGAGATCTTCTCACGAATTTGGTGGTTAAGTTCTTATATTTATAATAATAAAAATAAAATACCATAATATTATTTTCGGCCCAATCGTCCATATATCCGAGTCGAAACTTGGCTACATTTGGACTCAAATCTTTGACTGAAGGAAAACTCAACGAGAAGCCAATAAAAGGGATATTAATTAAAATATATTTGTTTAATTCGTTCTATTTTTTTATTGGCCAAGCAACATTGCCACCCTACCTATAAAAGTTTAAAAAGCCAAATACCCACCCGTTGACTAAAGTCAGAGGGGTATTTTTGTTTTTTTAAATAAAAATAAAAAAATAAATTTTATAAAAATATTAAAATTTAAATTTAAAATAAAAATATTAAAATAATAATAATAATTTAATAAAAATTTAAAAAACAAAATAAATATTTGAAAAAGCAACCATCGTCTCTGGTAGTATCACTAGTGACGGTGACCACCTTTGACCTCACTAGATGACCAAAAATAGTCACTTGGTTTTATTAGTGATCGGATTTGATCGTCACGATAGCGAAGACAGTCAGATCTGGTCATCTCTATTATCTAAAATAGTTGAAAATGACTGATATCAAGCATTCTAACCATTTTCGACCTTCTCTAATTGCGGAGGTGACCAGATCTAACCACCTCCGCCATCGTGACTATCAGATTCAACCATCAATAAAACTATGTGACTGTTTTCGATTACTTGATAAGGTTAAAGGTAGCTACCGTCACCAACAACGGTTACTATTTTTTTAATATTTATTTTATTTATTTTATATTTGTTATTTATTATTAAATATTTATTAATTTATTAAATATTTATTATTATTATTTCATTTTAAGTTTGTTTTAATATTATTTATATTAAATTTATTTTAATATTAATATTATTGAATTTTATAAAATGTATTTTGGTCTTTTCATAGAAAAAAGTGGGTATTTAGCTTTTCAAACTTTCATGGGTGGGATTTTGTCATTAAAGGAAACCTTCGGCGAGAACTTGTCGTTTGGCCTTTTTTATTTTACAATTTTAGCTAATTTGGAGCAGATTTTGAAAACTATCCCTCATTATAAGAGGGGGGAGGCGAGACACTGTCACTTCTCTTATCAAAACATCACCTACCCACCTAACCTAAATAACGTCAAAAATTTTAAGTTTTCAGTGTTGTCAACCATATTTCGTTCAGTTTCATTAGTCAAATTAGTTGCAAAATATAACCCAAAGCTAGTAAATTTTGCGTTTTGTGTTTGGGTTTTGTTTGTGTTAGATCTTGCAATATTTAGGTGAAAAAAAAAAATCATTTTTTCTTTAAATGTTCATTACAAATGCATTTTTGTTAGATTAGAAGGCGATTAAAGGGTTGAAACCATGAATGTCATGGAAAAATCTAATTTTCTAACGGTTTAGGGTTTAGTGTTTTGATTAGTAAATTGATGTTGGGGATAGTGATAAATGTCAATTGCATGTATAATTTTGTGGTTAATTTATGGAGTTGTAGGGGTGATTTGACCATTTTTTCCTTATTATATGCATATTTTAGGATCACAGGTTTTCATATTTGGTTTTGTAGAAAATGTTGTAGCATCCTAGATTAGAAAAGTCCTTAGAGGTAGAGTTTTAGGGTTAGAAATGAGATTCAGGAATAGATTGGGAGTCTAGAAGAGTTTAGGGGTGAGTTAGTAGGTTTCCAGAGCTGTGTGGCCTTCGTATGATTCCTTTAGGGAGGTTTTAATCATGCAAAGCGTGGAAAATGAATTTCCTTCATTTCCCTTGGTGCACTCCCGTGCACCTTGCCCTGCACGCTTGTGCAGGTGGGATAAATGAGAGAGATGGGAGATTAAGTTTTCATTTCTCACCCAGTTTCCCATTTTCGGCTAAGTTTCTTTGTTTTCAGCAGCTCCCAGCCCTAGAGCAGATTTTCAGTCACCAACAGCTCCCAATCCCACAAGAGAAGCAAGAGAATAGCTTGAAAGTTAAGATTTCCAGCAGCCATGTCAAGGTAAGTGTTTCTTACTTCTTCCTGTATTCCCAGCTTGCTTTGTGATGCTTGATGACGTTGGAAATGCTTGTTACATTTCCAGCATGTTATGATATGTTTGTATGTATGCTTATAGAAGTGCCAATGATATGTGTTTTAAGTTAATTTGAATTTGGATGAGAGATGGCTTGGATTCCTGCATTTCCAGGCAAGTGCTCGTGTGTCCTAGTTTTTACAAGGGCACGCCCATGTGCACGAAGTGTGCACGGCTTAAAAGGCAGACGCACGCCCGTGCGTCTTGAGAAGCACGGTCGTGTGCCAATTTTATTGCATGAAATAGCCAAAAATTCCAGAAGCGTGCACGACCGGCTGTAGAGCCAACGCACGACCCTATGCGTCTAGGTACACGCCCGTGTGCCTTTGTCAAGCACGACCATGTGCCTTGCCTACACGCCCGTGCAACAGCAGAAAATTCCCAGAAATGCAGAAAAATGAATTATAAAGGCTGGGTAGCCTTTCTAATGATTAATATGTGTCAGATAAGCCAGATAACAGATAATAAAGCTGCATATGCATACCATAACATGACATGTAGCTTGAGCGAGGATCAAGGGATCCAAATTCAGTAGTTTCAGCATTCAAAACCTAATGTACGGGTTAGATTTTGGGTGAACTCGAGGGGGCATCTGTGGGATCCAACTTTCTAACACTAGTCAGATTGACCAGCATTTCATATACAGCTTTCTAGCCAGTAGCTAGACTGTCCAGCCCACATGGCCAAGATACCGAATCCCTGTGTTCATCAGCCTTATCAGCACAGTAGGTACCTTCGGGTACATATAGATTATTCAGATGCATGTATCATCAGTTACTTTCAGTTAGCATGACATGAAATACATATCATGACATGTAATAATTATAATAATGAGATTCCAGATAATCACCATAATCAGTTCCAACGCCAGCAAGCGACTAGATGTATGAATAGGGTCAAGGCCAGGTATGTGTGTTTGTTTGTTGCTTGCTTGGGTAAGGGAAGTAAGGAATGCTTGCTGGGTGATCTTTATCACTCATCCCCCTTCCTTCTTCCTTCCTTTTCAGGTCAGTGTGTTGCTGGCGAGGAGCGAGTAGACTGAAGCTTGCGAGAGAGGACCCCACACACTAGTTTTCAGTTATACTTTCAGTTTTGGATATGATGGGCCTTGTACTTATTGTAAATGTACTCAGATGTAAAAAACAATTATACAGATACAGTTGTATATATGAAAAACCATTATGAGCTCATTGTATATTTGTATTCAGTTTTATTTCCAACTTCCGCTTGTATATAGATGTATAGTAGTTTTCTTTTCGTAGGATTCCCGTCATGGGTACCCAAATTTCCAGATTATTAATAAAAGAACCATGTTATTCAGCAGCAGGGGTACTCGTGGCGGTGGGTCCTACATTATTGGTATCAGAGTCATTCTCTGAACCATTTTAGTAAATATTTGAGGTTATAAGTGTGTAGAGCTTGTTTTCTCTCCCTCATAGCCATCGTTCAGACCCTCCTCACAGCACCAGTCAGGTATTTATTTTCATATTTGTTGTGAATTGTGTTTCTAACCCCATTTGTTATGATGCTATAGATATAGAAGAATACATCTCTAGATACATAGGTGAGGCCAGTAATAGCCCTCCTGTCCGCCCTATGCGTGTGAGTGATAGGCGACGATCTCAGAGTACCTTCCATGTGTCCATCAGGCCAGATCAGTTGAGAGAAATGATTGGAGAAGTGGTTAGAAAGAGTTTATAGCAGGTTGGTGTGGGAAATGTCCAAGAGCCAGCCAGAGTTACTCCTCCCTAGTATGAGAGTTATCAAATTCCAAGAAGAATACATTCTCAGCCACAGTCTCAGCCTCAGCCACAGTATTATTCATAGCCTCAATCAGTTAGAGAGGGGTATCAGTTTCCAACAGAGTACAGAGAATATAGTTAGGGTATGAGTACTAAGACAACTGGTACAAGTTTCTCAAATAGGCTACATCCGATCTACCATCTGCTAGGGTCGTTTCAGCTATCAAAATTCAGTGGGTCTTGAGATCCAACAGTGGTAGAAGATTGGGTTGAGTCAGTAGAGAGTGTAATGGGCCTTTTCACACTATCAGAGAGAGAGAAAGTCAGATACGCGGTGTTCCTTTTGAGAGGGGATGCCAAGGTTTGGTAGGGCCTAGCTAAGGCTTCCATCAATGAGGAGCAATAGACATGGGCAGAGTTCAGGTAGTTATTTGATGTCGAGTACAGAAGTACAGAGATGTTATATGTCAAGGCCTAGGAGTTTATTGATTTGACTCAGGGGTCGAGCTCAGTCAAGGAGTATGCCACGAGATTTAATGTGTTGGCAATATTTGTCCCTAGTTTGGCGGGGATAGAAATGAGCAAAGTTTAGAAGTTTATCCATGGCTTGCATCTTGTAATAGCTAAGGATGTCATGATAGGAGCGGATCCTCTCTAACGGTTCAGTGATACTTTGGGGAGAACACTCAGATCAGAGGCTGGTCTTTAGAAGATAGGTGCTATGAGTAAAGCATCTGAGAGAGAGCAAAGGACAGAGGACAGAGAACAAAGATAAAGGCAAGAGGCCGATGTCAGCCAAGAGATCAGTTAGAGGTTTTCAGAGACAGATGACTACACCACAGTTCTCATTGCCATATTGTACAAGATGCGGCAGACGTCATTCTAGAGAGTGTCTTACTGGCCAGATTGCGTGTTACTTGTGCCATCAGCTAGAGCACAAGATGGCAGAGTGCCCAGCCAAAGGTAGAGCTAGTGTTGGGTCCAACAGAGGTGGTGTTGGCCAGTCCAGAGGCATAGGAGGTCCACCCAGAGGCGGTGTTGGAGTAGAGAAAGGTGAAGCTGACATTCCCAAACCTAGTGTTGAAGTACTTAGAGGAGGTGCTGGTCCTTCAGGTGTTGACGGAGGCAGAGCCAGAGTATATATTGTCTGCCAGGAGCAGGCAGAGGTGATTCCCCATACAGTAACTGGTCTGTTACTTTATTTTGGTACTCCTTTATTTATACTTGTTGACTGCGGAGCCACACACAACTTTATATCCAGGGAAGTAGTGGAGAGATTACGTATTGGTCCCCATCAAAGTTATAGCTTTGGATGTCTAGTTTTATTTGGCTTTTGAATCATATCATTTAGACTTTGGAATCTCAAGTTATGTCCATTTTACTCCTTAGTGGTTAGACATAGAATTCACTGAGAAGGCTTGAATTTGTTGCAAAAGTTAAAGGCCCAAACGAACTCAAATTTTTCCCCGTGATAAGTTTCTAAAAAGCTTGAGATGTCCACTACAACTTTGTTATGTACTACTCTTTCAATTCATAGCTCAAACTTATTAAAAATCCTTGGTTTCCCGCTATATTGCATAATGTTTTCCTTTGCCTTTTATGCTTTAGTCGCTCATTCTTTCTTGGACTAAATTCAAACCACTAACTAGTCATTCGTCAGTGTCTTTTTAGCTTCATTTCCAATTGAATTCACTTCAAAACTAACATTTCCTACAAAACCAAACATGAAAACCTATGATCTCAAAATATGCGCATAATAAAGGTAAAATAGTTAAATCACCCTTAAAACTCTATAAATTAACCAGGAATTATGCATGCAATTAACACTTATCATAACCCCTAACTAGCTTTTTGCTAGTTCCTAGCAAAATAAGTGACTTACGAGAACACAAGAAAAATAACTAAATGAGAATAAAATTAAACTAATACATTCACTAACTATCTAAACCACTTTTATAGGTTGTCACAGTTACATTTAGCATATGCAACAATCTTTTAAACCTCTAGGCAGCCCTAGTGGATGATTTATAGTCTTGTAAGGGTTTATAACAATGTTACCCATAAATATCATTTACCTAATCCTAGGAAAAAAAAATAGCAAGCACATAATATTACAACAACACAATAGTTAACTCATACAATTGTCTCATGAACTACAATAAATAATCAATACACAACTTACTAACCTCATCTTCTTTAAAGTATTTCAAAACAACACACCACTACTTTATTAACTTTTACATCCATCTCATTCACAAACCATTAACCAAACTTTAAAATATATCCATGCATGCATCCATATATACAAGGGACTAAAAACAAAATTTTCTAAACAAGTTTTCTTAGACAAACCATTTAATTGTCTTCCCTTGATATATTAGTGACAATGTTTCGACCCTAGATGTCATGACTTTTATGCTCATTATGTATCATGCCTAATAATGTTTTTCTTTGTTGTTCTTCTCTTTTACACATAATTTTTCAGGGCTTTATTTAGTTTCCTTAGATTGTGAACTAGTCTTTTCACACGAGCAATTAATACTTGTAATACCATCACCCGATTACTTAATTAGCCAAATACCTAAGGTGCTTTATATACCTTTATCTCTAGTCACTTTCTACTCGAGGGTCACTCTCGATGGACATGCTAACCCCTAACCTACTTAACAACTAAGATATTAGAGTAGTTGAAATTTTAATTCAAGCTTTTGATGTTTTCTTCATCTACATACTCATTCTATCTAAGGATCTAAGCAAAGTACATTTTCAAAACCATAGTTCAAACAATCTTCAGGTCCATATAAGGTTTTTAAATTTGTCACTTGCATACATGAACATAACATACAAAAAGTTTCTCAAGTTTAGTCATCAACCATACATACATTAAACTTGTAAGTCTCAATTTCATAATGTGTATTTCTTCATACCTCAAATCAAACAAAGTTGGCTCATTATATACGAATCATTCATCATAGTTAACTATAATCATAGATATACAAGTTAACTCAACACACACAAAAAATCAAAATCAAAAAATATCAAAAAAAATCTATTACTAATATTGTCATTCATGCAATTTAGTTCTAACTTTGCCTTACCTCTAACCTAGCATCGACATTATCTTCAATAGTGAATGAGAAAAATAAAAGTTAGAACTACTTCCCTTAATTTGTGTGAGGTGTCTTTGTTTAATCATGCATCAAAAATTAAAACTAAGAAAAATTCTCCATAGTCAATGCTAATAACAAAACAACCTTAAACAATATTGTTAAATTATATCAGTTTGACAAACAAAAAAGAAAAATTAAAAACAAAAAAAAAATATGAAAAATAAGGGAAAATAAAGGATACAACTTAGGTTGCCTTCCAAGAACGCTTGTTTATATTCTTTAGCTTGACTTGATATTAGTCTTCTTAGGTCGGATCATTTAATGGGATGGAGATTTTACCTTTTCTCTATCCACTGTCTTTATGATATTTCAATCGTTGCCCTTCGACCATATACATGCTCTTTTCCTTACTATATACCTCTATAGCTTCTTTAGGATAGACTTTTGTGACAATAAATAGACCAGTCCCTTGAGCTCTTAGCTTTCAAAGGGAAGGTTGGCATTGAGAATTACAGAAGAATCCTTTTTTGCCACTATCAAATTTATTTCTTGTAGGCTGTTGATCTTGCCACTTGTTAGGTTTTTCTTCTTTAACTTTAACATTCCCCTTCCTAAGATATGTTGTTCCTTGTATCACTTCTACTTTATGACATGTCTCTTTTCCACTAGAGGGACTTATGGCTTTATACACTCTGAAGGTCACTGTTTCATCATCAACTTTTAATTTTATTATTCTAACTCTTAATTTTATTGTTCCTTCTCTTACATCAATTAGTGCCCCTCCAATGGCTAAGAATGGTTTTACAAAAATTAACAACACTTCGATATCTTCTTCTATGTCCAACATAAGAAAATCTATATGAAATATAAATTTATCAACCTCTACCAACATATCTTTCACATTACCTCTTGAATACTTGATTGATCAATCCACTAATTATAACGATACCATGGTGGGTTGTGGTTTTCCAGTCTCAATTTCTTGAAAATAGACAAAGACATTAAGTTGATACTTGCCCTTAAATCACATAAAGCATTAGAGAAATAAATTGAACCTATAGTACATTGGATTGAAAAACTCCTTAGATCTTTAAGCTTTTGTGGCAATTTGTTTTGTAGGATGATAGAACACTCCTTTATGACCTTGATAGTCTCATGCTCCTTCAGCTTCCTCTTATTTGATAAGATTTCCTTTAGAAATTTAACATAGCTTAGCATCTGGAGCAAGGCATCTACAAAAGGAAAGTTAATATGAAGTTTCTTAAATATTTCCAAAAATTTTACAAATTGCTTGTCTAATTGCCTCTTCTTATATGTAAAAGGAAAATGAGGCTTGATCTCTATTAGTTTTGCTCCACTTTCCTTTCCACAAGTTCCTCCATTTTGGATTCTTTAGGCTTTTCCTCTTCAGGCCCCTTCAATTCATTTCCACTCCTAAGTTATATAGCCTTCATATATTCCTTCAAGTTCATCTCAGTATCACTTGGTAATATGCCTTATGTTTTCTTAGCGACTATGTTTGCCAACTATCCTATTTGTACCTCAAGATTGTTAATGGATGCTTCTTGATTTTGAAATCTTGATTTAACACTATTAAAAAACTTTGTTAGCATCTTTTCCAAATTTGATTTCTTTTCTTAAGATTAAAACCTTGGTGGTGGTTGCTTCATTGGATTTTGATTGCTCCACAAGAGATTAGGATGATTTCACCACCCAAGATTATATGTGTTTGAGTATGGGTTGTTCTGTTTAGGCTTACAAAAATTACCTACAAATTTAGAACTTTCAAATGAGTTCATGAATGGGTTACCTAATTAGAAATCAATGCTTGCATGACTGCCACCATATAGATCACAAATCACGCTCTTCGCTTGTATGACCACCATTGTATCAATTTTCTTATTTAATCTTCTGTATGGGCAGCCAAGGCATTAACATAATCCACTCTATATACGCCTACAACTTTTCTTGGTGCTCTATCATTTTGCCATTAGTAACTATTGGAGGTCATCTTATCAAGCAACTCAAATGCTTCCTCTAGTGTCTTCCTCATAATGTTACCTCTTGTAGCTACATCAACTAAAGTACGATTAGTAGACATTAAACCATTATAAAAAGTTTGTACTTGAAACCATATGGATAAGCCATGGTATGGGCATTTCTGGAGTAGTTCTTTGTATCTCTCTTATGCTTCATCTAGTGATTCCATATTATATTGCATGAAAGTTGTAATGTTATTACATAGTTTGACAGTCTTTGATGGAGGGAAAAATTTTGCTAGGAACCATTGTGACATCTCATCCCATGTAGTGATTGATCCAACAAGTAATGAATTTAACCAACTTTTTACTTTGTCCCTCAGTGAGAAAAGAAATAGTCTTAGCCTAATGATATCATAAATAACTTTATTTTGTTTAAAGGTATCACAAATCTCCAAAAAATTAGCAATATGTAGATTTGGATCATCACTAGTTAATCTATTAAACTGAATTGAAGTATGAATCATCTAAATTATGCCTAGTTTGATCTCAAAATTATTGGTTTGTATCGTTAGTCTTCTTATGCTTCAGGTTGTTCCCTTAACTGTAGGAGTCGCATAGTCAATCAAGGATCACTAGTTTATGGCTTGGGTTGCTTGCTCTAAGGCTGGCGGTGTTATACATTAATATTCTATCATTACTCTTTTTTACCTTATCAACTAATGTAATGTCCTTTCTATCTCAGGATTGAAAGACTTAGTCATCAAATTTCTAGTGCATGTCATGCAATATGTAAGAATCAGCAAGGTAAACAAGATCAAGAAGCACTGTAAAATAGAAACAAAATAAAGGAAAAATAAACTAAAACAACAAGAAACTAATATGTCTAGAGTAAAATTAGAAGTAATCTATCTTGATATTGTCTAAAACCAATCCCCAGCAACGACACCAAAAACTTGATGAGTTAAAGTTTTAAACCCTAACTTCCTAGCAAGTGTACTAGTACAAAGTAATATAGGAAGTATTCAAGGTTGTCGAATCCACGGGATTACGTAACCAAGTACCAAAACGACACTATTTCTAACTTTATCTAAACTATTCAATACTAATCAAAAATAAATATAAAACTAAAATAAAAACTGAAATCAAACAATTAATAAGCACGCCTATATAAATCGAATAACAATATGCGAGATGATGTTAAAACTTCGAGTTCACTAATTTACTTCAAAGTAGGTTTTTTCATACGGTTGAATATCTCATGTTATTCATGTGATAACAGAATTCCCTAAATTGATCAATATTATTTCCCAAGCAATATTAATCCTATTTAACAATCTAATAACCTAAATATATCTATCTAGATTTAATTAGAAGAAAATGCATTAAGTTCTATAGAATTCACTAGCTTTCAATACAAACCTATTGTGCCTATGACTATTGCATATATTATCAAATATATCTCTAAATTCGATTAATTCATGGTTCATATTTGTAGCATCCCGGGTTTTTCTAGAAAAGCCATTAGGGATAGAGTTCTGGGGTTAGAAATAAGACCAGGAATAGGGTGGGGGTCTTAAAGAGTTCAGGGGTGAGATGGTAGTTTTTCAGAGTCGAGTGGCCTTCGTATGATGCCTTTAGGGAGGTTTTAATCATGCGAAGCGCGGGAAATGAATTTTCTTCATTTTCCCTGGTGCACTCCCGTGCACTGTGCCCTGCACGCTCGTGCAGGTGGGTAGCAGGAGAGAGAGACGGGAGATTTATTAGCTTCTCACCCAGCTTTTCCCATTTCTTCAGCTCAGTTTCTTTGTTCTCAGTAGCTCCCAGCCCTAGATCAGATTTTCAGCTTCCAGCAACTCTCAATCCAGTTAGAGAGATCAGAGATTAGCTTGAGAGATAGTTTCCAGCAGCCATGGCGAGAGGTAAGTGTTTCTTACTCTCTCTTTCAATTTCCCAGCTTGTTTGATGTGGATGGAAACGTGTGTTTCCATTCCCAGCTTGAGATGCTATGTTTACATGTGTATATGATGATGTGATGATGATTATATGTTGATTTCTATGCTTATTTTCCACCCAGAACATGCATGCTTTGTCCATGTGTATGTAGTGAGAGAAATGATAGATTTTAATGGTGGAATTCGTAATACTGGATGGATGATGAAATTGATGTTGTATATGTGATGATTGAAGTGCCACTGATGTGTGTTTAAGTTTAATTTCAGTTTGGATGAGGAATTGGTTGGTTTCCAGCAGTTTCAGGCAAACCGTGTCTGAGCAGGACGAGACACACGGCCGTGTGCCCGCAGAAGCACGCCCGTATGCCCTTGTTCCTGCAAGGACACGACCGTGTGCACGACGTGCACACGGGCTGGAATGCTTGGGACACGACCGTGTGTCCTGAGGGACACGGTCATGTGTCCCCTTGTTGCTTGTGTGTACAGTAGATTCCAGAAGCGTGCACGACCAGGCACACGACCGGGGCACGGTCCCGTGTGTATGGGCACACGCCCGTGTGCCCTTGCCAGCACGACCGTGTGTGCTGTGTGCACGACCGTGTGCCTTCCTTGCACGGTCGTGTGCCTTCCAGATTTTCCAGAAAAAGGTAGAAATGAATTGTTAAAGGTTTGGTAATCCATCCAAGGCCTAATAATCATCAGATAATCCAGATTTCAGCTAAAAACAGATGCATAAGCATGCATAGCACAGCATGTAGCCTGAATGAGGATCCAGGGATCCGACTTCAATAGATTTCAACAGTTAGAACCCAATGTATGGGTTTTCAGTTTTAGGGTGAACTCGAGGGGGCATCTGTGGGACCCAGCTTTCTAACACCAGTCAGTCAGCTCAGCAGTTTATCAGATTTCAGTTTTCTAGCCAGTAGCTAGAATTTTCAGCCCACTTGGCCAGGATGCCGAATCCCTGTGTTTATCAGCCTGATCAGCACAGCAGGTACCTTTGGGTACATTCAGATATAGATTCAGATGCATACATCATCAGTCATTTTCAGTTTCTAGCTCAGCATGTCATTACATATACATATTGGCATGACTAATCAGATAATCATAAATCAGTAATCAGATAACAGTTAATCCAGAATCAGCAGTTTCAGCGCCAGCAAGCGACTAGATGTATGGATAGGGCCGAGGCCAAGATTTAGTGTGTGTTTGTGTGTGCTTGTTGCTTTCTTGGGCGGGGGAAGTAAGGAATGCTTACTGGGTGATCTTTATCACTCATCCCTTTCCTTCTTCCTTCCTTTTCAGGTTGGTTTGCTGCTGGCGAGGAGCAGGTGGACCGAGGCTGGCGAGTGGGGACCCCACACACACTTTCCAGATGTATTTTGTTTTCAGTTGTGGACCTGTGAGGTCTTGTATGTATTCAGATGTATATATCTATGTACAGAAACAATTTATACAGTAATGAAAAGCCAGTTTGGGCTCATTGTATATTTCAGTATCAGTTTCGGCTTCTGCTTACAGTGTATAGTAGCAGATTTCTTTCTTTTCCGTAGGATTCCTGTCTCGGGTACCTAATTTTCAGTTTATTAATAGAAAGAGATTTATTGTTCAGCAGCAGGGGTACTCGGGGTGGCAGGTCCTACAAGTTGGTATCAGAGCGTGTTCTCTGTGCCATTTTAGTAGAAATTTGAGTTGTAAGTGTGTGGTGTTTGTTTTCTCTCCTTCGCAGCCATCGTCCAGGCCCTCCTCACAGCACAGTCAGGTATTTCTTTCCAGCTTTGCTGTGTGTTGTGTTTCTAACCCCTTGTTTGTTTGTAGATAGAGAAGAGTATCCCCCTAAACAGATAGATGAGATCAGTAGTAGCCCCCCTGTCCGTCCTGTGAGTGTTAGTCATAGGCGGCGATCTCAGAGCTCCTCTCATGTGACTATGAGGCCAGCAGAGTTAAGAGAGATGATTGGGGAAGTAGTCAGAGAGAATTTGCAGCGAGCTAGTGTGGGAAATTTTTCAGAATCCACCAGAGTTACTTCTTCCCCGTATGAAACTTCTCAGACCTCGTCGAGAAGGTATTCCCAGCCTCAGTATCAGTATCAGCCCTAGCCACAGTTTCAGCCACAGTATCAATCTCAGTCTCAATCAGCCAAAGAGTGATATCAGTCTCCAGCTGAGTTTACAGAGTATGGCCAGGGTGTGAGTACCAGGATACCCAGTACCAGATCATCAGCGAGACTTCATCCAATTTATTATCTGTCAGGGCCATATCAACCATCAAAATTTAGAGGGTCCCGAGATCCAGCAGTGGCAGAGGAATGGGTTGAGTCAGTAGAGAGTGATGGGTCTCTTCACGTTACCAGAGAGAGAGAAAGTCAGATTTGCGGTGTTTCATCTGAGAGGTGACGCCAAAGTTTGGTGGAGTTTAGTTAAGGCTTCCGCCAATGTGGAGCAGATGACCTGGGCAGAGTTCAGGCGGTTGTTTGACGCCGAGTACCGGGGCTCAGAGATGATGTATGCAAAGGCCCAGGAGTTCATTGATTTGGTTTAGGGGCCCAGTTCAGTGAAGGAATACGCCACCAGGTTTAATGCCCTGGCGAGGTTTGTCCCTGGTTTGGCAGGGACTGAGATGGGACGAGTTCAGAAGTTCATCCACGGTTTACACCCTGAGATAGCCAAGGATGTTCTGACTGGACCGTATCCTCCCCAGCAGTTCAGTGATGCTTTGGGGAGAGTGCTCAGATCCGAGGCAGGTCTTCAGAGGATGGATGTTATGACCAGCGAGGCTGACAGAGAGTAAATAGCAGAGGATAGAGACAGAGGCAAGAGACCTATGTTAACCGAGGGAGTAGCCAGTGATTTTCAGAGACAGAGATTTGAGCCCCAGTTGCCATGGTGTCCCCGATGTGGCAGGTGCCATTCAGGGGAGTGTTTGGCTGATCAGATAGTATGCTACATGTGCCGTCAGCCAGGGCACAAGATGGCAGAGTGTCCAGCTAGAGGTGGAGCTGGTGTGGGGCCTAGCAGAGGTGGTATCAGCCAGTTCAGAGGCAGGAGAGATTCACCCAGAGATAGAGTTAGTGCAGAGAGAGGTGGAGCAGATGTCCCCAGGCCCGGTGGTGGAGCACCTGGAGGAGGTGCTGGCACTTCAAAAGGAGGCGGAGGCAGAGTTTGAGTATATGCTATCTGCCAGGAGCAGACAGAGACCATCCCCTATGCAGAGACTAGTCAGTGACTTTACCTTGATACTCCTTTTTGTTTTGGGTTGATTGTGGGGTCACACACGGAGCTTTATAGTTTGGAGTGTAGTGGAGAGATTAGGGGTTGACCCTAGTGTGGCCAGTAGAAGTATCATTGTTGAGATGTCGGATGAGAGTCATGGAGTGAGTTGACAGAGTCCAGAGACGTGGGTTGTGAATGTCAGACCCAGAGAGAGATTTGAGTCATCCCCTCAGATAGTGATACTGGTGTTCTAGTGACAGAGGATGACATAATGAGGAATAATCAGGGAGCTTTTAAGACAAAAGTAAAGAATATTTGCCTGGTACCTGGAGCATATAGCCACAGCCGGATGGCAACAGTGAAAGAGCAACAGAGTTCAAGCTCAGAGAATCAGAGTGCGTAGCGGAAGCGTGGAAGCCAATGAATGATAAGTAAAGCCGGATGGCAAGACCAGCAGTGAGAGAGACAAGAGTCTCGCAGACCAGCTTCAGAAGAGCTTTCGTGGCTCAGCCAGTGTGTGGAAGAAGTCACTTGAGAGGTAGAGTCTGTGATCAGGGGTAGATTTCCAGAGTTAGCCAGGTAATTTCGGGGTCGAAATTCTTTTAAGGGGGGAGGAATGTAGCATCCCAGGTTTTTCTAGAAAAGCCCTTAGGGATAGAGTTCTGGGGTTAGAAATAAGACCAGGAATAGGGTGAGGGTCTTGAAGAGTTCAGGGGTGAGATGGTAGTTTTTCAGAGCCGAGTGGCCTTCGTATGATGCCTTTAGGGAGGTTTTATTCATGCAAAGCGCGGGAAATGAATTTTCTTCATTTTCCCTGGTGCACTTCCGTGCACTGTGCCCTGCACGCCCGTGCAGGTGGGTAGCAGGAGAGAGAGACGGGAGATTTATTAGCTTCTCACCCAGCTTTTCCCATTTCTTCAGCTCAGTTTCTTTGTTCTCAGCAGCTCCCAGCCCTAGATCAGATTTTCAGCTTCCAGCAGCTCTCAATCCAGTTAGAGAGATCAGAGATTAGCTTAAGAGATAGTTTCCAGCAGCCATGGCGAGAGGTAAGTGTTTCTTACTCTCTCTTTCAGTTTCCCAGCTTATTTGATGTGGATGGAAACGTGTGTTTCCATTCCCAGCTTGAGATGCTATGTTTGCATGTGTATATGATGATGTGATGATGATTATATGTTGATTTTTATGCTTATTTTCCACCCAGAACATGCATGCTTTGTCCATGTTTATGTAGTGAGAGAAATGATAGATTTTAATGGTGGAATTCGTAGTACTGGATGGATGATGAAATTGATGTTGTATATGTGATAATTGAAGTGCCACTGATGTGTGTTTAAGTTTAATTTCAGTTTGGATGAGGAATTGGTTGGTTTCCAACAGTTTCAGGCGAACCGTGTCTGAGCAGGACGAGACGCACGGCCGTGTGCCCGCAGAAGCATGCCCGTGTGCCCTTGTTCCTGCAAGGACACGACCGTGTGCACGACGTGGACACGACCGTGTGCACGACGTGCTGGAATGCTTGGGACACGACCGTGTGTCCTGAGGGACACGGTCGTGTGTGCCTTTGTTGCTTGTGTGTACAATAGATTCCAGAAGCGTGCACGACCAGGCACATGACCGGGGCACGGTCCCGTGTGTCTGGGCACACGCCCGTGTGCCCTTGCCCAGCACGGCCGTGTGTGCTGTGTGCACGACCGTGTGCCTTCCTTGCACGGTTGTGTGCCTTCCAGATTTTCCAGAAAAAGGCAGAAATGAATTGTTAAAGGTTTGGTAATCCATCCAAGGCCTAATAATCATCAGATAATCCAGATTTCAACTAAGAACAGATGCATAAGCATGCATAGCACAGCATGTAGCCTGAATGAGGATCCAGGGATCCGACTTCAGTAGATTTCAGCAGTTAGAACCCAATGTATGAGTTTCAGTGTTGGGGTGAACTCGATGGGGCATCTGTGGGACCCAGCTTTCTGACACCAGTCAGTCAGCTCAGCAGTTTATCAGATTTCAGTTTTCTAGCCAGTAGCTAGAATTTTCAGCCCACTTGGCCAGGATGCCGAATCCCTGTGTTCATCAGCCTGATCAGCACAGCAGGTACCTTCGGGTACATTCAGATATAGATTCAGATGCATGCATCATCAGTCATTTTCAGTTTCCAGCTCAGCATGTCATTACATATACATATTGGCATGACTAATCAGATAATCATAAATCAGTAATCAGATAACAGTTAATCTAGAATCAGCAGTTTCAGCGCCAGCAAGCGACTAGATGTATGGATAGGGCCGAGGCCAAGATTTAGTGTGTGTTTGTGTGTGCTTGTTGCTTGCTTGGGCGGGGGAAGTAAGGAATGCTTACTGGGTGATCTTTATCACTCATCCCTTTCCTTCTTCCTTCCTTTTCAGGTTGGTTTGCTGCTGGCGAGGAGCAGGTGGACCGAGGCTGGCGAGTGGGGACCCCACACACACTTTCCAAATGTATTTTGTTTTCAGTTGTGGACCTGTGAGGTCTTGTATGTATTCAGATGTATATATCTATGTACAGAAACAATTTATACAGTAATGAAAAGCCAGTTTGGGCTCATTGTATATTTCAGTATCAGTTTCAGCTTCCGCTTACAGTGTATAGTAGCAGATTTCTTTCTTTTCCGTAGGATTCCCGTCTCGGGTACCCAATTTTCAGTTTATTAATAGAAAAAGATTTATTGTTCAACAGTAGGGGTACTCGGGGCGGCGGGTCCTACAATATTCTATCTACTTTTATGCGATCTCAGCTCTTAGTCTCAATCATACAACAAAAATCCTAATAAAAATTAGCCAAGTTTTTAATAGGTATTAAGTTCAGAATATAAACTCACATAAAATAACATGCTTGTAAATTATAATAAAAAAACACTACACATTCATGAATTAATTAAACCTAATCTTAAGAAAAATTATTTAGTTCATCATTAAACACAAATAAACAATCAAATTCAAACAAAACATAATAGAATAAAAATAAAACTCGATAAATTGTTAAATCTTTTGTTAAAATCTGATGAAAATCTGTCTCACAATTCTAATCCAAATAGCTTTTGATTAAGTCTTCAAACAAGATTGAAAATATCCTAAAATTGCTTGAAAATCTCTCCAAAGCTATCCTAAGACGACTCTCCCTCTTTTTCTAAAGTTACAATTTAATATATATACTTAGGGCTAAGAAAGAGTTTCAAAAAAACAATGAAACTCTACTGTAGTTAGGCCATGCCACGACATGAAGCTTTTATCCTATTTCTACCAAGCATGTTGCAACATGATGCCGTAGCATGCAGCTTCTAGAATTTTCATGCATCTCTTATATTCTTCTATGTTGCGGTATGATGTCACGGCATGAAGCTTTTAAAATCTAAAATTTTGGTCTTCATCAAATTATAGTCACAGATGTCTAGTTTTATTTGGCTTTTGAATCACCTAATTTGGACTTCAAAATCTAAATTTATGTCTATTTTACTCCTCAGTGGTCAGACACAGAATTCACCGAGAAGGCCTGAATTTGTTACAAAAGTTGAAGGCCCAAACGAATTCAGAAGCTTTCTGAAAAGCTTGAGATGTCTACTACAACTATGTTGAGGACTACTTTTTCATTTTATAGCTCAAACTTATTTAAAATCCTTGGTTTCTCGTTGTGGCGCATAATGCTCTCCTTCGTCTTTTATGTTTTAGTTGCTCATTTTTTCTTAGACTAAATTCAAACCACCGACTATCCTTCATAAGTGTCCTTTTGGCTTCATTTTTATTGAATTCACATCATAACCAACATTTCTTATAAAACTAAAAATGAAAACCTATAATCCTAAAATATGCACATAATAAAGGTAAATTTGTCAAATCACCCTAAAACTCTATAAATTATTCACATAATTATGCATGCAATTGACACTTATCATAACCCTAAACTAACTCATAAATCATACACAGATAACTTTTAACAAATGAATGTATGCTAGAAGTACCCTCCTCTAATCTTGGTCATTCAAGCACTTTTTTTATCTTTAGGTCTTCAACTCAATACCTTGGCAAAGGCTTTCTAAACATTTCTTTTACTTTAGCTATAGTAAAACCTAATTAAGCTACACATGGCTCATCTTCTTAAACTAAAGTTACTCTACTAATATTACCATGCATTGGACCATAACTTTTACTCTTACAAAAAATTCTCATTTTTCGGATGGTAAGAATATGGATTTAATCAGGTAGATCTTTTCATCGAAAAATTCCCACTTATAATATTAGCTTTAACTAAAACTTATGCAAAATTTAAATTTATACTTACAGTGAGCAAGCAATAATGAGCGTTGTCAATTAGGATAACTACAGGGACGCTATTACTAAAACTTATTTTATAAAACTTAGATTTAACAATAATTTTTGAAAAACACTTTTTAAAAATCTTTTCTCTTTTTTTTTTCAAACTAACACTTCCCATGAAATATAATCTTTTTGCTTTTATACCACTTAATGTAGTGCCCCAACCTAGTCTATGCTCTAAGACTTTTATCTAGCGAGATACTAAGTCTCTAAGTTGTAAACTTGTTAAAATGCCACATTTTAAAACTTACTATATTCTTGCTTTTATGAAAATACCTCTTTATTAGAACTATATTAGCATAGAAAACATTATAAAATTCTTAAAGTAAAAACAATGTTAATCATAAAAAGTTTTAGTACATAATATCTATAATCATCATATCACAGTAACAATATACTAGTCCATATCACATAACAACATAAATGGTCCCTTATAGACAACATAATCCTTGTCTCTTCATTTAACCGTACTCATTGAGATAAAGCACCTACTAGAAAAAGGTAAGAGAATAAGTGATGATTCACTCAGTAAGTACAATATATTATCTTTTCTAAATTTTGAAATCCTTTATGTTGAATTATTAACTTAATTTTTCTCATCTTGTATGACCATAACTCAACTCAAAGGATAACTAAATCCTAAAAAGACTTATATGAATTTTCCATACAGTATAACATGTATATATTGCTAATAAACATAAAATAATGCACTAAACACTATGTCTTAGCCTATAAGCTTGTTGAAAAATCATGTATCTAAAATACTAAAAACCATGTCACAAGAGATTTTTATAAAACATGCTAATCTGAAATTTGAAAACATATCAAATAAAGCTTAAACTAAAAATTTTATCTGAAAACTTTACAACTAAAGGCTTAAGCTACTGCTATGTTGATAAGATATGTAAGATAGGGATTCAATGCCTTAGTCAAGTGAGCTACTAAAACTAATGCACATAAATAACACTCTATTATGCGAGCAAAACACATTGCTAGTCAAAGGCAATGTCTCATCTAACAGATGTTAGTTCCTAACTAGTCGAAAATACAAGCTCCCAGATGTCTTCTCCTATCCACCTTATGAAAACATATCTTAGGAATCATATCTTGAAGATCATGAGAAAATATGCATGATTAAGAATGAAAATTTGTAAAACATATGAAACTGGTTTTCATATATTGTTTTTTAAGAATTATTATGCATAACATGTCGTGGATGCTAAAATGCATGTACTTGAATTAAAATATCTTTATTATACATTTCTCACTTTATTCAATTCTGTCAAATTCCACAAATTCAACCTATGAGACAATTATGCCTTTAGTCTAAATCTAAACTTTGTTATAGTTTGCCACACACAATCAAGCACCCCTTTGTCATGGTTATGCTTTTACTCTACAACCTAAGAAATGATTCACCTTTACAATCTAACAACGTATCATGACCATGTACATCATAGCTTACAATCGTGACACCATGAACTGATCACTGCCTATTATGCTATCACAATTGTGTGCATGATTGCATACAATCATGACTTTGCAAAAATACACAGACATGACATGTATTTTATGACCATACAGGTGTACATATCATCTAATTGACATAACCACTTCTCCTTCTCCAGTCTTATTGAATTTACTACATTTCCAGTATAAGATCTAGTCGATAACCATATATATTATCATAATTTATGGACATGATCAAATCTACATTAATTAACATGAATACATTCAATTTCATTTTTAAATTGCTAGATCAATCATCATTATCGTAAAACCATGCCATTCAATTCATTACTTCAATTACATCAAATAATTATAATGTAATGTTATCCAAACTCCACATATTCATCACAAAATGATAATCATAGGATTTTCATATTTAAACTTCAAAAACTCATTTGATTAGATCATTATCCAAACAACTTGAAAGAGTAGGTGGTCTACTTACCTTTGCTTATTGATGACTATACATTCCCTATCTTGCTCAAACTCTAACAAATCTCTGAAGATTAAATAAGTATGATGCATCCTCTCTCTCTTAAATTTTCTAATTTGATATTAGTAAAAATTATGAGAAATTTCAAACCTAAATGCCTTTATATAGAGTGCAAGAAAACTTAACACGCACAAGCATTCTATCATGCACATATGATTATGTATTTATGCACTAAACTAATTTTCTCACCTAAATGTACTATACAACTAGTAACTCCCTAAGAAAAAATGTGTATTGCCAAATTTAAGCTTAAATGTCATTTTTACCCTACTAACTACTCTTTTAGGATTATTATCTATAAAAAGCATCTAATTTTATAAAAATACACTTATATGTACCTTAGGATAATACATACTTGCTGTTAATTTTAAATTAGGGTGTATCTATAGGTTGGTTGATTGGTTGTCTTTTATGTTATTACACAAAATTACTTCCATTGTGTAGCATCCCAGGTCAGAAAAGCCTTTAAGGGAAGAGTTTTGGGGTTAGAAACGAAATTCAGAAAGAGATTGGGAGTCTAGATGAGTTCAGGGGTGAGTTAGTGAGTTTCCAGAGCCTGTGTGGCTTTCGTGTGAATCCTTTCGGAAGGATTCGATCATACGAATGAGCGAGAAACTAGTAATACTCATTTTCTCATGTGCACGCCCGTGCACATTGGATGCACGCCCGTGCATGATATAGTATATAAGTGAGCCAAGAGATTAAGTTCATCTTTCTCACCCAGCTTTCCATTTTTAGCAAACATTTCTCTCTTGTTTCAGTAGCTCCCAATCTTAGAGAGGAAGTGCCACCTCCAGTAGCTCTCGATCAAGTTAGAGAGCCAAGAGATTAGTTAAGAGAAAGCTTTCAGAGGCAATGGCGTGAGGTAAGTGTTCGCTTACTTCTCCTTAAGTTTTCCCAGCACGTTTTGATGAGTTGTGATGTTTTGATGAGCTTATTGCATATTTATATGATGAGGATTGTTGTGTGAGATGATGATTTTGCCATCTTGATCCATGCATGCTTGTTGATTGTGCTTTAGTGAGAGAATGGAGGTGTTCCCATGGTAGAAACTTGGATGATTGATGCATATTAGATTTGATGCTTGTATTGTGTTATTTGAAGTGCTGGGAGTGTGTGATTGAAGCCAATTTGTGATTGATTGAGAAATGGTTGAAAACTTTGCATTTTTTCAAGCGGTGCTCTTGTTGAAGAACAAGACGCACGGTCGTGTGCCTGCATGGCACGGCCGTGTGCCTTTGTTTTTTCATATGCACGCCCGTGTGCACGCTGTGTGCACGGGTAGAATAGCAGACACATGCCCGTGTGTCCTGAGGGACACGGCCGTATGTAGCATTTTCAGTGAAACACACCCAGATTCCAGTAGCTTGCACTGCCAGACACACGACTAGCACACGGCCCAGTGCGTCTGGGCACACGCCCGTGTGTCCATGACATGCACGCTCGTGTGTGAGCCATGCACGCCCGTGTGCCTTGCCTACACGTCCATGCACCTGTAGTTTTTTTAGAAAAAGAAAAGAAAATGAGAAATAAAGCATGAGAAATTAATTGAATGACTAAAATGCTTCAGATAAGCATCAGATAAGCAGTAATTCAGATAATAAAGCTGCATATGCATATCATGGCATGACATATAGCTTCAGAGAGAATCAAGGGATCTAAATTCAGTAGTATTCAGTATTCAAAATTTGATGTATGGGTAAGAGTATGGGTGAACTCGAGGGGGCATCTGTGGGATTCAGCTTTCTGACACCAGTTAGAATATTTAGCAGCATTTCAGATTCAGCCTTCTGACACCAGTCAGATTGTACAGCACAGTATATTCAGCTTTCTAGCTAGTAGCTAGACTGTTCAGCCCACATGGCCAGGATGTCGAATCCCTGTGTTTACCAAGTTTAATCAGCACAACAGGTATCTTCGGGTACATAAAGATATTCAGAGGCATGCATCCATCAGTATTTTCAGTTAGCATGGCATGACATACACATCATGACATGAATAATATTGATAACAGTAAATGAATGAGATTCAGATAATCAGTTTCAGATTCTAGCAAGCGCCTAGATGTATGAATAGGGTCGAGGCAAGGTATGTTTGTGATATTGTATGTTGCTTGCTTGGGTTGAGGGAAGTAAGGAGCGCTTACTGGGTGATCTTTATCACTCATCCCCCTCCTTCTTCCATCCTTTTCAGGTGTTCATACTGTTTCCGAAGAGTGGGTGGATCGAGGCTAGTGGGAGAGGGCCCACACCACCGTTTGAATTTGTACTTTTCAGTTTTGGACCTGTGGGGTCATATTGTAAATGCTTTATGTATTCAGACGTGAAAATAGTGTATGGAACAATATGTATATATGATAAAGGCCATTGGGCCCATTGTACATAACAACATGTATATTTCAGTATAGTATTTCAGCTTTCGCATGTGTATTCAAAATGTATAGCAGTTTCAGTTTTATTATTTTTTGTAGGATTCCTGTCACGGGTACCCGTATTTTCCAGATTATTAATAAAAGCTTCCCAGTATTATTCAACAGCAGGGGTACTCGTGGCGGCAGGTCCTACACATTGTGCATTGTTACACATAACAAAAATGTTACTAGAAAAGGCCTTTGGCATTTCATGCCAATTTTTGTCATTTTTGACATCAACCATTCTATCAAGATGTTTTTCTAGCGAATCTCATCACTAGGAAATCTAAGAAATAAGTTTATCATGGTCATGAGTCATGCTAACTCACAAATGTGCATAAATATAATTCGTAGAGTCACAACCTTTTGAATTCATCATGTGAGTCCATATACGTCTATAAGTCTAAGATTCATGCATGTGCATAAACCAAATTTTGCTTGTAATATGGTCATGCACTAAATGTACCTTTATTAATTCATGCTTTTAAAAATTTCAAAATTTCCAAGAGTGTCAAAGTCAAGCATATGCATCATTGCCTATTGCTCATTGACCTTAGGTTAACTACTATGGGATAGATTGCAAGTTTTACATTTTTTTGGGGTTTGTTTAATTCTATAAAACTATAAGGACTAACATGAAATATGACACATGGTTAAGTAATTAAAATTAATTTATTTCATTTTAATTTTATGTGTGTACATTTAGTGATGCCTACGTATAGTGCTCAATATACAAGTAAACTAGGCAATGATTATGTTTTAGTTTGATATGAATATATTTTGTAATTTTAAAAAAAAACTTATATGTCTTGATTTTTCTATTTTCTTCTTGATGTAATTTTTTCTCATCTCTATCCTTAAGAATGCACTCGAGGTTTCTAATTTTATGATGTAAAATAGAGTAAGAGTTAATTGTATTATTTCTTATAAATTATGTAACAAATAGACAAAACACTAGAATTACATGAAAAGTTGAAGAGAAGAGGAGCAACATACTCAAAGTCTCAATAAAATGAAGAAATAGGACTTAAGTTATTTTATCGATTCCCTAGGCTTAGTGCTCGATAGTAGTTAAACTCATATACTAGTACATTTATATGTATGCTTCATAGAATACATGTTTAGGTGTTATGTTTCATAAATATAACCTCACATACAGGTTAAACTGATAAGACCTAATTAAAAAAATTGTTGAGTGTTTTATGAACTAAACCTTTACTCCTAGCAAGGATACTAGTTCAATTGAGCATAGTTAGGTTAAGTCCAAGTTATCATTCCCATGAAGATTGTATTGATTCTTAGGTGTCCTAATCCCTATTCTATTTAAACTATCACTAAGGGATGACACTTACTGATTGACTAATTAAAATAACTAAATGAAAGTAATCAAAACCAACAACTACAAAAGATTAATGCAGGATCCAAGAACTTAGGTTAAGGGTTCATTGACTTGTGCACTCAATCATTGATGTTTAGTAAGTCATTTGAGATTTCTTTTATTGATGATTGAATTTGCTATTATATTAATAAAACTTTTTGCCTGATATTAACCTATCTTTATCATTAATTACCTTTTCTCTAAGTACCCATCAATGGCTAAGGATGTGTTAACCCTGAGGAATTCATATAAGTCATGTAACTATCTCGAGTTCATTTTTGCTAAGCCTATTGCAATTATGATAGATCAATATTTACAATCACTTCCCAATCATCTACAAACCATAAGTTCAATTAAATAGCGGTCAATCACTCAAAAGCATCAAGCATAATCATAATTACTCAATATATGGCAAACAAATTGCATACTTTATTATTGACAATTGAGTTCTCAAGTAAACTACCTCCTCACCTTAGTAAGTCATAAGATGGAACACATAAAAACTTAAAAGCATTATCCTAATTTGCATTACAAAATTTAATATTGTAAAATGAATATTTCCTTGAGATCTTGTTTGGTTTTTGATCTAATCTAAATCTTCACCTTAAATCTTTAGAACTTTCACTAAGATTGATTATCTTCAACTCCTTGCTTCAATTCCTTTGCTAGAACACTCTTTAAGTCCAAAATTGTAGAAAAAGAGAGAAAAAGATAGCTCTTTTTTTGTTTTCCTTTCTATACTAGGGTAAAATCCTTCCCTAATTAGAATAGATTTCCTTAATTTTTGCCTCTGGAGCCACAACACCAAAATTGGCCTTTATTCCTTGCCACAATACCATGAAGTTACTTTCCCACTATGTCGCTACAGCATATCTATACTATGACACTACATTTCCATGGTGCCATGTCATGGCATGGAATTTGCTCTTGGTTTGGTATTACGACATAAGCATTTGTCTCTTTATCGTACTGGCTTATTTTGCTCCAAACTTGACCTGTAACATTGGTTGGTCAATTGTAAGTATTTTTGTGTTCTGTAGCATCCCAGGTTAGAAAAGCCCTTAGGAAAGAGTTTTGGGGTTAGAAACGAGATTTAGAAAGAGATTGGGAGCCTACTAAAGTTCAGGGGTGAGTTAGTAAGTTTCCAGAGCCTGTGTGGCTTTCATAGGAATCCTTTCGGAAGAATTCGACCAGGCGAGTGAGCGGGAAATAAGTAATGCTTATTTTCCCTTGCTTATTTTCCCTTATGCACGCCCGTGCAGCTTTGATGCACGCTCGTGCATGTGATTATATAAAAAGAGAGCCAAGAGAAAGTAGACATTTTTCTCACCCAACTCCATTTCTTCAGCCATTTTCTCTCTTGTTTCAGCAGCCCTTATCATTAGAGAGGAGATCCAGTCTCCCGTAGCTCCCAATCCGACGAGAGAGCCAAGAGATTAGTTCAAAAGAAAAGCTTTCAGAGGCAATGGCACGAGGTAAGTGTTTGCTTACCTTTTCCTTGAGTTTCCCGACTTGCTTTGTGAATTTTGATGCCATGGATGAGTTCTTTGCATGTTGATGAATGTTAAGAATGATTATATGATATTGCATGTTGAATTGGATGATGAATTTACATCCTTGAATCTTTGCATGTTGGTTGATCATGTTTTAGTAAGAGAAAGAGCTTGCTTCCATGGTGAAATGCTTGATGATTGATGCATGTGAAAGTTGAGGCTTGAATTGTGTTATTTGGGATGCTGGGAATGCATATTTGAAGTGAATTTGAAATTGATGTTGTTTTGGTTGAGAATTTATGCATTTTCCAAGCGGTGCTCTTGTTGAAGAACAAGACGCATGGCCATGTGCCTGCATGGCACGGTCGTGTGCCTTTGTTCTCCAGAACACACGCCCGTGTGCACCCTGTGTGCACGGGCAGGAAATGCACACACACGCCCGTGTTGTTGTAGACACACGCTCGTGTGCAAGGTTTCAGTGAAATTTCCAGTAGTTTGCACGGTTGGACGCACGATCGACACACGGTCCCGTGCATCTAAGCACACGCCCGTGTGCCTTAGCCACACACGCCCGTGTGTGAGGCATGCACGCTCGTGTGCTTTGTCCCACACGCCCGTGCACTTACAGTTTTCCAGAAAATGATTATTAAATGATTAATTAAGCATGGAAAATTCATTAATGGCATAAATGATTCAGATAAGCATCAGATGAGCACGAATTCATATAATAAAGCTGCATATGCATATCATGGCATGACATGTAGCTTCAGACAGGATCAAGAGATTTAGATTCAGTAGTATTCAGTTTTCAGAACCCGATATACGGGTAAGAGTATAGGTTGAACTCGATGGGGCATCTATGGGATTCAGCTTTCTGACACCAGTCAGAATGTTCAGCAGCATTACAGTTTTAGCCTTCTGACACCAGTCAGATCATCCAGCAGTTCTTATTCAGCTTTCTAGCCAGTAGCTAGACTGTTCAGCCTACATGGCCAGGATGCCGAATCTCTGTGTTCACCAAGTCTGATCAGCACAGCAGGTACCTTCAGGTACAGAGAGGTATTCAGATGCATACATCTACAGTATTTTCAGTAGCATGGCATGACATACACATCATGACATGAATAATAATGATATCAGTGAATGAATGATAATCAGTAAAGCAGTTTTAGATTCCAGCAAGCGCATAGATGTATGAATAGGGCTGAGGCCAGGTATGTTTGTGATTGTTTGTGCTTGCTTGGGTTGAGGGAACTAAGGAGCGCTTACTGGATGATCTTTATCACTCATCCCCCCTCTTTCTTCCATTCTTTTCAGGTGTTCATGCTGTTTCCAAGGAGCGGGTGGTTCGAGGCTAACAGAGAGGGCCCACACTACGATCTCAGTGTGTATATAGATGTTTTGGACCTGTGCGGTCATGTTGTAAATGTTATATGTAATCAGATGTACAGAAACAGTGTATATGTATGAAAAAGGCTATTAGGCCCATTGTTCAAAAAGAAAATGTATATTACAGTTGATGTATTTCAGTAAAGCTTTCGCATGTGCAGAAATGTATAATATCAGTTTTATTTATTTTCGTAGGATTCCCGTCTCGGGTACCCGAGTTTTCAGATTACTAATAAAAGCTCCCCATATCATTCAGCAGCGGGGTACTCAGGGCGGCGGGTCCTACATGTTCTTTTTCTCTTAATGTATTATGATTTTTATCTTTATTTATGCAATAACACATAGAACCCATGATTCGAAAATATGAAAATAATATAGGCAAAATGGTTATTTTCTCCCCTAAAATATTATCAATTGATCATGAATTTCTATATACTCAAAATGCTTATCAAAAACCTTCAATAAATATTAAGTCAAGTGAAACCTTCTAACATAGTATTGCTAAGACAAGCCCATGTTTGTTGGAACCTTGTTTACTGAAGCAAAAAGTATTATAAACACTCTGACCTAATAGGATTTAACTCCAATGATAAGTACATACAAAGTATTCCAATAAACCTTTGAGTTAGTGAACTAACACTTAAGGATCACGAAAGAGATGTAAAATATGTCAAGTTTGCGTCATATAGGCTTTTAAGACCTTAAAACCCAAAAACCTAATTTTATATTGCTTAGCCCCTTTAAGACCAACCTAATTCCAATTCATGAAGCCCATTAACCACCAAGTTAACCGACAAGTTAGATGCATTTTCATTTGTGGGTCATGGATCATTGACGCATTAAGTTTTAAACCCTAACTTCCCAATAAGTATATTAGATCAAAGTAATATGGGAAGTACTTAGGGTTGTCATATCCATAGGATTGTATAAGCAAGTACCAAGATGACACTGTCTCTAACTTTATCTAAACTATCAAATATGAATCGAAAATAAAAATAAAACAAAGAATAGAGCCTAAGTAAATTAACGGATCACTATATGCTAGATGACAATAAGACTTCGAGTTCACTAATTCATTTCATAATAGACTTTCTATGCAACTGAAGTTATTGTGTTATTTATGGGACAATAGAACTCCCTAAGTTGATCAATATTCTTTCTCAAGAAATATTAATCCTATTTCATATTCTTATAACCTAAATATCTCTATGTTGGTTAAATTAGATCGAAATGCATTAATGTGTTGTGGAGTCCACCAGCTTTCAACACAAACCTATTATGCCTATAACTATTACATGTATTGATTCATATACCTCTATATTGAATTATTCCATGGTTTGTATACTCACAATTTTTATACAACATTATCTCTCAATCTTAATTACATAATAGAAATTCTATTACCAATTGGCCAAATTCCTAATAAGCACACAAATTCAAGAAATACATAATAGAGATAAAGAGTGAAACCCGATGAAATCTTGAATTTTTATTGCAATCTTCTAAAAAATCATCTTCCGATTACAATCTGTATTGCTTTCAATTGAATCTTTAAAAAAATTCAAGAATCTCTCAAAAGTACTTGAAAATTCTCTCTAATATTATCCTATGATAGCTCTTGCTTTTTTTCAAAGAGTTATAATATAATATATATATATATATATATATAACTAGGGTTACAAAAGAGTTTTAAAAAAATAAAAATCTTGTGCATGTTGTTGACACTGTAGATTCAAATGCTTTGGCACTGGGGCATCATGCCACGACATCAAGATTTTGGATTTTTACTGCATTTAACAATGCGGTGCTATACCATGGTAAGGAGCTTTTGGAATCTAAATTAGTGGTCTTCATAAAATTTGTAGGCTTGGATGTCTTGTTTCATTTGACTTTTGAATTACCTCATTTGGTCTTTAGAATCTCAAGTTATGGCTATTTTAGTCCTCAGTGGTCAGACACAAAATTCCACCAAAAAGACCTAAATTTGCAGTAATGGTTGAAGGCCCAAAAAACTCAAATTTTTCTGTGTAATAACTTTCTAAAAAGCTTAAGATGTTCACTACAACTTTACTAAAGACTACTCTTTCATTATAAAGCTCAAACATATTGAAAACCTTTGTTTTTTTTTTTCATTGTAGCACATAATGCTCTTCTTCCCCTTTTATGTTTTGGTTGCTCATTCTTCCTTGGACCAAATTTGAACCATCGATTAGTCCTTCATAAATGTTCTTTTGGCTTGATTTCCATTGAAATCATATTAAAATTAACATTTTATGTAAAACCAAACATGATAACATATGATCCTAAAATATGCACATAATATGGATAAAATGGTCACATTGCCTCCTAAAACTTTATAAATTGACAACAAAATTATACATGCAATTGAAACTTATCAATCATCAATAGGTGACTATTTTGGCATGATTCGCAAACGCGCCAGCTTATCTTTATTCACTATTACTGACCATTTGGGTGATAGTTATAAATGGTTTGTGAAAGTAAGACATCTTATCTTACATAAGGGATTAGTGATTTTATCAAAGGTTACACATACGCAAAGAGAGCAATAAAGAGAGACAAAAAACCTTGGCAATCTACAGCCATTACCTAAAAGAAATCATACATACCAAAACACTTCATCTAAACATCACCCCAGGCTAAGCTTACACTCTGAAGCTCGATCAAAAGCATTTGAGATGAAAAGATATCATATTTGGCAATCCCATCAAAGAGAGCTAGTGATGGTAGGTTTTTCAAAAAGTAGGTAATTAGGTAAGAAAAAAGGAAATCTAATCATCTTTATACATATAATTTGGCTAATTTTATTATGAAGGGTAAAATAGTCATTTTGGCTTTACTCTATGTTATACATGTGTCACTTTAGGGTATTATCACATGTACAGTTTAGAAAGGCATACAAATTTTAAAATTTTTATCATATACGACTGTACACACTTATAAACATGACCATGCATGTTGAGTTAGATGTAACCTATATAAAGTAGCATTATAATTCAAATTTCATTCTGTCGATTCTCAAGCTAATTAGAATTTTGTAGAGCTTATAAAGCAGAAAGCTAAGTGAGGCTGCTTGATAAAGAGTTTGTTAGAGGTTAATCAGAGATTAAGCTAGAGAGGGAAAGCTAGATGATGAATTGATAAAGTAGAACCTTACCTTAGAGCTTGAATTAATGATCTGTAAACTCTCCCTAGTTGAGTTATTTCTAAAGAAACACAGTAAGAGTTTCCTTAGAAATAACATAACCTAGAAAAAATTTTATTTTTATCCTATTCATAAAAATCATGGTAAATACTTATAATAATTTAATCACAACTTTTCAGTCCTACCAAATAATTGAATTTACACAATATAACACATCACAATAACTAACTGAGATAAAATATGATTCATTGTTTACTATGATACAATAGCAGAAGATTTAAGGAGGATTCCTAGATAATATATTTTACTTACAACTCAAAAATCATAAACTTATATACATCACATAAAAATATATACAATATCCAAAAACTAAAATGTCTTTATAATTCTAAAATAAAGGCTTGTCATGCCCAGTGCCCAAGTTATGACTTTCCCAACCACTACTCACCAAGTACCTATAAAAATATGAAATCTAATAGAGTAAGCATTAATGTCTCAATAAGTAAATCAGATTAGTTATGTATTTATCCCTATTAGATCTCATTTAATCTTTATAAATTCTTATCCATAAAATAATATAATAAATATGGAAGTATGACAAATGACATGCATAATACCTTGTATATTTAATACACTTTATAGTATGCATGTATAGCTTTACAACATGTGTTTTTGAACTTTTAAGTAATCTTCATTCTACATGCACACTAAACGAATTGTACAAGACATTTGAATCTAAAGTTGCTTCTTTTTGGCGACATGCATCTTAAGGTACTCATAAGTTACCTATCACAACAATCCATTTAAAAACTACTTTACAAATTACATACTTTATATGCATTGTCACTAACCACAAACTTAAGTTTATAAATATAAATCTATCTAAAAATTTTAAGTTTATAAATAAAAAAATGTTCTTCTATGAATGCTTTATAACTTACTAAGTCATGTAAAGTATAATATGATTGTACTAAGTCACTTTTTTTATCAGTTTTATTCTGTTCAATATCTTCTTATCTGCTAAACATTCTCATATATAATTGATATAAGAACAAATGTGATATTTAGTAAGATGTGATTCATATTAGTTTACTACTACAACTAACTTTTAGATTACAGTGACTTAATATTTATCATTTAAGTTTACTAAAAATAAAATAGACCACACTATTTCAATAAGTACCAAGTCATAGCAATGTACATATTTTGTTTGTATGTATATTATAGTCATACCATATCAATATATCAACTTTCAAGATTGCATAACATGTCAAATTTCTCATCATATATACATCAACATAACATATTCATATTATACGTTTAACAATTTAATATCAAATTTGCTCCAAATCTATTTTCTTTTTTTTCTTTTTACATAGCCGAATTTTTCTGCTCAATTACACCAAATATTTTCTTCCAAAATTAATTTTATCTCATCACATCTCCATATTATTATCCATTACATATATCATCAAGTGTCAAAACAAATATATTCTTATTTTTCCATAAACTCTATAGTGAGAAAATCTTTTCAATCAAATTTACTTACCTTTAAGTTTTTCTTTACTTTTTCTTCTTTTTTTGAATAGTTTCCTTCTTTCTAAATTCCTAATCTATCATTAAAGAACTAGAACATCACTTAATACACGAAATTTATACTTTTTTTTTTTTTTTTTCAAAATACTTACCTTGGATGGTGATGAAAACATCTTTCTTGAAAATTCTTGCAATTTTTTTTACAAATCCACTTAATTTCTTTTAAAATTTGAGAAATATAAGAGAAGAGAAAGAGAAAGAGAAACATTTCAACTTTAAGGAGAAGAAGATAGAGAAGATTTAGTTCATGTTTATCCTTTAATTTCCACAATTAAATTTAATTTCAAAAATATCTTTCATCTTTTCTAATAACTTATTTTATGTTTTTATGTAATTTATCAAAAATGACTTTTTTAGATGTATTAATTATCTTATGTCTTTTTTTTTAATATAGATTTTATTTTGTGAATCTTTTTAAAATGATCATTTTACTTTTAAAATAAAATATCACTCTTTTATATATATATATATTTTTTAAATTTTAATAAAATTTTTAAAAGTAATTTTTATTAGGGATTTATAAATGTAACAAAATATATACGTGTTTACCCTACACCTGCCTACCTTCCTACCTATCTATCCTAACACACCTATTGACCTGCTATTTCAGAACAAAACAATCTTCTGCTTTGCAGGACTTTCATTCCAAACGCTTAGCATACTTTCAATCTGATGTAAGTTTTATGTAAATATATTGTTCTTATACCTAATTTAACTTTAAAAAACACAACATTTCAATCACTGCATATCAATATCTTAAAATTTTAAGTTCGGATCTTTAAGCATAATGTCAAATAATATAATGAAATGCTATTTGTAATAAGATGATTTTGATGAAATAATTCATTGATTTTGAAATGATTTTTACATGAAAATAGGGATGGAAACAAGAGAAAGATTTTTTAAAGTAAGTGTTGAACCCCTATGTGTTTTAATGATAACAAAAATGATGTTAAAATGACTAATATGTCCTGGCATGGATGAAAACATGACCAAAATAGGACAAAGATACTCAGTATAAATCGATCTCGTACGTGCTTTTTCACGCCCCCGTAACGTTGCCCGTGCACGGTTCTGTAAAATTGACATTGGTCATTCACGCCCGTACACGTAACATGTACGCCCGTGAAATACCAATTCTAGGTCAGTCATGAGCATGAACGTCCCGTGAGTGCGTCGTACATAAGTCAAAGAAGTCAAGCCGTATGTATGCCCGTACGTAGTTGATGCACGCCCGTGACGCAGCAAAGGGAGTCACGCCTATGAGTTACGACCAGTTATGCCCGTGCAAGGTCAAGGTTTCAAGACGCTAAATACTGTACACCCGTGAATAATTTATGTACGCCCGTACATAGGCAGAATTTGAAGCGTACATGAGCTCGTACAGGGTGTCGTGCATGACCCCGTACTCGGTTCTGGAAAATGAAGAGACACAAATGTACGCCCGTACATTTTGGTGTCACGCCCGTACATGATCTAGCGCCAAGAAAAAATTAGCCGTTGGGAAAACTGCTCGAGACATTAATTGACGATGTCACGCCCGTGAAGGTGTGTGCACGCCCGTACATGAGAGCAAATTTTCAACATTAGCTGCTCCAACGGATCTATTTCTTCACCAACGGATTTCTACTTTTTCCAGCAACCTTTGAGCTATAAATTGGAGGCTCTTTGAAGTGAGAAGAGTTGGAGAACTAGTGCAATCAACTGAACCTCATATTCTCTCAATCTTACTTCATCTTTATTCCTCACATTGCTAAACCTTGAGGAAATTCATTTGTGCAAATTGTTCATTAGCCTTTGAGAGGCAATATTATTTCTATATCTTGCTTACAACAATCTTTGGGCGCAATCCCGTATAACTAGTGTTAAGGGCGAAATTCCCTTGAATCAAAACTATTGTGTGGGTGAAATCCTGGATCAACTATTGTAAGCGGTTGGGCGCAATCCCGATTCAACTAGTGGAAACTTCAAGAGGTTTTGCTTGAAGAAGTGGACGTAGGAGGCTTGTGTTCAAAGCTTCGAACCACTATAAAATTGGCTGAGCATTTCTTTCCCTTACTCTATTTAATTTGTGCTTATATTATTTACTTGCTTGGTTGTGATTAATTGGAATTATTCATTTGTTTGAGTTGGAGGAATAGGAAAACGTTTTCTAAACTTGATAAAATTTTAGATAACCTATTCACCCCCCCCTCTCTAGGTTATTTGCCATAATGTTATTGGGGTTTTGCAATTGGTATCAGAGCCTGGGCTCTTGTTTTTGAAAATCTAACGATTTTTAGAGTTTAAGATCCATTTTCGAAAATTATATGGCAAACGTTTTTCAAAAACCGTCATTCGAAGAAGGGGGTAGTTCAACTAGGCCACCTTTATTTTATAGTATAAATTATGGTCAATGGAAAATTAGGATGAAATTTTTTGTCCAATCCATTGATTATAAGCTTTGGAAAATTATTGACAAAGGTGATTTTGTTCTTATAAATCCATATACGAATATGCCTAAGGATGAAAGTGAATTTAATGAAAACGATGAAAAATTAATAAGCTTAAATTCAAGGGCATTGAATATGTTGTTTTGTGCTTTAGACACTACTGAATTTAATCGTGTGTCTTCTTGTGAAACAGCCCACGAAACTTGGACAATCCTTCAAACCACTCATGAAGGAACTAATCAAGTAAAGGAGTCCAAGATCGAGTTAAGCTTCCGTGAATATGAGCTTTTCGAAATGAGGAAAGATGAGAATATCACGGAGATGTATAAGAGATTCCCAAACCTTGTAAACGAGCTAAGAGGGCTTGGGAAGAAGTTCGAAACAATAGAGCTCGTAAAGAAGATTCTTCGATCATTGCCAGAGTCATGGAGTATGAAAGTCACGGCAATTGAAGAATCAAAATATTTAGGGAAAATGGGCATGGATGAACTCATTGGAAGTCTTTTGACTTATGAGATGAAATGGAAGCCCAAAGAAGAGGAGAAAGTCAAGGCAAAGAAAAACATTGCCTTGAAAATTGAGGAAAGTTCAGATGAAGAGTCTTCAATGGATGAGGAAGACATGAGCACTCTTGTTAAAAAATTCAGCAAGTTTTTCTCAAACTCCAAAGGAACAAGGGAGAAGAAGAGCAAAGGTGTTATATGCTATGAATGTAAAGAGCCTGGACATATTCGCCAAGAATGTCCTCTCTTGAGAAAAAGAAGGAAAGAAAAGAAATCCAAGAGGAAAGCTCTAGCCGCCACTTGGAGTGAAAGCGATAACTCGAATGATGAAAGCGAAGAGGACAACGAAAGAGAAAATCTGTGTTATATGGTGAAAAGTGATTCCGATGATGAGGTAAATAATTCCAACTTTATCTCATATGATGAATTACAACATGCCTTTGATGAGTTGGTAATTGAATTCAAAAATCTTAGTTCTAGAAATAAAATTTTGAAGAAAGATAACTCTTGTATAAAACTAGAACTAGATACAATGTCAAATAAATATGAAGAATCAAAAAGGGAGCTAGAATTAATTCGTCATGAAAAAGATAAAGAGTTAGAATCTCTAAGGAAAGAAAATGAAAATTTGTTAAGTAAGGTGTCTAGCTCAAATCAAATTCTTGAGAGGTATAAATTAGGCACTAAAAGACTTGATGAATTGCTTGCTTCTCAAAGGAACACTTTAAACAAACAAGGTCTAGGTTACAATACATGTAATCCATCTTCAAATAATTATAGGACATTAAAAGATCAAAATGCATTACATTTGAAATGTACATTTTGTAAATTTATTGGGCATGTGTTTAAAAAGTGTCCAATTAGGAATGGAAAACCTCTTAGGATTAAGAAGGTTTGGATTCCTAAAGGGATATTTCAATATAACCAAGATGGACCCAAAACAACTTGGGTACCAAAAAAAGGTTGAGTTTTTGTGCAGGTGTGCCTTGAAGTCAAGGGAAGGAAATATAAATTGACTTTGCAAGGCTTGTGACATAAGTGTGGTGCTTGGTAAATCCAAGTAAGTTTTTCTTGTTTAAGTTATATGAAAAATAATTGTGTTTGAATTGGTATGATTATGTGTCTGAATGTTTGCATGTGTTGCATGGTCAAATTGATATATGATCATTGCATATTGTATCCAACTTAAATTCAAGTCTAATCGATTCGAAGTTGTTATCGAATTTGGTTGACATATGATTTAAAATAATGCTTTGCCTAAAAAAGAGTCAAAATATTCAAGATTTGTGTCTTGGAGTGTTTTGATTCATGTTTTAAAAGTTTTTGTATGAGTTTTGAAACTTTGGTGCCATGTACGACCGTGCTTCAAACAGTCACAGCCGTACATTGCTCTGAAAGCCACATGTCTGCTCTATTTTATCGTAGTCACGACCATACATTATATATGTACGGCCGTGCATGCTTTCTTTAGTGTTTAAAAAATTGGGATTTTACGCCCGTACCTGTTTCCTTCACAACTGTGACGAATAGCGCGAATTTTAAAAACTCACGGTCGTACACGTTTATGTACGCCCGTACACACGACGGTATAAATTAAAATCGCACAGTTTTTTTCATTTTTAATGAAATCCCTAGCTTTCTATTTCAAATCCTTTCAAGCTCTTGACCCATTTTCGGCTCAAACCCCAGCAAATCCTCAAGTTTTCTACTCAAATCGCTTCCATTGTTCCTAAAAATCATTCCTAAAACCCTAACTCTCAAAAATCCTTCTTTTTATCATCATTTCATCAAATCCGTGGGAAGCACCATGCCAAGGATTAAGATGACGGCTGCCAAATCAAAAGCTCACGCATATGGGATTAAAGTGCGTGATAGCCAACAACGGAAGGCTTTGGATGCTATTTTAAACAGAGGTATTTATGTTGGTCGTTGTTTACATTTGCGCATTCTTGATGATGTTGGGTTAAGCATGGAAGTAAATAGATTAGTATCAAATGCTAGATGGTTTAAGCTATTCACAATGCAGTATGAGGTTTATGAGAATTTAGTGAAAGAATTTTATAGCTCTTTGAAAATTGATAAAGATGCAAGGGGAAATATTAAAGATTATGTGATGAAGTTTAGGTTATTTGGAAATGAATTTGTTGTTCATCCTGAAAATATGGCTGAATGGTTAGAATGCAGTTGTGAAGGATTGGTAGATGTCCCCTTAGGATACAATTCGAGTGAAGCATGGCGTAATTTGGGAGGAATAGGGACATACAATACGCACACTTTGAAGAGTAGTCTATTTGATAGCCCAACTTTACGTGTTGTTCATAGGATGATAACGTATACATTAAATGCAAGACAACATACAAATGGGCATGTAGGTGTGAAGGATATGATTTTGCTTGAGGCGGCCGAAAATAGATATCAAATTGATTCGGCTAGATGGCTTATTAGGAAAATAAGTGAAATTCAGGAGGGCAGGGGTAAAATAGACTTCTATCAGTTGATTACGTTCATTGCCATCAAATTAGGATTAGAGCCCGAAGCCAATGAACCGGAGTATGTGTATAATTTTTCTGAAAGCTGCTGGTTGAATGCTGAAGCTCTCTTCAGAATGGGAGTGATTAAAAAGGATGGAAGATCAGGTTGGAGATTAGCTGATACCGTAGTTGAAAATGACCCGTCAATGGCTCCGTCTAAAGGACCCTCTCATAGGCCTGAATCGAGTGTACGAAGAAGCAAGAGAGGAAGAGTTGAGGCAGGGCACGAAGAACAATCTCCCTCTGAAATGCAGCAAGTTTTGGCATACTTGCAATCTATTCAAGGGCAAATCCAAAGTCTGGAAAGTAATGTGAACAATCGCTTGGATAGATTGGAGTCTCGGGTGGATGAGTTGGCTTCAAGGTTTCCCGGCATGAGTATGGGAGATAGTGCGCCAAGTGAAGATCCCACGGATGCCCCATAGCATAATCCTTGTTTACTTTTTTTGTGAATATTTTGTCCAAAATTGTTACAACTCTCAAAATTTTTCATTTTCTCCATTTGAGGCACAATTATATTTATCAATTCATTTGAATTCTAATTGGATCAATCTTTATGTTTATGATTGTTTGATGATGTGGTTGATTGGTTGATTGACTGAAATTGCTTATTGGAAGTGTTAATATTGGTTGTTTGTTTTGGAAAATACCTAAAAACAAAGGAGATTATGCCAAATCTTTTTTGATTTATGACAAAAAAGGGGGAGAAAAGGGTAAATGTGATATATGATTATGAAAATTGAACATTAAAAAGGGAAGTCAAAGTGCAAAAGAAAGGGGGAGTTTAAGTCAATTTGAAAGGGGGAGTAAGAATAAAAATTTCTTTGCATTTTAATTCTTTTTAAAATTTGAATGATAACACATTTTAACATATTTTTGTCATCAATCAAAAAGGGGGAGATTATTGAACCCCTATGTGTTTTGATGATAACAAAAATGATGTTAAAATGACTAATATGTCCTGGCATGGATGAAAACATGACCAAAATAGGACAAAGATATTTTTATTGTTATGCAGGCATAATGTATGGCCGTACATATTATGCGTACGCCCGTACTCAGTATAAATCGATCTCGTACGTGCTTTTTCACGCCCCCGTAACGCTGCCCGTGCACGGTTCTGTAAAATTGACATTGGTCATTCACGCCCGTACACGTAACATGTACGCCCGTGAAATACCAATTCTAGGTCAGTCACGAGCATGAACGTCCCGTAAATGCGTCGTACATAAGTCAAAGAAGTCAAGCCGTATGTACGCCCGTACGTAGTTGATGCACGCCCGTGACGCAGCAAAGGGAGTCACGCCTATGAGTTACGACCAGTTATGCCCGTGCAAGGTCAAGGTTTCAAGACGCTAAATACTGTATGCCCGTGAATAATTTATGTACGCCCGTACATAGGCAGAATTTGAAGCGTACATGAGCTCGTACAGGGTGTCGTGCATGACCCCGTACTCGGTTCTGAAAAATGAAGAGACACAAATGTACGCCCGTACATTTTGGTGTCACGCCCGTACATGATCTGGCGCCAAGAAAAAATTAGCCATTGGGAGAACTGCTCGAGGCATTAATTGACGATGTCACGCCCGTACATGAGAGCAAATTTTCAACATTAGCTGCTCCAATGGATCTATTTCTTCACCAACGGATTTCTACTTTTTCCAGCAACCTTTGAGCTATAAATTGGAGGCTCTTTGAAGTGAGAAGAGTTGGAGAACTAGTGCAATCAACTGAACCTCATATTCTCTCAATCTTACTTCATCTTTATTCCTCACATTGCTAAACCTTGAGGAAATTCATTTGTGCAAATTGTTCATTAGCCTTTGAGAGGCAATATTATTTCTATATCTTGCTTACAACAATCTTTGGGCACAATCCCGTATAACTAGTGTTAAGGGCGAAATCCCGGATCAACTATTGTAAGCGGTTGGGCGCAATCCCGATTCAACTAGTGGAAACTTCAAGAGGTTTTGCTTGAAGAAATGGACGTAGGAGGCTTGTGTTCAAAGCTCCGAACCACTATAAAATTGGCTGAGCATTTCTTTCCCTTACTCTATTTAATTTGTGCTTATATTATTTACTTGCTTGGTTGTGATTAATTGGAATTATTCATTTGTTTGAGTTGGAGGAATAGGAAAACATTTTCTAAACTTGATAAAATTTTAGATAATCTATTCACCCCCCTCTAAGTTATTTGTCATATTGTTATTGGGGTTTTGCAGTAAGAAACGAGGATAATAAAAATTTAGGGTTTTGACTACGATTATAAAATACCAAGAAAACAAGAAATGCATATAATGATTAAAATATGACTAATTTAATTAAATTTTCCTTAAAAACTTCTATAAATTCTTTGTAATAAACTAAAATTATAATAAATGAAAAAAAAAGAAAAAAAAACATTATTTAAGAACTCAACTCTCTCTCTCTCTCTCTCTGTCCTTTTGTCAGTTCATCTCCCAAACCCAGAAAACAGCAAAGCGAATCTCGTCTCAAAGGAATAGCATCAAAGAAGTCGTGCTGTCTTCTCACTCAGCAAGTCAGCGTAATTAAAACCGACCCATTTTTTAAACTAAATCCCTACCTCGTGTTTACTATTCCACCGTCAACCCTCGACAAACTTTGATCTTCAGTTGACTTTGTCGCCTCTAACAACAAAAACAAAGTAAAATTAATAAAAATCCTTGAATTTCTCTGTAGCCCAGAACCCAGTTTTGCTTATTTTCCTTCAAAAAATTTTGCACCAGATCTACTTCTCTTTGATGCCCTTTTACTTAATTAAATTTCTTACTTTGTTCTGTCGGACTGTCTTTGTCCATTCAGCAAATGGTTGTAGTGTGTTGTGTCTTTAGATCTGGTGATGTAAACCCAGGCTCTGTTTAGAGTTTAACGTCACCTGTGTTTGGTTTTTTGATAAATTTATTTATTTATTTATATTAATTATAGTATTATTTATTATCAAATTTTTCGATGGATTTGGATGAGTTTCGATCTATTCTTGACTCGGCGAACGTGGACGTGTGGACGCTTGTTGACACGGCGATTCTGGTGGCGTCGCTGGACTACCCGGCGGAGCTGAAGCAGCGCCGGGATAAGATTGTGGAGAGACTTTACGCCACGTATATTTCTACGCGATGTCGAAATTGTGACTTCGGTGGCAGGGGAGGTATCCAGGCTAATACAGAAGACGTTAACATTGAGAAGGAGATTGAACATGATGGGTTGAATAAAGGACACGTGTCGCCCTACATTCCCCGTTCAGTTGAAGATGATGATCACGATCACGATCATGATCAAGATGATGATGTGGATCCTTATTGCGGTTTGTTTGACGATGAACAGAAAAGAATTCTTGATATTAAAGAGCATCTTGAAGATCCGAACCAGGTATTTTTTTTTTCGTTTCAAGTTTTTGTTTTTATGAATTCTTACGAAATGGGCTTGATTTTTGTTTTTGATTCTCAGTCTGAAGATTCTCTGATTGATCTTCTTCAAAGTTTGGCAGACATGGATATAACATTCAAAGCTTTAAAGGTTTATTATTATTATTATTATATTTTCTTGGAAAATTTGTGTTTTTGTTCTTGTGTTTTCAGTGATTGAACTTAAAAACTTGATGATGATTTAAATTGTGGTTACAGGAGACCGATATCGGGAGGGACGTGAATCGATTGAGAAAGCATTCATCAAATGATGTTCGAAGATTAGTGAAGCATCTTGTTAGGTATTAAATTTGTGTTTAATTTCTAAGCATTAGTAGGAAAAATTGCGGACTTTGGGGGGTTTAATTTTGTAGGAAATGGAAGGATATTGTAGATGAATGGGTGAGATTGAATCAACCTGGAGAAATCGGAGCCTTGACGCTGATGGGTAATTTGATATTTGGTGAATTCTTAGTTTATAATATTCCATTTCTCTTTCTGGGAATTTTTTCTTGAGAGGTTAATTAATTAACGGTGATGGCAGCAGATGCAGACTCGCCCCAACAAAAGATTCCCCAGAATGGGCATCACCAGGTGAAAGATAAACTTTATTTCTTTTATTTTCTTGGCAATTTGGCTTTTCCTGAGAAAGTTGTTGAAAATTTGTTTGTAACTTTCTTTCTAAGATTCTTCTGTTATCTGATTTTTAGGTTCCAGATTTCACATACTCTCCAAATCCTCAGAGTGAGTAGAGAATCTAATTCCAAGTTGTAGCATTTGATCATTTGTCTTTATTTTTATTGGTTGAGTTGTTTTGGTTTGATAGATGGAAGCTCGGGGTCAGACAGGAATAATTCAGAGCTGGAAAGGAAGTCAAAACCGAATCTGTCCCGGAAAGAAGTTGCTGCTCATAAAACTCCAGCAGCTCATGTTCCTCTAAGTTTACAGGTATTATACGCACCAAATTAGAGTTTTGAATTCTCTTATTTGGTTGCCGAGAAAATGGAGGGTTTAAAATCAACTATGCACAACATAGTGGAGTTTAGCATAGGTGGGTGGAGTAAATTACTAAATTTTTTCATGTAAAAACAGTTCTATAACTTTCTCCCAAATGTACTCTTTTGCTTATTTTTTGAATTTTGCAGGGAATGAGAGAACAACAACAGCAACAAAAGGAAAGATACTCTGATTCCGCTAGGCTTGCTTCAGTTAGAAAACGGCTTCAAGAGAGCTATAAAGAGGCTGAAAATGGTTTGCTCTTTGGATTCCATTCTCTCTTTTGCATTGTACATGTCAATAGTCCTAAAATGCCTACCGACCAACAGATACACATACAATCAGCCAATGATCAGCCCGCCAGCGCCCTCATTGGCAGATGATATGTGCTTCTGTTGTCGTTATTCTGCATTTTTGTAAATCTGCACTTGCATCTATGTAAAACATAAACAATATAAAATTGTCGGTTAACAATCTTTTCTGTTGAAGTTCTGATGCCAGAATTTACAAAAATGCAGACGTACTTGAAATTATGTAGGCAAAATTTTTGTAGTTCTGATTGGAGTGTTTTGGTTGTGTTTATGAAGCCAAAAAGCAGAGAACAATTCAGGTGATGGACATTCATGAGATACCAAAGGCAAAGCCAAAGAATTCCTTGTTTGGAAAGAACAGAAGCAGCGGATCACAAGGAGGCAGGCATTGGTGAATGAGTTTGGAAAAAAACAAGATCATCAAAATTATTATTTTTCGGTAAAAGGGCTTTTATAGGGTACACCGGAAAATCCTCAAAAACCGGTTTATCAAGAAAAAACAAATTCCTTTTGATTAATAGCTAAGGAAACAAAGTAAAATAGGTTTTCTTTTCTTCTCCTTTTTGTGTTGAGAAACATATAAGCGTAAGGTTTTGGGTTATATGGGTTACAAGCTGAGGCACATTTTTTTACATGTTTGGAAATTGAGGGATGAAAAAAAAGAATTAAATACTCTTAATTCGGATATTTTTAATTATATTTTCTATTAAGATTTTAAGGCTAATGGCTTGTTCACTAAACAGAAATTTTTTATATAACAAAATTTTTATTTTTTAATAAGTAAGTAGTCATTATAATAATAAACATTACCTAAGCACTTAAATAAGACGTCTAGATGTGGCAGTCGATTGGCTCGATTCTAGACCCCCAAAATTGTGGATTAGACTGGGTAACGCAAGGTGTCAAGGTTCTGGGGTCCAAAGGACATATTCCCACCCAAGGATTGATGGAAAGAATTCCCTATTAATTTTTAAAAACTCAAATAATCACTTATTGATCAAAGTTAACAATTACGTTTGATATTTAACAGTTAAAAATTAACGGTTAAAAGAATATATTTATCGTTTTAATAAAAAGAATTTTATAAATAATAAAATAAATATTATAAAAATATTAAATTAATATTAAACTAAATTATAAAAATATTTAAAAAATTATAAAAATATATAAAAAATTAAAATAAAAAATAAAAAGGCAGTCATCACTATCGACAGCAGTAGTCGCCTACAAAAGAACCAAGAGGCTGAAAACAGCCTCCTGGTTTAGTCGTCTAGTTTGGCGAAAAGGACAAATCAATCTCTTCTATTTTTGGTTGGTCGCTCCGTCTCAAACGTGGCTAGAAAAGGTAGAAAATGGTTGGTTTAACCTCAATGATTGTTTTCAGCTACAATTGATGAGTGAGATAGCCAGAAATAGAGGAGATCAATTTTGTTTCCTTCGTTAAATGGTGTATCCAGATCTGATCTCTTGATTTGTTTTTATTTTTTATTTTTATTTTGTTATTTTTTTAAATTTTTTAAATTTTTTATTTAAATATATTTTTATTATATTTATTTTTTTATAATGAGGACAATTTAATTATTTTATCAAAAAAATTCAGAAAAAATGGATAGAAAATGGTTAATAGATGATTGTTTAGGTTTTTCAAAGTTAGAAAATGAAATTTTGTTTTTTTAATAAACCTTGGATGGGAATAGGTCCTTTCGCTGTTCTGGGGCAATTCTTGGTCAAAAATAAAAATATTAAGAATATATAATGACCGGTTAGTACACAAAAACACATGGCCTTATCCATAGAGGCACGGCGTATGGGGCTTTGGATTAAGGTTTGGGCTTTGCAATTTTGGTGGGATGATTGGGTTTTTTGATTATACTTCGGGATTTACAATTGTAATGGGTCAGTTCGATTTGTTAGGCATTCGATAGGCTTGAACCCTAGGCATGATATATTGTGTTAGATTTAACTTGATATAGCCTATTAGGTCTAGTGACCTATTTTCATCAAAGGTTTTCTTAAATAACAAATTTTTATTTAAAATTTAAAAAATAATTAAATACTCACTCATCAATTAAAATTAATTATTAAATTCAATCATTAATCGCTAAATTTAATTAATCAGAGTAGTATTTTTAATTTTTTGAATAAAAAAATTAATTTTATAAAAATAATTAAAATACAAAGTAATATTAATATAATACTAAAATAATAATGAAAAATTAATAAATTAAAAAAAACAACTATTGTCACTAGTAGTATAGCCGACAACGATGACTACTTTTCAAAAATTTTTATTTTATTTTTATATTTTAAATAATATTTTAAAATTTTATTGAATTTTATTTTAATATTATTATTATTTATCTTTACAGAGAGTATTTTGATCTTTAAAAAAAATATATTAAAAAAAGTTAAAAAAAGGAAGGGCATTTCTTTTTTAAACTTCTTAAATGAGAATTATTTGTTTGACCAACCTATTATCATGTTTAATTTTAGCATGAACTAAATGTGAAAATAGTGTTTTGGTAATTATAGCTGGGACAATTAATTGAATTAACTATTTTAGGAGAATTTCATAATTTTAGTCAACATTTAAAAATAATATAACTAAATATCTTAAATAATGATAAGAAACTTGAATAAATTAAGATATATAGAATTTATAATTAGTCGTTTCCTTCTTGTTATTAATAATTTAAAGGATTTGAAAAGTGAAATGGATGAAATCAGGAAGACAGACAATAATCATGGGTAAACATGTTTCCACCAACGTAATTTTGCTTGCTAACCGAAAACGGGGTTGTTAATATCGTATGGAGTAAATGATATTTTATTCATAGAGATTTATAAATAATTTAATTTTCAAATTAATTTTATAAAATTATGAACTAAAAATCATTAAATTTACAATATATTTTATGAAACTATTACCCGAAAGAATTAAAATTTTAAATTAATTTCATGCAATTATCACCTTAAAAAGATAAATTCATAAATTGATTTTATGAAATTAGTAACTAAAAAATAATTATATTTCACAATTTATTTCAGATAAAATAATTTCATAATAATATGAATCTTAAGACCCAAATAAACATATTTTTTCCATTTTAAATATCAAAAAATTATTTAAAGTATATATTAAAAATTAAATTATAATACGAGAATCAATCGGATTATAAATCTTTATTAATTCTATATATTCTGTTAGTTAAAAAGTCTAAATATTCAAAAAAATTTATCAAATAGGAAAAAAATCAAATAACTCTCTTGGCGCTGACACCGAATAAAATGTTACAAAATTCTCAACATGTCTATTGTAATATTATCAGTCAACCCCCTTGACTTAATGTCTAGTAAATTTCATAAAGCCTCTGACCATACCTAGCATAAGATATCAAGTACTGTAACACACAATTTCGAAAGTCTTACATTCCGGAAAGATATGCCACTTGCTTGACTTATTTATGCGTGAGGTAAACTTAAATATCTTAATTTGAGAAAGTAACCCTTCAAAATAACGAAAATGGCCTCATATCAATAAAACACCATAGTAATAGGAAGCCTGCAAAAAATGCCTCTAATAAATCACAAACATGATGTATAATATATAATGATAACTCTCAAAACATAATTTAAACATAACAAGTCATCAAAGTAAATAAATCTCATAACGTCATAACATAACATGTCCTCTTTGTGTTCTTTCTTAGCTAATGTCTTTCTACGTAATCCTTATTATCACCTATTATCTACAAAACATAAAAGGAAATGGGTGAATAATAATCACTCAATAAATAGAAATCATTAAGTCCACATCTTTTTCTCTTAGTTCCTTTTCATACTTAAAATTCACATTCCTCAACTTATAAACTTCATCATCTATGACACACCTATAGACCAAGTCTAATATGACATGGAATCTAATGCATGTAGAACATTATTTTAGTAACTTTTGGTGTAAGCAAATTCTTTTCTTAAAACATTACATCACTATGTCGAACTATACTAGGTTGAGGTAGAAATTTGGCATCTTAGCCACATGACTTTTATAAGTTATCATATTCATAATATGTTTGAATTTTTCTTAGTACCTCTCTATGATTACACATAAAAAAACTCTCATAACACTTCTCTATAAGTCCATTTGGTGAACTTGTTAGAGGGTTTTTCGAGTTCATCGGAAGGGCGACCATGCACTCAAAATTTTAAAACTTGCAATCAAAGTCTCAAGAAATATGCAAGATACATGTTTTGTATATTTGTATGGGAATAAAGAATAAAACATCTATAAGGTGTCTTTCGAACATACCAATGTTTGAAAGCTTATTTAGTTCTTTTCGTGGCAATTGGTTCATTTCCTATCAATCTGTAGACTTACAACACTTGCATATAGTCTACATAGAGTAAGAACGAAAGAGGCTGAACATGTTTTCTTGGTGCTAATGGATACTCACATTGTCATATGTGTTTATTAGGCATGAGGCATGTATGTTTAAGGATTAGCAAAAAGTTTGTGAATGAATAGTCATACATCATTTTATAGATTTAGGCACATAGTTGTGCACACACAATAAACACACCTATTTGACTCTTATGCATAACCACGTGTAATGCACACATGACTTGCATCAATGTTTGGATAATTCCTAAATTTTCATATTGCACAAAATTGTGCAACGCACTTTATCATATCATATCTTTGACTAATGACATGCATAGTTAGATAGTATCAGATTATTTGAAATTCGAATAAGAGTTAACTCAATCAACCCTAATATATTTGAACACTTAGAATTTCTTCACCTAACAAACACATGACTGTGTGGCTAACAAACACATGATAGTATGTCAAGGAAAAATTTTAATTTTGAATTTTGATTTGATCTAAAGGGATTCACAAAACCTATATGACAATGACCATTAACATAAACACTATAACAATAATCTTATGTTTTTGAAGCTCAACCAACCTCTATTGTGTGTGACCCGTAAGTTTCTTACTAATTTGATAGTTTTTAAACACGAGTTGAATCTAGATTTAGATCATAAGTGACCTTTAGCAAAGTATCACGACCACCTAAATAGTAGAATGTCAAAAAACATCTCTAAGTTTAATCAATTTGACAAACATGCATTTTGATTCCTTTCTCTCATTTTGTCGCCTAAGGTTGAAACATAAGTTTGTGTCTATCTTATTAACTTCTTGTTCTATAGATACATGTTCAACACAAAATATTGGATATGACAATAATCGGTCCAACTATGGCCATTAATTTATTGGTTATGGGCATTATCATAAAGACAATATTCCTTTGCTTGAAAGTGACAAATTTTTTATTAATCTACCATAGCCTTTGTACTAATCATTACACGACTAATCACTTACTTTTATAACACCTCATTTATATAGTGCACTTGATGACATCAAATGATATCACTCTTAACACAAGACAACATAATGACCTCAAATCAAATGTCTATATATACCCATTAAGTTAAAAAGATGTATTTATAGACATAATAAGTACTATTTATATGGGGTCCTCTTCACCGAGTTTATTTAGTGAATATGACTACCAAATCATACTCTCATATATGCGGTTAGGTCATAAGTAATATACCTCAATACATGTACGCCATCATTATCCTTAGATGGGATCACATAACACTATAATAATTCTTATATCATGACTCATAGACAAGGTTCATAGTGATGTTAAGATTCTAGACGATTTTAGTGTAACCACTAATAAGTGTATAGGAAAAGCATGATTAGTCATCAGATTTTCATGTCTTAAGTCTATGATGCTAAGGACACATTATATGTATCAAACAATATATAACTGAAATACCATTTTTATTAACAATCAAAATGTATTTACAATTTACATGAAATACATAAGTAAATACATAAAACATATAATAGATACGTGGTTATGAGACGTCTACCCTAACAATTTGCCAATTTCACTAAAGTCAATCATACATATGTTTATTGTCATATGTGGTTATATGTCTTGTTGGGGTTGGTGCCTATTACCATGCATCTGTTGACATGTTTCTATGTATTTACTTGTGTACTTTTATAATTTGTAAATACATTTTGATTGTCATATATGGCTATACATTTTAAATTTGGCTTTATCCAAAACACTGACAAGCTATATGTGTGTAACTGAGCTACTAAGGGTTCGATAGCATTTTTAGTGTTATATGTTGATCACATGTTGAAAATAAAAATAACATCCCATATCTTCAGACAATAAGGACTCAGTTGTCCAAGTGTTTCTCCATCAAAGACGTAGAAGTAATCTATATCCTAGATATAAAAAAATCTACTAAGATAGGTCACATAAGCATTTTGGATTAAGGTAGATCACATATATAAACAAGGTATTAAAGAAATTTAGTATGGAAGAGTCTAAAAGAGGGTTAATACCCATAAGTACTAGTGTATTTCTCTTAAAAGAAATATGTCCTTAGATATTGGAATAGAGATAAAAGATATGTAAGATCCTATATGCTTTGGCTATCAAATTTATCACGTGAGCAATTTTATGTATGTGTGTTGATATCTTTTATGCCTTAAGTATATGTAGTGGATATCAAATTGATTTAGATGATTCTTACTAGAAAACTATTAATAACTTTTTGAGTACTTAAAAAGGACTAAAGAAATGTTCTTGATATATGATAGAGAAATAGAGCTCACTATCAAAAATATACAGTAATACAAGCTTCCAAACAGATCAAGATGATATCAAATCCCGATCAAGATTTGTTTTCTATTTGAATATGGGTGTAGTTAGTTAGAAACACTTGAAGCAAAACACTATTGTTGATTATACTATAAAGTTTGACTATATCACTATTATTGAAGTAGTAAGAGTAGCAATTTAGATAAAAATTTTATTTCTAAACTTAGAGTAGTCTTTAGCATTGTTGCTCCTATTAACTTTGTTGCAACATTATATAACCATTGCATAAGCTAAGAAACCAAAATCTTATTAATAGTCCAAACATATACTTAGATGGTATCACCCCATCAAGGACATCATCCAGTAAGACGATATGTTAATAGCCAAAGTAGTTATAGCCTCTATCATAGTAAAACCAAGAAAAGCACATAGCTATTTATGGGTTTAGACATATGCTTGATTGACTATAAGTTCAAGTAAAAGATTTTTGGGGTTAATGCCCTTTAAGCCAATCAAATTTATGTATAGTTGTAATCATTTGTATATTAATATGGGTAATTCTATTGTTTATTCATTTTCCTTTTTACATGATTTATAATTATGATCATATAAATACTCAGCCCTTAAAGTAGTGGAATTGAGTTAGGGAATCAATTGTACCAATCATGTTTTCCTTATGTATTTATTAAGGTAACCAATTTAAAACCTATTTGTAGGCCTAACTTACTTGAACTGAGGGCATATGTTGAGGAGATAGGACTATCATAGTGTTGAATGATTTTATCAAAAGGTGGTGACAATTAACATATGTTAAAGTTATTGCTTGTAGCTTAGTATAACATATAAGGTCTTTATTGATACTAGGTATATTTACTAGACATAACGATAAGAAGATTTTATATAGAAGGTGCTCTTATATCTATAAAGAATATCTTTTAATTATATGTGTACATGTAATCCTTCGATTTGAATGATACCAAACTACTTTATACAAGGATTAATACAATCTGACACTATCAAACATACCATTGTAACAAGGGTATTAAGGGTGGTGTTTGGCTGTATCAAGATCTAACGTGGGCTAAGATGTATCAACAGATGACTTATCACTCTTGAGTAAAGGAGTTATATCTTAAGGTGAGCTTATTAACCAAAATTCATAATCAATATATATGGCCATAGTAGACAATATTGTTGTCTAGTCCATGTCATTTGAATTAGTATCAAGTCATGTTAAGGAAAAATTGAGATAGACATCTTTTGCTATGTTTTAGCCTTGAGAGATACAAAGTGACAAAGGGACTTGTATTATACATTAACTATCTGATTATTCAAGCTTTGAGTTGATATGTTGACACTTTACTTGATGGGTGGTCATTACACTTTGCTAGAGGCCACTAATGGTCTTTGTCTAGGTTTTGATAAAATCTAGATACTACTAGGTTAGTAGAGAGCTTATGGGTCATATGCATTAAGGAGTTTATCACTTTTGAGAATATATAATTTTTTGATCTTGTTAAGATAGGAAAGAATGATGTTTGGTAGTGTGTCATTAGCCTGATGCTAACCATTTGCCTTAGAGTTCATGCTTATGTGTTGCAGGTATTACTTATACACTGAGTTAATGTTTTTATCCATGCCATTACGTAGGTTGAAGCATGATCACACATCTAAGTAATTACCTCAAGAGATTGCCTAACCATCTAATTATTTATAGGAAAGGTCATTATTATCCCATGATAATGACACACAGTTATGTTTATTGAATGCATAGTCATGCAAGCAAGTTGTATAGTCATGTCATTTGTTCACACAATTGTGCATATTTTATTATAAAAGAAAAATATTTCTCCTTTATGTAGTAATGTTTTAATTTTGTGAGAAAAATGATTCTCTCCTTAGAGTGTTTCTTTTACCTTCTCTCTAAGATCCTTACTATCATGTATGTCATGCTAACACTCGTATCTAGTGGTTTAAATCTCGAAGTTCAGTATTTCATGTAGATACTATTTCTGTTTCTGTGTTTCTGTTTTTGTATATATCTCTATACTGTTTCTATTTCTGTTTTGGTATATATATATATATACACACACACATGTGTATATATGTTTTTAGTATCTATTACTGTTTTCCTATTATCATCTGTTTTCCTAATCATGTTTTATCATTTATTCTATTTCTAAATTACTATTAAGTTTCTCTTAGTTATAACTGGAGATTCTCCGTGTCTTTTCCTTTTTTTTACTTATTCTCATTCTTGATTTGTAGTTTATTCTTTTATTTCACTTAGAATATGAGATGTTTTGTCTTAATACTGATATTCTACTGAATGAAAAGGAAATCTCTAATTTACACTAAGTGCACAGGCATGTACTATTGGACGCACGGGTGTGCATAAAGGTGCACGGGCTGTGTGTCAGTTGTGTAGCCCAATGATGCTAGCTTCTAGAATTTTTGCTTATTCATATCTTCCTAATGCACGACCGTGATCCTTAGGCGCATGGTCGTGACCCTTCTATAATCCAGTCGTGCATGCCTAGTATACATGACGTGACTCTACTAAAACAAGACTACATGGGCATGCGTCCTCGAGTGCAGGGCGTGCATCCTACTCTGTTTCGGCAACCATGGTTGAAACATGTAGAATCACCACCAATCTTAACTCAAATCTCTATCAATCTTCAATTAAACTTATTCTAACGTATATTCATGCTTGGTACAGTTCTCTAAACACATTTTTCTCATCAATAACAATGAAATAGAACCAACATCTTTCTAAACCCTTAAATACACATATGCATCAAGGGAACTAAGCATGCTTTTATCTCTAAATCTCTCATCTATTTCATCATCATCATCATCATCATCATATAAATATGCTATTAAACTAGAAATATGCTCAAATTATTGAATAGTCAACTAAGAAGCTATATAATTTGAAAATAGGGAATAAAGTAAGGAGATACTTACTTGAAGCTGCTAATGCCTTCAATCTTTCTATTTATAGTTAAATCTTAGCTAGATTGACTATTAAGCTGACTAATCTCTCGTACAATTTGATTAAAGTTAGTTGGAGAGAAAATAAGAAAAAATAGGTAAGAAGCTGGCTGAAACTGATGGAGGAAAAATTTGACTTTATATATCAGTAGACATGCATGAGCATACATGGCTAGATGCACGGGCATGTATGAAGAGAAAAGGACGTATGAGCGTGTGTTTAGAGATGCATGGTCATGCTTCTTCCATAAGTTATATATAAAGCCTCTTAAAAGACTGTTCTACCCTCTTAACTCATTGAAACTGATCTCTGACTGAGAAATCTCTCTTTTAACCTCAATTCAAGGCTTAGAAAGACTATTCTAACCTCGGCATGTTACATTAGTCTATACCAACAAGACACAAAGATAGACACACATCAGTCCATTCCAAACATTTCTACTTTTTTGTGTATTGACATGATTATAATTACTGATACAATTTGAAAATTTTCTTTCATCTTAACTTTACCAATCTATCAAGTAAACATTATTTTAAGCCTTCGAGTTGTTCTTTTGTTCCCTGTTTGTGGTTATTACTAATATTTCACTCTCAATTTCTTATTTGCCTAACTTTTTATCCAAAATTCATTCACATGGCTCTAAGAAGGCTAGCTTAAAAGTAATTAGGGACCAATATGTTGAAAATAAGAAGAAACCGAAGCTAAATTGACCAATAACTATGGTCGCCTTGAGTGATAAGTGTAATATGATAATGACAAGTATGTTTCCCTTAAAGCAAGAAGATCATCAATATCTACATCACTTGAACCTACAACTTTAAAGAAAAAAAATTTACAAAAGTGGAAAAAGACAAGGAGAATCATTGATAAGTAAAAGGCTTACCTTCTTATCTCCTTATGGTAAAGGAGAGTTCAAAAACTACACGTCATAGGCCCATGTCAAGTGTCTTGGGTTACAATACAAGACTTTAATGGTAATACTTTAAGGTCATGACAACTTTCCGTGAATGGTCTAATTATGGAAAATCTTACGATTGTTTCACAGACTTGTTCAAGAATTTATACAAATCTTACTAAAAATAGAGAAATTAATTTAAATAATCAAAAAAATTAAGTAAAATACAATTTTATTGACAATTTTTTTGTTTCTATGAAACTATTTCAAATTCTGTGAGTACCTAGCACGCATTTTTTGCATGATATGCATAAAATGAAGATCAATGTTTTCCAATTAATATGTGTCCTCTGAAATTGTTAGAAAAGATGTGTATATAATTGCATTTCATATTTTACATGTTATAGTGTAAAAATATTGAATATTTGATGTGGATTTTGGTGTAAAAATGGTATGTTTTGGGATTAAAAATTTTTGTCCAAATTTAACCAATATGCATAAAACTTGATAATATTTTCAATTAGGATAATATAAAAAAAGTCTACTTAATAGTGAGAAAGACATTTGATAGTGGAGATAGTCATTACTGGCAAAAAATGTGGTACACGTGAAATATCTCATGACCATGCGTGATCAACTACAACACGCGTGGTCATGTGTGATGACAAGGGTTGAAATTAAGGGGTTGAACTAAGATTTGAACGTGATGGAATATCAATTTTTTTTAGGGGGGAAAGTTTAGAACATTTCAAAACATTGGGAGGTTACAACTTTGCATAGATTATGCATAAGCCCCTTGGCATTTATAAGTGTGGTATTTCCATTATTTCCAACATACGTGCAACACTGCATCTACAATGTACTTCTTCACACACATGATTGTAAAAAGTCGACAATTTTAAATTTTTTGCGTACCACGCATACTATGCATATTTTGGTAGGCATGAAATTTGGTGTAATTTTGTAATAATTAAAAAAAAGTGAATAAAATTGTATTTTATTTTCTGAATTTGAGTATTTAAATTAATTTCCCCTAAAAATATAGGTTCACTCAACAATCCACATGTAGGAATAGTCTACTGTTGAGGGATTTGGGCCCTTTCTCACCTAGTATGATTATAGAACATTTAGGCTTACATGAGTTTACCAAGCATCAATTCCTTGTTTGGTATGACCAAAAGAAACTTTTGGATGTATTAACGGTTGGTGTCATTAGAGATTGGTTGAAATTAGACTCTTTTCTACCATCATATGCGACACTTTTATAAGTTGTTTAAATGCTCTTGACAAATTGGATGCCATTTATGCATAACTCTACCTAGAGAAGCGAGAGAGGCCCATTTTTTATGCCATGGAAACTGGAAAACGGATAGATGTTCCTTGATATATGAACAGATGTATACTAACGGATGAGGAAGTGTAAGCTAATAGTCCTCCTTTTTCTATGTTTGATACGTAGGATGATAGCTTCTACTCATCCAAATTAATTTCCAATCAAAGTGATTTTTTAAGTTAAGAGTCGCAAAATGAACACTAAATTTCCCTTAGCACCTCCTTGACCTTAATCTAAACTATCAAACATTGACAATGAGTTCGTATTCATGCCAAACTTTTGGTAGATGAAATTTTTGACAAGTTAAATGGAATGTGTGCAATTCTGACTTCATTAGAAACAAAGGTAAAGATAATTGAGAAATTTATTGTTGAAAGAGATGTTGATAGGGTGGTAAATGAAGTTGTGATTGAAGAACAAGGTGTTAAAACTACTACACAAATAGAGAGAAAGAGCCAATCCCACAATAAGTTCCTGAAAACTATACAAATAGAGAGATAACCAATCCCGCAATAAGTTCCTGAAAACTCTCCAAAGGAGCAAAATGAAGAACCCCCGAAGGTTATACAACCTATAAAAATTGTATTAGAAGATGGTCCACTAAATTATTCTCCACTGACTTTATTTCTTATTTCTATTCCTTTTCTTCAACAACATATCATGTTCCTATTATTACCTCGCAGACTGTAGCAAGCACCACAACTAATTGAGGTGCTAGAAAACACTTTGTCAGATCCTACTCTTCAAAGAAACACTCTATCAAGTCCACTCATGTTGAAAGGTCAAATAGAAATGAGTGATACTTCGACAAACCTAATGTCAAAGAAGGGAAGTAGGCAAGTGTAGCAAGGCACCAACTTGGGGGAGAAGATGATTTTTTTTTTTTAATTGCCTAATAGTTGCTTCTGCAGGATGCTTCCTAAAGATGCTTGTTTTACAAGCTAGCTTCATGAATCCATAGAAGTCTTTTTATGAACTTTTATAAACTTTTAGCTATGGTTGATTAAAAATTTCTTATGATACTTTTTTGCTTTGAGAGTTAAGAACTCTTTGTTTTCAGAAGCTTGGATTATTTTGTTTGCATGATTCATGGTTAAGTGATATTACTGAAAACTATTTGCTGGTTGCAAGTTGATGTTTCTTTCTTTTTTTCTTTTTTTTTTTTTTTTTTTTTTTTACGGCTTTGACTATAGGTTTGCCAAAGGGGGTGATTGTAAACATTTTTGGGAAACCATGAACAATATGATCACAGAATTTATAGTTTATGCTAACAAATGTTGTGTGGACAAAATGTGTTTCATGATCACTTTTCAATTATGACATCAATCTGACACTTGACATTAATTTGCTGCTATCTATATCTAAAAAAAAAATTATACTCTCGTGAATTAGGTTACAAATGGGATAAGTGAATTATGATATGATAAAACAAGTGGTAACAATCAAGAAGACCTTTATGAGTATATAAACTATTCCTATCTTCGTCATTTGATTACAGGAATATCATCTTTCATATATAGAATTTCTTATAGTTTCTCATTTTCAGGTTTTGCGTGTTTTCGTAGTAGTTTTTTAAATGCTTTCTTTTCCTAATTACTTTCTTATATTCTTCTAGTAGATAGGTTATAAATACAAATCAAAGAAATTTGATTTAATCTTAGCTCAAAGAGATTTTGACCTTCACAGCTGAAGGGATTCTAGCTCAATTATTTAAGGGAATCTTGAATTTCTCTAAGTAAAAAACTTAGAAAAAAGCTGTGAAATAATTGTACTTATTTAGATCTATATAACTATTTTCAATAAAGTTTAAATTTTAGTTGAGTAAGAAGTAAGCTAAATTATTTGAGTTAATTCTTTTACTTGTATTTCACACTTTAACTATACTATAGTAGATTTGAAATTCCTTTGATTTAGTCTCACGAATATATACTACAATTATAATTAGCTATACTATGTAGAAATGTTTTGTTCTCCTTGCTTGGGGGCTTCTTATACATGCCGTTGCAAGTTTAATACTCTTTATAAAATTATAGTTGAATTATTCACATATTACAATGCTCCATGTATACACTATCAACCAGTATAATAACAACTTAAAATAATTTATTAGTGAATTTCAGAGAACATGTCTTACGTTAATTCTGATGCCTCCTGATATAATTCAATAGGAGCTTGGAACAAGATTCTCTTTTAGTTTCTGTTTATCCTTCTTTAGTTGCGTCCACTATCATCTCCTTTAAGCGATTAATGACTTGTTTAATAAAAAGGCGCAATCAAGCATCACAGAAAGAACTTCAAATATTCCGAGCTAAACATCCAAGAACCAAAAAGAGACTTAATTGTTTGGTTATCGACATTTCGCCGATTCGATCATGAATAATTTATTAATATTTCAGAGACCATGTGATTCCCAAGAAAAAACAGTATGATTTTTGCTAATATTTTAATTTACTTTTTGTTTGTTCTGTCTCGTTACTTCAGTAATGGCATCAGTTCTCATTTCCCACTTCTGTACAAATTATATTATATTTAAAAAAAAGTATGATTTTCACTAAATCCCTTGCTTGGACGTAAAAGGCATTTTATTTTCGCAACCCGCATATACAATTCCACCACACAAACCTAACTTTCCATGGAATTTTGTCATTTATTTATGAGTTTTTCTTGATAAAGATGGGGCAAAATTAGTAGAATATTCACCTTTATCTTTTATGGCTTATAATATTGAGATTTACTTGTTTATCAATGAAAATTGAAACGTCATAAATATGAGATTGAAGTTTTTTGGTTGGATTGCTTTGTGTTAAATAGATTGAATCAATTGTGATTTTTTTTTATTTGTATGAATATTTTTATGACTAAATATCATTGTAATTGATTATTAATCAAATCAAACAAGCAAATGGATGTTTAATGTTGGTGTTTTCAGAACATGTGATTTGTATTTATTATGCAAATGATGGGTACTAGGGGAAGATGAAGGGAAGGGGTTTTGTGATATTTGTCATAGGTGTGTGTGATCGGCATGCAAGGTGTAATTGACATTTTCCATATGCAAAGGGTTATTGAAATTATGAAATTTTCCAGTTACATGTGGTTTATATAAGTATGATTTACATGGTGGATTGTTACTGATATTTTTTGTACGTGAGGGTTCATTAAAATGTGACATTTCCTTAGGTAGGTATATGTGATCCTCATTATGGAGGTTAATAAATATTTCCATATTTAGGGTAATTAATATTTTTCATTATGGAGGTTGATCCATATTTTTCACATAAGTATTTTTTAATATGTTTTGTTCAAGTTTTTGTTCTGTGTTTTTTTTTAGTAATATTAGATAATATGCTAATATTATGAAAATTAATTGATTTATTATTATTTTACTATAGTACAATGCTTCTACCCGTAAAAGAAAGTATTACATTCAAATTATCACAAGAAGGTTCCTAGCTTCATTGATGGATGAGGAAAAGAAAATTTTCAAAGCTACATGTTTCAAAATGTGTTTAGAGTTGGAAGAGTCTCGATTTAGTAGAGTACTAACTCAATTCATTTTGTTATAAGAGATAGTGAAATAAAATTTTGATGAAGAGTTTTGACATAAATTGAACAATATTGACATTTAATTTATCCTCTTCAAATTTCCTCACGAGACCAAAATGGAGCATTAACTTCACATCTTACCTAGACAAATGATATGAGAGACATACTTTAGTGATGTGACATTAGTATGTTGTAGGAATGTGATAATCACTGTTGAAACTAAGGCGTAGGGATTAACAAGTTCAATACTGTTATAATGGCTTCATTTTATTTCATACTTATGGAGTGCATGACTATGGAAGATGACACACAAGTCCATAGGTGATTCAATTAGTTGGTTGTATAAAGTGTTCAATTACACCTTGACAAAGATTAGTAAGTCTAACCTTCCATTTGAGATCATATAGTTTAATAGGTTTTCTATTAACACTATGACGTATGTCTATCAATTTATATTTATCTAATAAATACTAATAAATTATTATTAAACCTTGTAACCACGTGATTGTAGATTTGGATATACGAGAAACTAGAAACTTGAAAGAATGTGTAGAGAGGTCATTTTCACTGGTACCTTAGATGCTAGAGTAGTGTACTAAAGACATACTAAGATGGGATGATGTCTAGACCGTATATGATAATAACTATCAACATATAATGTTAACATGCAACTCGTGCCAACTTTTATAGAGGAAAGAAACGATGGTATGTTGACATTATCAATTACTTGGGCATGATAAAGGGTCCTTTAACATATTCGCCTTTTCTTCCTATAATTACTTGAACAACAATATTAGTTGTTTGAGGAGATGCATTTCTCGGTATTAGAGTAATTGTCACATAAACAAGAATAAGTTATTGCAATTGCTAAGTACTAGTGTATACCTTAAGAACAATAGTGTAGTTAGTTTCAAGGTATTAAATCTTTTAATAGTAAATGTGTAATAATAAAAACAAGAGTTCTTTTTCTTCACGTGCATATGCTACTTCAAATTTATAAGTTAATTAAACTATTTGTTTATTAAATAAATTAAATGTACATGAAGAGTTTGGATGATTAGATCTTTGGAATATCAAATCATTGAAATGCCTCTTATGCATATGATGTCAACTAGGCAATGACATCGTATAGCAGGCTTACTAAATGTCTTTATTGAATATCATGAGATGATGTTAATGTGAGTGACATGAAAGTCATATCTCTAGGGTATTAGTATGAATTAATGATTAAGAAACTATTTTTTAAATATGACCAACTACGAAGAATCTTATGGACATTTAGTATATAATCAATGATTCATTGTAGGATATTACTAGTGTACCACTGATACATGCCTTGTTCTGTATTTTATTATGTTTCTACTAGCTTTTACTACTATTTTCCTGTTTCCATTTTTATTTTCATCTTTAATATTGTTTTCTGATCATAACATATAACTATATTATGTTATTCTAGGCTACTAATGAATTTCTTATGCTTGTATAAGAATAAAGGTGTGATTTTAGAAAAATATTTTATATTTTCTTGGTTTTATTATCATTTTCTGTTAGTTTCTCTCTTATTAAATTGTTTCTATAGCTTTTTTTGGGTGCACAGGCGTGTTTTAGGTGACACACGATTATGCATAACAATGCACGGGACCGTGCGTAGGGCATGTGTCTGGTCGTGCTAGCTTCTAGAATCTCTTGTCACAATTGGGCTTACTACATGGTCATATATTTTAGGCTGTATGAGCGTGTATGCCATACACACAGTTGTGTCCTTATGTATATAGGCATACCAACTACTACATATACATAATTGTGACCACTCAAGGCATAGTCCAGTGAAATTGGGAAATTGCACATGACTGTGACCTTTAAGTGGCATGGTCGTGTACCAAAAAACATAGGTATATTAGCCTTAATCGTGCACACACTACATGACCGTCGCGATGCAAAAAGAATGACAATACGGCCATGTACCCTCAGGTACACAGTCGTGTGTCCTATTCTACTTCTGCAAATTTTGTTTCCAGAACTTGCAATACTTTACCTAAAACTTAACTCAATCTTATTCGATCTTCAATCAAGCCTATTCTAACATATAGATAAGTAAAACAAGCTACTTATGCTAACCTTCATCATCTCATAACATATAATCACCACAAATTATGCTTTTAAAATAAGAAACACGTACAAATATACACGCCAATACACTAGCATGTTTCTACCTCCAAAATCTCATCTATCTCAACATCAACAATTTACAATCAAGCCTGATAAATTGGAAACATGTATATATTACTAAATAATCTATCTAGAAGGCTATTGATAATTGTAACAAGGCACATGGTCATGTTCCTTACATAAGGGATGTAGGGTTATATGTTCAAAGGGCGTACGGTCGTGCTCGATACACACCACCATATAAAGCCATTAAAAGATTATTTTACTCCTTTTGACTCTACTAAATCTATTCTTTGGCTATAAAATCTCTTCTAACCTTGATCTAAGGCCTAAATAGACTATTCTAACCTTAGGATATTATAATGATTGTATAATCATATGGGGTATAATTATGTAATGCAAGATTTACAAAAAAATCATTATTTTTAAATTACAAAAAAATTGGAAAATATTAAGTAAGCTCATGTAAGAGAAATTGCCATAATATAACACATACTAATGAAAGGAAAAATTATAAATTTAATAATGAAATTAATAAAAGAATTATAGGAGAAATTATATAATTATTATTTATAAAAATTAAAAAGAAATGTTATTAAGAAAATCTTAATGACATTTTTTTAAGGAAATGTTAAGCTCTAATGCATGATAAGAATCACATAACATGGTATGCCAAAGTAATGTTTCAAAGAAATTAAATGTTTTACATGTAGAAATTTTTAAAGTAGAAAACTTGATGTTTTGGATATCTTTTAAAGGTGGATACGAGAAAACATTTATGAGTTTGTATGTCTATTGAAGAGGGAAACTAGCGTTTTTTAAAGAGGATATGATTATAGACCAAGCTTATTCAAGAAAGTGTTAGTTGTGCATTAGTTGAACTATATGGCTAGAGCGTCAAATTCCTATGTTCATCGTCTGATTAGCATAAATTATTTAAGAAAAGATTTTTATCCATGAGTTCTATGTAAAAGAAAGATTTTAAGATACATTTTATGATGAGATCTTTGAATATAACTTTTTTGTAAATATGTTTTAAGAAAGCAAGCCTTTGCTAAGTCAAGGATTTTAGCATGTTTTATAACATGACATACATGACATAGCATGATTAAGAGAAAAGGTAACATAAGAATAATAAAACAAGTGAAGAATATAAGAAAATAAATAAGATAAGAATAAGTATGATAAGTCAATAATGCCAAAGGATAAGATTATGTAGGTAAGGTTATGAAATGCTCATTGAGTGACTTGCTACTTATTCCAAAATTCTTGTCCTTATAGATTATGTTTGAGCTTTTAAGAAGTGCTATGACATAGCTTTAGATGGGATATCATATGATTAGATGTTAATTATTTTTCATGTATTATACAGTTTCATGTATTTTGAGTGTTAAACCCCTAAATGTTTTGATGATAATAAAAAATAATGTTAAATTAACTAATATGTCCCTGGCATGGTTGAAATCATAACCAAAATAGGATAAAACTATATTTATGTTTTGCAGGCAAAATGTATGACCATAAATTTAAAATGTATGCCCATACATAGTTCATTTTAGTTTCGTATATACATTCTCATAGCTTTGTGACATTGGCCATACTCGAATTGTATAAAAGTGATTGGTCATCTACATTCATACATAATACATGTATGCTTGTGACATACCAATTTTATGTCAGTCATGAGTATGAAAGTCTCGTGAGTGTGCTCTCACATGAGTTAAAAGGAGTCAACTCTCATGTATGCCTATGGTGGTTAAAAGTCATGCTTGTGACCATGCATGGAAGGGTCACATCATCTAAACTACGAGTAATTTTGCTCGTGCAAGGTCAAGGTTCTAAAGTCAAAGAAATTGTATGCCCATGTATTATAGATGTACACCCGTGTATAAGTAAAATATGACATACATGTCCTCGTACAAGATGTTATGGATGACTCTGTACTTAAATTTAGAAGATGAAAAGACCAAGCAGTCACACATGTTCATGGTTTGATCATGCTTGTACACTTGTTGATGCTAAGAAAAATTTGACTGTTAGGAGAACAGCTTGAGGCATTAAATGACGAGGTCACGCCTGTGAGAGTGTATTCACAACCATACATTAGAGCAAAATTTTAGCTTTAGACTTTACAATGGATCTATTTCCTCTCCAACAGATCCTTACTATTTCCAGCAAGTTTTAAGCTATAAATTAGAGGCCATTTGAAGTGAGAAAGGGGGGAGAGCTTGTGCATACTACTCAACTTTAATTTTATCTCATTCTCACACTTTATCTTTCATTTTTCTCATTGCTCATTCTTGAGGGAATTTTTTTTGTGTAAAATTGTATATTAGCCTTAGAGAGACAATATCATTTATGCATCTTGCTTACAAACTCGTTAGGCGTAATCCTGTATAACTAGTGTTAAGGGTAAAATTCCCTTGAATCAAAACTATATTATGGGCATAATCCCGAATCAATTAGTGTAAGTGGTTGGATACAATTATGGTTCAACTAGTGAAAACTTCAAGTGGATTTACTTGAAGAAGTGGATGTAAGAGGTTTGTGGTTAAAGCTCCAAACCACAATAAAAATCGACTAAGTATTTTTATCCTTTACTCTCTTATTTTTGCTTATTGCTATATATTATTTGATTGATTGCTTGGTTGATTTGAATAAGTTTAAATTAGTTAATTGAATGTGTTGATTAGCTGATTTTGACTAAAAAAGTTTAAATTTGCAAAAGTTTCAATAAACCTATTCACCCCCCTCTAGGTTTATTTTGCCATCTAGTATTTGGGGTATAACATTGAGCAATTACATTTTATGAGTATTATGTCTTGAGTTTCATTACAATATTAACAATTAATGTTTCAAAAATTTTTACATGTCAATAATATATGTAGTTTCATTATATAATGATAAATGTTTTAGTGTTTCACAATGTATGGAAGAATGTATGTTTTAAGCTTTTGTAAAGTATGTTTAAGTAAGTATATTTGTGACACTATTATATATTGAATAATATGTGGAAAAAATTACATAGTAGTATTATAATTTTTAGTATCAAAACAAGAACTAAGTTGTATTTTTCAAAGTGATTTTTAGAAAATTATTTTAAAATTTGATTTTTCAAATGTATAAAATGAAAATTTTGTTTTCAAAGTGCATTAATTGTAATACCCCGTCTGCTATATATTACTGTAGACCATTTTTTTTTTTTATAAATATATATATACCTAATATATAGTAGTAGACACTACTCTGACTGCTTACTGAAAATATGCAGAAGCTGGTTTGTAAATGTGATGGGAAACTAAAACCCATTGTACAGTATCCTGAATAAAAACTCATGTTTATAAAATAATAATAATATCTGAAAATATAAAAGATACTGTACAATCCGAATGCATGAGCAATCCAAATCATGCGAGCCACAAACATGCTATTTGCTGAAACTGAACATACATACATACATACATAAATAACTAAAAACTCGGGTGAAAACCCACTCAAGCCATATCCCTCACACTAGCCATCTCGTGCTCCAAGCCTAGCTACCCAAAACACCAACCTATAAGAAAGGAAACTGAGGGGAATGAGTGACAAGTCACTCAGTAAGCATCTCCTACCTCTACCTTCGGGTAAGTTCTAGACTAAGCTACCGCTACTGACTGACTGCTATCTAGGCAAACTTAACTAAGTTCCTGATAGCTTAAAAACTTCTTCTAATCCTCTGTTTTTCTTAATAATTCTTGCGTTCTGTTAGGATTAGCTGAATTCTTTTATTTCTTTATTTTTGACGTATACCGTGTAGCTTAATTTTTCTTTTATTTCTTATCTTACATGATTCTAGTCTTACTGTTTGTATATTCTGCCATGCCATGTACTATGTATCATGGTATGCTGAAATCATGCTATTTGCCCTTGGTCCTGTTTACTAAAAACATGTTTCTGAAAACTACTGTTAGGATCTGAAGATCCAAAACACTAAAAATCTGAATGAAACTATTTCTAAAATCTCTGTATCTGAAGATACCTGCTATACTGATCAGACTGATGAAAACAGGGATTCGGTATCTTGGCCAAGTGGGTTAAACCATACCAGCGAAATACCAGTAAGTTGAAATATTCTACCATACCAGTCTTTAGACCAGTAAGTTGAAATCTAACCAATCTGACCAAAGTCAAAAAACTGAAATCCTACAGATGCCCCCTCAAATTCACCCTAAATAATTGACTCAAATATCGAGCCTTGAATACTGAAAAACTAATGCAAATGGATCACTTGATCTCTTTTCTGAAAATACTGTTTAACATGCTATGTTGAATGATGCTATTCATGCATGTTATCTTATAAATTCTCTTTTCTATCTGATTACAGTTTATTTTACTATTTCTTTTCTGTATTTGTTACTGTTTTCCTGCTTTCTGTTCTCTTTCTATTTCTGTCTTTATTTCTGTTCTCTAATCGTACCCTATCACTAGATTACGCTACTTAAGTCTGATGATGAGTTTCTCGTCCTATTGTGAGATTCTGGAAAATATATTATTTCTTTTTCTTTTTTTCTTTCTTTTCGTTTCTTTTCTTTTCTTTTCTTTCTTGTTATTAAAATTCTCTTATTTCTTTCTTTTTCTCATTTACTGAGGCACACGGGTGTGCACTATCGGACGCATGGGTGTGCATGCGAGTACACAGGTCGTGTGCTGGTGGTGTAGCCCAACCATGCAAAGCTCTGGAATTTCTAGTTAAAATCTCACACTTGACTCACTCACGGTTGTGACTCCCTCAAAAGTTGGTCATGCATGCCTCACATACACGACCGTGACATTGCTCAAAACCAGAATACACGGGTGTGTGTGCATGAAAGCACGGGCGTGCATCTAGCCCTATTTCGACACCCACAATCGAAATCCGTAAAATCACACCAAAACTCAACCCAAAATTCATCACATTTCTAATTAAACATACTAGCATGCAACATACACTGCTAATAAGCTGATAACACACATCAATCACTGAAAACATCCAACCAAGGAACCACAAACCCAAAGAAAATGGGAAAAGGTAAGGGAATACTACCTGGAGTTGCTAAGATCTTCTATCTCTCTATCCTCAAATGAATCTTGCCTGGAATGGCTGCTAAAGCTGATTAATCTCTCCCTAAAAAAGCTAGGGTTTCCTGGAGAGAAAAGAAAATGAAAAAACTGACTGAAACGGGTGGAGGAAAAACATTGGTTTATATACCAGCAGACATGCAAGGGCGTACAACAAACATGCACGGGCGTGCATGGTGAGAAAGGGACGTACGAGCGTGTGTCCAAAGACGCACGGTCGTGCTCCATCCACAAGCTGCATATAAAGCCAACAAAAGGCCATTCTATCCTTCTATCTCACTAAAACAAATTTCTAACTGAGAAATCTCTCTTCTAACCCCGATTCAAGGCCTAAAAAGACCATTCTAACCTCAGGCTGTTACATTAATTTTGAAATTGCATAAACCTAAGTCAATATATCTTAATAATCAATGCTCATAATACCTGTTCAGTATAAGTATTTCAATATGCAACTCAATAAAAATGTTTAATTTTATAACTTGTGTTAATGAAATTCTAGATATGAGGACTGCGATGCCTAAACTAGAGGATATTAAGAGTTATGCTTTCGTTAATCATATAAGTGCTAAAAGAGAGTCTTACGCCAATCGAGTGAGTTTAAGTGTAAAGGATCTGCATGAGATGACTAGAGAGGCTATAAGAGGTAGTTTCTAAGAGTCTATAGTGGATCAATGATTGAGATGGAGTTTTAAGACTAAAAGTGGTGTTATGAGAGGTAGATAGAGATTGTATCTTATACATAGTCTATCAGTGTAGCATCCTAGATTCCGAAAGCCTTTTCGGTTAGAGTTTTGGGGTTAGAAATGAGATTCAGTGAGAGATCGGGAGTCTAGCAGAGTTCAGGGGTGAGTTGGTAAGTTTTCAGAGCTGTGTGGCCTTCGATGAATCCTTTCGGAAGGATCCGATCATACGAATGCACGGGAAATGAATTAAGTTCATTTTCCCTTGTGCACGACCGTGCATCATTGATGCACGACCATGCGTGGCATAGTATATAAGTGAGCCGTGAGTTAAGTCATTTTTTTTCTCACCCATTTGCAATTCAGCCAATTTCTCTCTTCCATTTTCAGTTCCTCCCATTCCTAGAGAGGAAATTCAGCAGCCAATTGCTTCCGATCAAGCTAGAGAGCATAGAGAATAGTTTGGAAAGTTGTTTTCAGAGGCATGGCGCGAGGTAAGTGTTCTCTTACCTTTTCCTTGTGTTTCCCAGCTTGCTGTGTGAGTTTTGATGCCATGGATGTGTTAATTGCATGTGAATGAACGTTTGGAATGCGTATATGGCCTTGCATGTTGATTGTTGATGATGAATTTCCATCCTTGAAGCATGCGTGTGTGATGTATGTGTTTTAATAAGAGAATCAAGAAGTTTCCATGGTAGATTTCATGATGCTTGATGCATGTTGTGTTTGAGGCTTGAATTATGTTGCTTGGGATGCTGGGAATGCATGCTTAAAGTGATTTGGTAAATGGATGAAAAATGGTTGGCATTTTATGCATTTTTCGGTGGTGCTTTTGTTGAAGAACCAGACGCACGGCCGTGCGCCTGAATGGCACAGTCGTGAGTCTTTGTTTTTCCAGATGCATGCCCATGTGTACGCTGCATGCACGGCCAGAAAATGCTCATACACGCCCGTGTGTTCGCATACAAACGCCTGTGCATGTGCTTCCAAAAATTCCAGAAGCTTGCACGGTCAGGCGTACGACTAGCGCATGACCCCGTGCGTCCAGGCTCACGCCCGTGCACTCTCCTTGCACGCCCTTGCACCTGTAAAATTTCAGAAAAAGAATGTTAATTGATTAATTAAGCCTACGAATTCAGAATAAAGGCTAATGGGCTTCAGATAAGCATCAGATGAGTATGAATTTAGTTAATAAGCTGCATATGCATATCATGGCCTTACATGTAACTTCAGAGAGGATCAGGGGATCTGAATTCAGTAGTTTTCAGTATTAAGAACCCGATGTACGGGTGAGAGCATTAGGTGGAACACGAGGGGGCATCCGTGGGATTCAACCTTCTGACACCAGTCAGGACGCTCAGTAGTATTTCAGATTCAGTTTCTGACACCAGTCAGACTATTCAGTAGCATTCAGATATTACCATCTGACACCAGTCAGATTGGGCAGCAGTATTCAGATTCAGCTTTCTAACCAGTAGCTAGACTGTTCAGCCCACATGGCCAGGATGCCGAATCTCTGTGTCCACCAGTCTGATCAGCACAGTAGGTACCTTCGGGTATATTCAGATAGAGGTATTCAGATGCATGCATCCATGAGATATTTCAGTAGCATGACATGACATACATATCATGACATGAATAATAATGACATCAGTATATAATGAGAATGAGATTCAGATAACAGCTTTCAGATACCAGCAAGCGCATAGATGTATGATTAGGGCCGAGGCCCAGGTATGTTTGATTATTGTGATTGTTGTGCTTGCTTGGGTTTTGAGGGAAGTAGGGAGCGCTTACTGGGTGATCTTTATCACTCATCCCCCCTTCTTCTTCCATCCTTTTCAGGTGGTTCGTGCTGTTTCTGAGGAGTGGTTGGATTGAGGCTGACGGAGAGGGCACGCACGTACACCGCGATCGCAGTTGTATGTATATTAGTTTTGGACCTGTGTGGTCATATTGTACATATTTTATGTATCCGGATGTACAGAAACAGTATATATATATATGGAAAGGCCGTTGGGCCCATTGTACAGAACAGATATGTATATTTTACAGTAGATGTATGTATTTCAACTTCCGTATGTGCAGAAATGTATAGTTTTAGTTTCAGATTTTATTTATTTGTCGTAGGATTTTCGTCGCGGGTACCCGAGTTTCAGTTTATTAATAAAAGCTCCCCGTAGCATTATTCAGCAGCAGAGGGGTACTCGTGACGGCGGGTCCTACATTGGTGGTTTTAGAGCATGTTGTAAGTGTGTGGTGCCTTTTCTCTCCTTCGCAGCTGTCGTCCAGACCCTCTTCACAGCACAGTCAGGTATTTATTTTTCAGCTTTGATTGTGATATGCGATTCTAACCCCAGTTTGTTGTGATGCTATAGATAGAGAGGAGTATGTCCCTAGATGTCTAGATGAGACAGACAGTAGTTCACCCGTCCATCCTATGAGTGTTAGTGATAGGCCATTTACGTATGTCCTCCATTTGCGTGTGTCCTGAGGGGCACGGTCGTGTCTCCTCCATTTGCATGAAAAGGCCAGAAATTCCAGTGGCTAGCACGCCCAGCTGCACGACCAGCACACGGTCCCGTGTGCCCTTGCCCAACACGATCGTGTGTGCTACATGCACGGTCGTGTGTCTTGCTTGCATGGTCCTGTGTCAGCCAGATTTTTCCCAGAATTTGCAGAAAATGATTTATAAAGGTTTGGTAATCTATCCAGGGCCTAATAATCATCAGATAACCCAGATTTCAGATAAGAAATGCAGCATATGCATTCATAGCATAGCATCTAGCCTGAAAGAGGATCTAGGGATCCAAATTTAGTAGTTTCAACATTCAGAACCCAATGTATAGGTTTCGGTTTAGGGTGAACTCGAGGGGGCATCTATGGGACCTAACTTTCTGACACCAGTCAGACTGCTCAGTAGCATATCAGATTCAGCTTTCTAGCCAGTAGCTAGAATGTTCAGCCCATTTGGCCAGGATGCCGAATCCTTGTGTTCATCAGCCTGATCAGCACAGTATGTACCTTCGGGTACATGTAGATGATTCAGATGCATGCATCATCAGTCATTTTTAGTTTCCAGCTCAGCATGTCATCACATATATACATATAAGCAGTAATTAATGAATAGCAGTAATCGGACAATCAGTTTCAGCGCCAGCAAGCGATTAGATGCATGTATAGGGCCGACCAGGTATGTGTGCCCTTATTTGTTGTTGCTTGTTTGGGTCGAGGGAAGTAAGGAATGCTTACTGGGTGATCTTTATCACTCATCCCTTTCCTTCTTCCTTCCTTTCAGGTTTTGCTGCTGGCGAGGAACGGATGGATTGAGGCTTGCGAGAGGGGACCCCACACACACTTCCCAGCTTCAGTTGTATTTTTCCTTTCAATTTTGGACCTGATGGGTCATGTATAAAATTGTAAATGCTCTCAGATGTAAAGAACCATGTACAGAATAGTTAAATATTTATGAAAAGCCAGTTGGGCTCATTGTACATTTTAGTTTCAGTTTCAGCTTCTGCATGCAATGTAAATTAGCTCAGCAGTAGATTTCTTTTCGTAGGATTTTCCATCGCGGGTACCCAGTTTCCAGTTTAATTAATAAAAGAATAGTGTTTCTCAGCAGCAGGGTTACTCATGGCGGCGGGTCCTACATTGACTAGGAAAGAGGTTCTGTTTATTTGGTCAGATGATTGTGAGGCACGATTCCAGGAGCTTAAGCAGAGGTTGACTAGTGCTCCAGTGTTGGCACTACCTCAGGAGGGAGTAGAGTTTGACATTTATATCGATGCGTCCCATCAGGGGATCGGAGTAGTATTGATGCAGAGTGGTAGAGTTATTGCCTATGCCTCCAGACAGTTGAAGGATCATGAAATGAGATATCGCACTCATGATTTGGAGTTAGCTGCGGTTGTGTTTGCTTTGAAGATTAAGAGACATTATCTATATGGGGTCAAGTGCAGCATTTATTCAGATCATAAGAGTCTGAAGTATTTCTTCACCCAGAGAGAGCTTAATATGAGACAGAGGAGATGGCTAGAGTTGGTGAAGGATTATGACTGTGACATCAGATATCATCCAGGGAAAGCCAATGTGGTAGTAGATGCATTGAGCAGACGAGTAGCCTTATCTAGTCTTTCAGTTCAGAGAGAGCTGCAGTATGAGATTGCCAGAGAGCAGATTGAGATAGTGACTGCGGGATTCTGCAGGCTTCAGATCAGATCTTCTCTGTATGATAAGATCAGAGACAGTCAGATGTCAGTGAGTGGACCTAGAGTATGATTCAGAGGATGTCAGAAAGATCAGTGCCAGACTTTTAGTTCAGAGATGAGATCTTGAGATTCAGAGACAGAGTTTGTGTGCCACAGAGTTTAGAGTTGAGATAGATGATTTTGTCAAAGGCACACAGTACGGTGTATACAACACACCCAGGCAGTACTAAGATGTATCATGATCTCAAGAAGAGTTTTTGGTGGTCAGACATGAAGAAAAACATCGCAGACTTTGTTTTCAGATGTCTAGTATGTCAGCAGGTTAAGGCAGAGCATCAGAGACCATCAGGTTTACTTCATCCCTTGAGTATTCCTGAGTGGAAATGGGAAGATATTTCCATGGATTTCATTTCCGGTCTTCCTAGAGTTCAGAGAGGATTTGATGGCATATGGGTGATTATGGACAGATTGAGCAAGTCAGCTCACTTTCTGCCAGTTAGACAGGGCATATTTATAGATCAGTTGGGCAGACTGTATATCAGAGAGGTAGTCAGACTTCATGGTGTTCCTAGGACGATAGTTTCAGACAGAGACTCCAGATTTCTGTCAGCTTTCTAGAGATCATTGCAGAAAACCTTGGGAACCAGATTACAGTTCAGCTCAGCATATCATCCTCAGACAGATAGGCAGACTGAGAGAGTTAATAAGATTCTAGAGGATATGCTCAGAACTTGTTCTATGGACTTCCAGACCGATTGGGCAGAGTTGATTCCCCTCATGGAGTTTGCTTATAATAATAGTTATCAGACGACAATTCAGATGGCTCCATTTAAGGCATTGTACGATCGAAAATGTAGATCTCCTCTTCATTGGGATGAGATTAGAGAGAGAGATTTTCTGGAGACAGTTGTGGGTCCAAAGATAGTTCAGGGGATGATTGAGCAGATCAAGAGTATCAGACAGAGAATGAAACAGGCCTAGGATCGACAAAAGAGCTATGCAGACTTGAGGCACAGAGAGATAGAGTTTTCAGTAGGCGACAGAGTGTTTCTGAAGGATGCTCCATACAAGCAAGTTCTCAGATTTGACAGAAAGAGGAAGTTGGCCCCTAGGTTTATTGGTCCCTATGAGATACTTGAAAGAGTGGGGACAGTTGCCTACAGATTGGCTTTACCAGCAAGCATAGACAGAATCCATAACGTCTTCTATGTGTCTCAGTTAAGGAAGTATGTGGGGGATCCTTCTCACGTACTTCAGTTTTCAGAGATTGAGTTGACAGAGGATTTGAGTTATCAAGAGCTGCCAGTGCAGATTCTGGACTATAAAGTCAAGGTTCTCAGGAACAAGCAGATTCCTCTTGTGAAGGTCTTATGGCGTAGTCAGAGAGTAGAGGAAGCCACTTGGGAGGTAGAGTCTGAGATCAGGGATAGGTTCCCAGAGTTATTCAGGTAAATTCTGGGGTCAGAATTTTTATAAGGGGGAGGAAATGTAGCATCCTAGATTTTGAAAGCCTTTTTGGTTAGAGTTTCGGGGTTAGAAATAAGATTCAGTGAGAGATCGGGAGTCTAGCAGAGTTCAGGGGTGAGTTGGTAAGTTTTCAGAGCTGTGTGGCCTTCGTACGAATCCTTTCGAAAGGATCCGATTGTACGAATACGTGGGAAATGAATTAAGTTCATTTTCCCTTATGCACGCCCATGCATCATTGATGCATGACCGTGCGCGGCATAGTATATAAGTGAGCCGTGAGTTAAGTCATTTCTTTTCTCACCCATTTGCAATTCAGCCAATTTCTCTCTTCCATTTTCAATTCCTCTCATTCCTAGAGAGGAAATTCAGCAGTCAATTGCTTCCGATCAAGCTAGAGAGCGTAGAGAATAGTTTGAAAAGTTGTTTTCAGAGGCATGACGTGAGGTAAGTGTTCTCTTACCTTTTCCTTGTGTTTCCCAGCTTGCTGTGTGAGTTTTGATGTCATGGATGTGTTAATTGCATGTGAATGAACGTTTGGAATGCGCATATGGCCTTGCATGTTGATTATTGATGATGAATTTTCATCCTTGAAGCATGCGTGTGTGATGTATGTGTTTTAGTGAGAGAATCAAGAAGTTTCCATGGTAGATTTCATGATGCTTGATGCATGTTGTGTTTGAGGCTTGAATTGTGTTGCTTGGGATGCTGGGAATGCATCCTTAAAGTGATTTGGTAAATGGATGAAAAATGGTTGGCATTTTATTTATTTTCCGACGGTGCTTTTGTTGCAGAACCAGACGCACGGTCGTGCGCCTGAATGGCACGGTCGTGAGTCTTTGTTTTTCCAAATGCACGCCCATGTGTACGCTGCATGCACGGCCAGAAAATGCTCATGCATGCCCGTGTGTTCGCATACGCACGCCCGTGCATGCACTTCCAGAAATTTCAAAAGCTTGTACGGTCAGGTGCACGACCCCGTGCGTCCAGGTTCACGCCCGTGCACTCTCCTTGCACGTCCGTGCACCTACAGAATTTCAGAAAAAGAATGTTAATTGATTAATTAAGCCTACGAATTCAGAATAAAGGCTAATGGGCTTCAGATAAGCATCAGATGAGTATGAATTTAGTTAATAAGCTGCATATACATATCATGGCATTACATGTAGCTTCAGAGAGGATCAGGGGATCCGAATTCAGTAGTTTTCAGTATTCAGAACCCGATGTACGGGTGAGAGCATTAGGTGGAACACGAGGGGGCATCCGTGGGATTCAGCCTTCTGACACCAGTCAGGACGCTCAGTAGTATTTCAGATTCAGTTTCTGACACCAGTCAGACTATTCAGTAGCATTCAGATATTACCATCTGACACCAGTCAGATTGGGCAGCAGTATTCAGATTCAGCTTTCTAGCCAGTAGCTAGATTGTTCAGCCTACATGGCCAGGATGCCGAATCCCTGTATCCACCAGTCTGATCAGCACAGTAAGTACCTTCGGGTAAATTCAGATAGAGGTATTCAGATACATGCATCCATGAGATATTTCAGTAGCATGACATGACATACACATCATGACATGAATAATAATGACATCAGTATATAATGAGAATGAGATTCAGATAATAGCTTTCAGATACCAGCAAGTACATAGATGTATGATTAGGGCCGAGGCCCAGGTATGTTTGATTATTGTGATTGTTGTGCTTGCTTGGGTTTTGAGGGAAGTAGGGAGCGCTTACTGGGTGATCTTTATCACTCATCCCCCCTCATTCTTCCATCATTTTTAGGTGGTTCGTGCTGTTTCCGAAGAGTGGTTGGATCGAGGCTGACGGAGAGGGCACGCACGCACATCACGATCGCAGTTGTATGTATATTAGTTTTGGACCTGTGTGGTCATATTGTACATATTTTATGTATCCGGATGTACAGAAACAGTATGTATGTAAATGCAAAGGCCGTTGGGCCCATTGTACAGAACAGATATGTATATTTTGTAGTAGATGTATGTATTTCAGCTTCCGCATGTGCAGAAATGTATAGTTTTAGTTTCAGATTTTATTTATTTGTCGTAGGATTCCCGTCGCGGGTACCCGAGTTTAAGTTTATTAATAAAAGCTCCCCGTAGCATTATTCAGCAGCAGAGGGGTACTCGTAGTGGCGGGTCCTACAATCAGTTGTTTATTAGTTACCTAGACTCAGTGGTTTGAGAGATCTTGCCACCATTAAGGAGTTAATAGTGGTGATTGAGAGTGTTATAGGTTTGTTTAGTATGTATGATTAGGAAATGGTAAGATACATTATATGTATGTTAAGAAATGATATAAGAGTTTATTTGAACCTCATAAAGATGTCAATGGAAAAAGAGATATTGAGTTAGAAAGAGTTTTGATAGATATTTGATGATGAGTATAGTAGTACAAATATGGTGTACATAAGAGCCCAAGTGTTTATTAAGTTAACTTAGGGGATAAGTTTTATTAAGGAGTATGCCATCATATTCAATGCCTTAGTCAAGTTTATACCAAGATTAACTAGTTTTAATGAGGGTAAGGTGTAAAAAGTTATGCATAGGTTGTATCCTATAATTGTGAAAGATGTAATGACTAGTATAGTTTCTTTATAGAGGTACAATGAGACTCTAAAGAGAGTGTTATGGTCTAAGGTATGCTTAAAAAGGATAGACATGTTTTATAGAGGCTGAGAAAGGGAGTGATGAGGGTAAGAGACTAGTATAACATAAAAATGAGTATAAGGGTAGTAAAAAGGCTAGAGTTAAGCTATCAATGTATACCAAGTATGGTGAGAGACATCTAAAATAGTGTTTGATGAGAAAAAAATATGTGTTTTAAGTGCCATTAATTGGTTCATAAGATTTCATAAGTATCTTTCCAAGAGAGGTATTGGTACTTTTGAAAGAAACAAAACCTGTATCTATATTGTGCATTAAAAGCAGGTTGATACTAATCCATTCACGATAACTTATTAGTTAATTTTTCATTACACTTCTACTTTTGTATTAGTTGACTATGGTGCCACGTATTATTTTATTACTAAAGGTATTATAGATAGACTAGGTTTATGTCTTAGTATTATATAGCAAGGGATTTGTATAGAGTTATCTAATAGTGGTACTATGACAAGTGACCAGATTTTTGTAGATTATAAGGTAAGTGATGTAGGGTAAACCTATAAGGGTAAATTTGATCACTATAGAGTTAATAGATTTTGATATGATTTTAGGTATGGATTTATTAAGTAGATATAAAGTGAAGATTGATTATAAGAGAGGAAAGGTTAGATTTCATTAAGTGATGATGGGTTTGTGTTTAAAGAGGGTGGGATTTAGGGTAGTATGATTTTGTATGTTAAGGTAAGGAGAATGTTAAGTAAAGGTTGTATAGGGTTTTTAGCTAATATAGTGTGTAAGATTTGATTTGGGTCGAGTACTAATGAGGTGTCTATAGTAAGGAAGCACGTAGATTTATTTCCTAAGGATCTTTTAGGATTGGCACCTGAGAGAGAGATAGATTTTAGTATTGAGTTAATCTTTGGTACAACTTTTATCTCTAAGAATTTGTATCAAATAGTTTTAACTAAGTTATAGAAGTTGAAAAAATACCTACAACAGTTGTTAGATAAAAGGTTTATTAAGCGTAGTTGTTCACCTTGGGGTGCTTTCATTCTATTTGGTAAAAAAAAAAAAAAGATTGATTGATTGATGAGGATGTGCATAAAGTATAGGGAGGTTAATAAGGTGACTATGAAAAATAAGTATTTATTACCTAGATTGATGATTTGTTTGATCAATTAAAAAGGTTAGTGTTGTTTTCTAAGATTAATTTGAGGTATGGATAAGAATATAGTCAAGATTGTGTTCAAGATTAAATATGACCATCATGAGTTTGTGGTAGTACCATTTGGTTTGTCTAATGTTCTTAAAGAATATATGGACTTGATAAATAAGGTGTTTCAAGATTATTTTGATTGATACATAATGGTGTTTATAAATGATATTCTAGTTCACTTGAGGAGTAGGAAAGAGCATAAAGAGCATATGACAATTATGTTGTATAGGTTGAAAGATTGATAGCTATATGTTAAGTTTTCAATATATGAGTTTTGGTTGGATAGTGTGATCTTCTCAGGGCATGTTGTGATGATTAAAGGTATTTTTATTGATTTGAGTAAGGTTATGCAACATCCCAAGGTTAGAATGATCTTTCTAGGCTATGATTAAAAATTAATATAAAGATTTTATAGCCCAAGATTAGACTTAGGCAAGTTATGGAAATATAATAGTCTTTTTAGAGTGTATATGGCTTGTGTATGGGGTTGTACACAACTGTGTGTCCTATGGACACACGCCCATGCGTCCTTACCATCATGCATATTTTATTATACGTCTGTGCATGCCTGCTACTGGAGTCACCATATATAAGGTAGATTTGTCCCTCATTTCAGATCAAAATTTCCAAGTTCTTTGCCTTCTTTCCCTTTACCTAACCCTAACCAAAACCAAATTTTTAAAAAGAAAACCAGTTTTTAATAGTTAATCTAGCTAGGATTCAGTTAGAGTTAAAGAGATAGAAACTATTAGCAATTCCAAGTAAGTATTTCCTTATCTCTTTTCTGTTTCCATAACATGTAATTTCTTGGGTGAGTTTAATCAGTGATAGAAGCATATTCCTAGTTTAATAAGCATTATTTTTAAATGATAAGAATGAGATAGAAGAGATATTTGGAGGTAGAAGCATGCTTAGAACGTTTGCACATGCATATGTATGTTTTACGCATTCAGAAGCATTTTATGTTGTATTTAGTTGTTATTGATGGGGAAAATATGCTTATAATGGTGTATTTTGCATGTTTATGTGCTCAAATAAGTTTAATTTAAGATTTTCTAGAGATTTGGGTGGAGTCTGGTTTAGATTCTATGTGTTTTAGCTAAGGTTTATCAAAATTGAGCAAGACGCATGATTGTGCAATCGTGTTTTTGTAGAGTCAAGGTCGTGTACTTAAGGTATGCACAACTGGATTTGAGAAGGGTCACGACCATACAGGTTGAGGTCATAGTTGTGTGTATGCAATAAACTACATTTTAGCAAGAATTTCTAAAAGTTCGCCTATTTTCTTGCACAACTAGACACATGATCATATAGCTCATACATAACCGTACGTTTGATGGTGTGCGCCCATGCACTTAGTGAACGTTAGGAAATTCTCAAGAAAGCATAACATCATTGATAAAGGGGTACATGGAACATTTTAGTAGAATATCATAAGACGAAATAACAGATTAAGGACAAGAAAAGAAAATGAGAAAAAGATAGAGAAAATTATAGTAGAGAAACTTTCATAACAAAGACAGAGAATAGTAAGTTAAAATATTTTTCTGAAATTAGACCTTTAAACTCATACAAGAGAAACTAAACATCAACCTAAGATCAGTGTTAATAATTGATAGTTTATGACCAAAAGATAGATATAGAAACAGAAACAGAAACAGAAATAAAAAAAAAATTATGAAGTAAACGAAACTGAAAACTATTAACTCTACATCAAAATACAAAATAGCTTATGTAGAACTTATTAACCAGCTTTATAAGTTACAGAATTAGAAGCTTCATTTGGAAATATACCGAACATAACTATAACAACCATTTGGTTAAACATAATGTAATTAGAAAAAAATAATAATAATAATAAGATATCATACGTGATAAATATTATATGACATGAGCTAAAACAATATTTTCAAAAGAGGATCAAGTGACCATATGCATATCTTTTTAAAGTAGAAATACAATAATTTAAACATCATTTTAAGGGTGAATATGAAAAGCACCTGTAAGTTGTATGCCTACTAAAGAGGGAGCCATTGTCAATTATAATTACAGATATATATTGGTACACATGAGTTATTAGATTTCAACTTCCTAATCGAGTGTCAAGATGTTCCAACTCACATGGTGAAGGTGTTGAATCCCTTTACTCATCAATTTATATAGTACAATAGGTATCTTCGGATACATAGAGATTTCAAATATAGTTTTAATTTAGTTTATTTAGTATTTCAATATCTTTGGATCCTAACAATATTTTCAAAAAGACGTCTTTCAGAAAATAGGCCCAAAGATCCAAACATTATTTTCAGCATAATTAGATATCATTAAGCATCCTTCATATCATGTTATGCATAGCATAAGAATAAGTAGAGTAAAAACTTTATGATAAATGGTAAAAAAAAAGAAGTAAAACTTACCAGATCAACTGATAACTGATAGAAAAGTAAAATAAGTAACTTAAGATATAATTACATATAGAATATTAGATACATAACATAATAAACAATCTTATAAAATATGTCATGATCAGAATAGTAAAAACAACTACAAACTAGATAACAAGGTTTAGAAATAGATAACGACTCATAACGAGTCACTAATATTATAATACAATGTATAATATAATCTAAAATAAAACAAAAATCAATTAAGATTCGAAAGAAATCATAAATACTACTGAATAAGCATATCATAATCAGAATCAACTTTAGTATGAAACATAATCAATAATATAATGAGATAAGAATTTAGACGAACACTTATAACTAGTCATGAGTACTATAGAAAGGATATATTTATATATCATTTTCAAAAATAGAGGGGAAACATAACACCAGATAGATACTCCCACACGATATACATTATAAGTAGAAATATAATGGGGTTTAATTAAGACTCGAGAAGGGTCAAGCGTACCTTAGCTTCTAAAGATTAAATAAGAGATGAAAAAGTTAATAAGTATTAAAGAAAGAGCTATATACTTTTAGTTGCATCGGTCTAGATCCTTTTTATACTGATTCATATATGTATACATATATATGTACCTATAAAGAGGTATGAAGCAAACTTTGAGTAATAAGAAAAGGCTAGACAAGTTAGGGAAAAAAAAGCTGATAAAACTAGTTGAGGACTAAGTTAAGTTCAATAGATAACCAATATAGACTAAGTAAAACTTATTAGACTAAGCATATGAGAAAACAAAAAGGCTAAGAGTAGAAAGAAAACATAGAGCTTAGAGCCTTGTGACCAGTCACAAGGATAGATCAACATAGAGCCTACTTGAGGGTATGGATAGGAGATACTTACTAAGTGACGTATCATTTGTTTCCCTCAATTTTCTTTCTTGTAGGTCAATGTTTTAAGGGAGTTGAGCTTGAAGCATGAGATGGTTGGAAATGGGATATAGCTTGAACAGGTTTCACCTAAGTTTTTAGTTTTGTAGATATGTATGTGTATATATATATATATATAGTTTTCAATAAATAACAAGTTGGCTTGCATCATTTGTATTGCTCATGCATAAATGTACAACATCATATATGTTTTCAGTACTTATCAAATGTAATAGTAAAAGTTTGATTTTCTTTTTTTTTAAGATCCTATAAAACAGGTTTTAGCATCCCATCACATTTCATTTATAGCTTCCACATGTAAGTTTTCAGTTAGTTAGCTAGGGTATGACTCTTATTATATGTTAAAGATATATTTCAATTGATATATATATATATATATATATATATATATATATATATATATATAGTATATAGTAATATATAGCAACAGGTGTCATAAGTTAAGACAGTGTTTAGTTGACAAAGGCCAAGAACGACTAAAGAGTAAGAAGTTTCCTTGGGTTAACTGGTTATTACTAAAGATTCATTGATTGATTTTTTATTCTAACGAGACCCTTGACTACTTTAACTAGGAAAGATATTCTTTTTTTTGGATCAATAAGTGTAAGACTTGATTTCAAGAGTTAAAATAGAAGTTGACTAATGCTCTAGTGTTAGCATTTCTTGAAGAAAGAGTTGAGTATGATATTTATGTTAATGCCCAAGGGATTGATACAAGTTGGTAAGGTGATAGCTTATGCCTCTAGACAGTTAAAGAATTATGAGTTAACACGTCTAATATATAACTTAGAGTTAGTTGCATTTATACTTTAATATGCCATTGACTAATTACTAAACTAGAGAACTTAACCAAGTTTTTTATTAGCCTAATAGTTTTTTATACTCTAGCTTATCTTACTGACTTAAATTATGTTTCGTACTTTGTCATAAGTATGTACATAGGTATACTTATATGACTCTATATGAAAAAGGGATCTAAATATTATAACTTAACTTATTTAATTCTCTTTCTGATATTCATTGTCCTATTTTCCTTTTTAATTAGTTTCTAGGATCTAGAGTACTCTTGAGTTTTCTTAGGTCTTAGCTGAATTCTATTATGTCTCTACTTATAATGTATATCGTGCCGCTATTTTTTGTTCCTTACAATTTATTAGTCATAGCTTAACTTCTTTCTTATCTTATTTTCTGTGTTCTGATTCATGTCATGCTATGTTATATCATAGTATAAAGTGTGTTGAAAACATGTATTTGCCTTTAGTCTTGTTTATTGAAAATTTTTGCTACTATTTAAATCTGAAAATCTAAAAATACTAAAATATTATATAATAATATAACTAAAATCTCTTTATATCCGAAGATACCTACTGTGTTGATTAAGTTAATGAATGCAAAAATTTGACATTTTGGCCATGTTAATTACACTAGACCAATGATATGTCAGTAAACTAAAAATATTCTACCATACTAGTCTTTGGACTAGTAATATGAAATCTAATCATACCGACTATAGTCAATAAGTTGAAATTTCATAATTGTCCCTTCATATTCACCTTTAATATCTAATCAGGATATTAAACTTTATGCTAAAAATTGATACATATGGATTCCTTGATCTTTTTTCGAAAACACTATTTTGACATGTCATGTCATGTAATACCTATTATGCATAATATCTTATTATTCCTCTTTCTCTAATACATTATGATTAACTAAATTAACTACTATAGTTCTGTTCTGTGTACTTTTATTGAAACTTCTTAAGCTTGTTGATAAGTTCGGAGCGAGCTATTCTGTATTCTGTGTGTATTTATTAGTTTTCTGTTCTATATGTTTATATATTATTGATATTATTATTTTCTTATTCTATGTTTGTTTTTTTGAGCATAAATAATCGATTACTTAGGCTACTTTTAGGCTACTGTTGAGTCTCTCATACTTAGATGAGCTTGGGTTATTGACTTTGAAAATATATAGTTGTTTTTCTTTTTTTTTTTTAATTCGTTTTTGTTTTTGACTTTTACTTTGCCATTTTTGCTATTCTTTTAGTGGATGGGCATGCATGTAATTGTGCACATGGTCATGCTAGCTTCTATAATTTCTTGCTAAGTTTGGCTTACTACATGATCATACACTTTAGGATGTATAAGTGTGTATGTCGTACACAAGGTCATGACCCTTATATACGCGAACATGTAGACTTACTTATACAAGGTTGTGAACCCTACAAGCACAATCATATAAAATTAGAAAAAACGTATATGATGGTGACCTTTGAGTCATACAGTCGTGTGTTCTAAGACACTACTACACTAGCCTTATAGAAAATGGAGCTACACAGGCGTGTTTCTTAAGCATGCGGGCATGCATCATATTCTATACCAAAAATCTTCATCTCAAAACTCACTAAAGACCACCAACACTTAACCAATCTTCAATCAAGCATATTCTAACATATATACATGCTAAAACATGCTATTATGGTCGACCTTCATTATCTCATAACATTTAATCTTAACTAAACATGCTTCTAAATGCATAACACACACATAGGCACATATAAATGTTCTAAACATGCTTCTACCTCCAAAATCTCTTCTAACTCATCATCATTATCTCAAGATCATACTTATCAAACTAGAAATGTGCTTCTATCATTGACTAAACTTATCTAAAAAGATACATGTTATGAAAACATGAAAGAGATAAGAAAATACTTACCTGAAGCTTTTAGGATATTCTATCTCTGTAACTATTTAAGTCTTAGTTGGATTTGCTGGCTCCAGCTAGCTTTTCCTTGATCTTCAATTTTGTTGGGGTTAATTGAAGGAAAAAGAAGAGAAATGAGTGAAACTGGCTGAAAACGTGAAACCTCCACTTTATATAGTTGTGCGACTCAAGAGAGACAGACGGTTGGGTGCTATTGGACACTCAAGGGATACACGAGCTTGTGTCTAAAGGATGTGCAATCGTGCTTTAAGCGCAAACCATAAAACCTCTAAATGACTATTAAAATCTCTAAATGACTATTCTACCTTTTCAACTCTTCTTGAATTTAGTTTTTACAATAAAATCTCTCTTTTAACCCTAATTTATGATCTAAAAAGACTATTCTAACCTTAGAATATTACAGTGAACGAGTCAAATAAAACCCTTAAATGACAATTCTACCCCTAGGCTCACTTGACTTGATTTTAACTCTAAAGTCTCACTTTTCTCACACATTTTTAACTTAAATTGATCATTCTAACATCGGATTGTTACAGCTTCTTATCGTCTCTATAATCAATGATAACAAAAAATGGTATATTTTATTTCCAACGATTATTTTTAACCACCATTGATGACAAAGATGATCAGATTTGATCGTTTCACAAAAAATAAGATGACTAAATCTGATTATCTCTATCGAACGAGAAAACCAAAGTTAGCTGTCTAATGAATCAAGTGATCAAAATTCAATTTTTAGTGGCCATCACTAGTGACAGCTTTTTTATAATTTTATAATGTCATATTTACTTTTTGTTTTTAACATTTTTATAATTTATTTTATTATTATTTTATTATTATTTTAATATTATTTTATATTTTATTTTAATTGTTTATTAAAAATATTTTTATTATTATATCAAAAATATTAACAAAATTTGATAAAAAATATTTTACAAATAAATTTTTAAATTTAAAAAAATTGACCGTTGGAGTTTGATTAGGTCGTTTAACCTATTTTTTTTTATTATCATTTGAACGAATGAAAGGAAATATTGAATAATTAGTCAGTGAGGGTCCCATCTAATTTATTACATTTGAATGTATAAAAGTCTATATTATATAAAATAATAAATAATTAGGGTTATTAATTAGAACAATTATATTTTGAGGAGTTGAATATAAATCCATCTTCACACCCTTTTTCCCTTTAAGTTTTCTACAACTCTTTCTCTCTCTATCTGATCTCTCTCCTCATTGTCCTCCATCAACAGGTTTCGTTTTTTTAATCCGCGTTCACCAGTGCACTTCGAGTCTCCCTCCATTCATTCTTCAACTTTGTCATTGTTTCGTTTTATGCTCTTCGGTTAATATTTTTTTATTTGTTCATTTTGTTTTGTGATGTGAAGTAATTGATGGCTCATGACTGAACCTAAACCATAAAATTAGATAAAATTAGAAGAAAATGACAATTAGTATTGAAGAATTTTAAGATTTTTTTTTTTTTTTTTTTTGAGCTTATGGATAAGGGTAAAATTATATTTAATGAAGTTGTTTGATCATAAAATTTTTAGTGTACATAGAGTTGATTATTTTCGTACATTCAGTCAAGCTATAGTCATTTCAATTAATAAGCCCAAATAATTAGTAGGTAAATCAAAACTTAAGGGTTTAATATATTTTGTAAGGAGCAAGACGAAAGACGGTTCGCAGAACGGTAATTTAGGGTCCAAGAGTTTAAAAAATTCTTTTCATAATGTGAATTAGAATGTATATAGAATTTGATATGCCAAAAGATCAACAATGTTTTACACATATTTGTTACATATGATGGAATAGATATTCAAGTGAAAATTTTTTCTAAATCAATACGTATACAAGTTAGCTAGTCCGATTCGTCTAGTTAAATCTCACGTTGTCTTCGTTTGGAATATGATGTTAAAATGAATTATCATAAGAAAATTCTAGGGGAGTGGACAATGGAGCAAAGTGGGAAAAGAAAACCAGCATATACTCTGAAACGTATTAAAATGGAACCAATTCATCAGTGTCCTTAGAAATTTTTCCAGATGTAAAATAATAGTAATTATAATTTTGATTTATAAAAATTGAATAATTGTACATGCAATGATGTTTTATAAATGAATTTAAGATAATTAATAAAGATAAATACGATACACTTTAAATGTTATTATCAAGTTAAATAATATCTGTTTTTGATTATTGATCTTTGATAAAGTCTAATAATCTTTTACATATTGTTTATCATATATTTTCTACAATAACTTTATCCATTAAAAAATATTATTTAAAAGCATTTCAATAAAGGAAAATAACTATAATACTTATAAATATTGGTAGAACTACGGATTTGAAAACATAACTTAATTAGTCCTTTTTACAAGCTTATAAATATTTTTAATTCATTATTTTACAAGATATGCGTGACTCTTATTTTTTTGTTGATGTAAAATTATTATATAGGCCTTGCTTTCAATAAAACAGCTTATATAAACATTTTCAACAGTTGCATGGAGTGGCAATAAGCAAAATTTTGGTGGTCCCTCTATAGTGAAGCAAACTATGATCTTCACCACACACGTCCCAATAGGAGAAAACATGTTATTTTTAGTGGCGTTCTCTTCATTGCCCATGGCTTACTGAACTTATATAAACCTTCGCCATTATTGTTCTTCTTACTTGTAATATGAGAGTGAGAGTACTTTGATCGATCAACAAGAATTAGTATGGATAGATTAAAGAAGCCTTTCTTGACTGTGGTTCTTGTGCAAGCAATTTATGCAGGCATGTTCTTGCTCTCAAAGGCGGCATTCAATGGCGGTATGAACAATTTTGTGTTCATCGTCTATAGACAGGCTGCTGCTACTGTCTTCTTAATCCCTCTCTCCATGTGCATAGCATGGTAGTTAACCAAAACTTCCATGTTAATTATTAATAATTTTATTCTTCCAAAATTATTGCCTTTTTTTAATTAATTTAGATCTCATTTCTTTGTGTTCTAACAGGAAAACTGCTCCTCCTTTATCAATCGTGACCTTTTGTAAGATTTTTATGCTTTCCTTATTTGGGTATGCATATCCATTTTTAGATAACCATTCATCCTTCTTTTTTTTTTTTTCCCAAAAGCTACGAAGTTGATTAATTATTGCGAGCGTTATGTTTTTGAATTTTCAGGATAACTTTGAGTTTGAACTTGTACGGTATTGCTTTGATTTATACTTCTGCAACTTTGGCTGCTGCAACTACAAATTGCCTTCCTGTCATAACTTTCCTCTTAGCAGTTCTCCTGGGGTAAATTAGATTTCATTAAATCAACTCTTATTGTAATTAACAAATTGTCCTGGAAACTGTCATTCCAAATTTTGCTGCAAAGAATTAAAATGTTTCATGCGGTGATGGTGTTTGAATCGTGCGCTTGGTTATGCCTTTATGGGAAGAAGACAATAGGTGGTGTTGTTTGTAATAGGTAAAATTATTTTTGGCTCTATTCGCTCACACACATACATGAATTAAACGCTTTGACTTCAAAAAATTTAAAGTGTAAACTGTTTCATGGGAAGCATCAGGTTTGAACTTCTACGCTATCTTTCTTGCGTTTATCTTTGGCATAACAGTTAATATCATGGCTTGCATATATATGTCAACAAATAAACACAGTTTTACTTCGATATTGTAAAGCTTGACCGAAACTAAATTTAATTTTTCTATTTTTTATTAGATAAATAAGTGGCTGATATTTTATATTGTCGATCAAAACTGTTTTGATTTTTTTTCTATAATTGTGTGTGTCTCTCTGTGTGTGTATAGATATTCAACTTTAAATTAAGATTTAGAGAATTTTTCTAGGGAAGAGGTTGAAGAAACGTAAAAGGGAAAGCTTTTTGTGCTGTAAGCCCTCGCTCGTTCACTGTGTATTAATTAATCGAGAAGACAAAAATTCGTGAGACCTCTTTTTAGGGAATCCAGAGAAGGGAGAAAATTAAACATAGAAAAGAAAAAGAGGGAAATAGTCAGCTGGCCATCTTTCATTATTGGTTGTTAAATAATTATAAGTCATAATCATCTGCCTGGGTGATGACGATATTTTTAAAAGTCGTTAGGATAATTAATTTAAGATGCATATGATTATAAATATACACACAATATTAACTTGCTAATTGTACACTAACATTCACGCATATATATAATATTATTAATTACATTCCTTTCTATCTGACCTAAGAAAAATGTTATTAATTTAAAAAGTACATAGAATATCATAAATATCCCATAAATTTGAAACTTGATCTTCTGCAGTAAAATTAATTTGTGTTTTATAGGATGGAGGCTTTAAAGCTCAGGACTATCCCGGGGGTTGCGAAACTGGTGGGAATATTAATCTGTACAGGCGGTGCAGCCACTCTGGCCTTTTACCATGGCCCCCAGTTCAAAGTTCCATGCCATATTCATATTTTTTATCTTCGTAATAGCCGTGAAGTTGAAGGTCGTTCTCCAAATTCTGGCAAAACTTGGATAAAGGGTTGCTTCCTCATGCTTACTTCCAACACTTGTTGGGGCTTATGGCTTGTATTGCAGGTAATTTAATTATTTAATTTGACGCCTCTAGCTAGTTATATGATTGATTATTTATAAAATTAAAAAAATGGATTGGTTTGATTAATTTTATTAATTGATTGATTATCATATGAAATATGCAGGGTCGTGTGTTGAAAAGCTACCCTTCAAAGCTTCTCTTTACGACTCTTCAGTGCTTTATGAGCACAGTTCAGTCTTTGGTGGTTGCCATTGTTTTGGTAAGAGAACCTCATGAGTGGGTTCTTGGTTGGAATCTTAGACTCCTCGCTGTCGCTTACTCTGTAAGTCTCTCAATGCTCAAATTTAGTTTTTCTTTTAAAAAGTATCCCCTATTAGATAACACGTCTTCAGATTCGGTGCTGCCAATTTTCCCAAAGCAGTCCAGGATATCGAATGTCTGGGTCTGGACTTGGAGAACTTGGCTCTGACATGGACTTTTGGAAATCCTTATAGCGATTTTATGAATGTCCTAGGAATGTCAATTTTCCCGACTGGCCCAGACCACCAAAGATATCAAGTGCCTGGGTCAAGACCTAAAGAAACAAACTTGGCCCTGGCTTGGACTTCTAACATCCCAGTAACTATTTTATGGACATCTGTGTTTAACAAAATTTATATATTAATCAAGTGAGATGGAATATATACTTTTTAGTTTTTGCAATTTTTCGACAGGGAGTTGTGGTGACTGGGGTTTCATTTTATTTACAAGCATGGGTTATTGAGAAGAAAGGGCCAGTATTCTTGGCTATGTCGACCCCCTTAACTTTGATTTTCACCATGATTAGTTCTGTATTTCTCTTGTGTGAGATTATTACTTTAGGAAGGTACGTAATTTTTATCATTCACTTGTAATTAACAATGGTTGGATTACCTTGAATCTATAGATATTTTACGTAATCGATGTAGTTATTAGATTCGTAATTTCATAATCTGATCACCATGTGACTGTTTACTTATGCAGGATTTTAGGTGGACTATTGCTAATTGGTGGGCTATATAGTGTCTTATGGGGAAAGAGTAGAGAGCAAAAAATATTGGAAGCAACGCAAGCTGAGAAATTAGCAACTGTGACTCCATCATCACCATTGTTGGTTTAATTTACTTAATCACATAATTAAACTTCATTAGCTTTAATTATTATGGTCTTTGAGAGATTAGTAAATATTATAAACGTTACTGTTTTTTTTTTTTTTTTTCAATTTTCAATAATATATAATAACAATAAGTTTATTTTTTTAGTAACTACAAACCTCACGATGTGTTCATAATAATAAGCATAATTTGACTCGGAAACGAGAAAAAAACAGTAACTGTGACTCCATCATCGCCGTTATGAACCACTGGGCTTTGAATCAATGTTAACCCCAAGGCCGCACAACTCAACATAAGAGCACAAACAAATTCTAACAGATTTTTTTAATAACATTATATTGATTAACTTTTTGTTTTAATAATTATCTATATTAATTATTATATAATATAATTACTTATTTTATCTCTAATTTAAAATAATTCAATAACAAAGCACATCAATATTTTTTTAGCATCTAAAACTCAAAATTATTAACATAGACATGAAATATGAGCATTTATAATGCGACTAATAACATATTGATTAATATATTAAATAATGATTAACAACATTGACGAAATATTATTGAAAAAAAGAATAAATATTCTGAGTAACATATACTGATTGATATATTAAATAATGAAATACAATATTCAATGATAGTGTGCTTTTCTGGAATTTTTTCAAAAATAGAAAGTAAAAAGAAGTAAATATATTCTCACCACTTTCCTATTTGTTCAAAAGACAAATAAGTATAGTTAGGATTATGTAAGATTCTAATAGATGCAAGCAATAAAAGTTTGACTAAAAAATACGTGTGTAATTAATAAATTCAATATTTTTTATTTCCTTTCCATATTTGTTAAAAGAGGTTTGATGCAATTCTTGGAAACTCAAACCCTTTCTTCTATAAGAGTTAATCATATAACTCCGTAGTTATTATTATTACCGAACTTGCTCTAGATCAAATTGGCCTTTAGAAGCCATTACCTTTAAGGTACTTCCTTAATCTTGCTTATTCTTATAATTTATAGTAAAAACTTGATTGTTGAATGCTCTTGCCTTTATTTTTTCCTGTAAATTTTCCTTTATTACTGTTCTTCTTAGTCTCTGATTTTTGTTTGTTCTCATGCATATCAATAACAAAACAATGTTTAGTAGGGTTTTTGTTTTAGCCACTATTGTTTGTAAAGAGAAATTTGTCTCAACAATTTTTCTAAACTGGGGCAGGCTATATTTTACCTTGCTTGACTTTAGACCAAACGATGGGTCGCGGAAAGTTAACAATGGAACTCATAAAGAAAGAGAAGTCTCGCATGGTAACTTATCAGAAAAGGAAGAAGGGATTGGAGAAGAAGGTTCAGGAGTTCGCAACTCTTTGTGGAGTTCCTACGTGCATGATAATCTACATGCCGGAGCTGAACAATCGCCCTGCAGAGATGGAAACTTATCCAAAGAAACGGGAGGATTTTCTGAAGGTCATCGATTTGTTTAGAGAGAAAGCAGTTTTATCTGATCGTGGTATAAAAAATCTAACCTTATTTGATTTCTTGATGAATCGGAGGAGAAAACTTGAACAAAAAATTGAGAAAATTCGGAAGGATAATTTGGAAAAGAAGTTCCCTTATGGCTGGAGTGATCTTCTAGAGAATTGTTCCGACGATCAACTAAATCTTCTTCTAGCTAAATTTGACACCATTCTTGAAGTCGCTACAAGAAGGATTGCAGTTTTAAAGGAAGAAAAAGCTCGAATGAACGACTGCAACAGTGCTCAGGTTTTATTTCAGAAGAATAATAAAATGGAAAGAGTGGAAGCATTTAATAACAGGCAAAATAGTCTCCCATATTATCCTTCTAATCAGGCTCTCCCAATGCGACCGTTTGATCTTAATCCTCTCGATAATCCCATGAATTTGATGATGATGAACGGCCGTGATTTATCTCAACCCCAAAATAATACCTACCCTCAAGTAGTGAAACCAATGTACCATGATCCAATGGCTGCATTGCTCGTAGAAAATCCTAGACCTTTGAATTTCTTTTCTTCAAATTTGCAGCCATTGCCACCCTTTGAGCAATATCCTGCTGCTCAAAATTACTCTTCTCAAATGCAGCATCAGCTTGCCTCTCAGTTTAATCATGAGTTTCATTTTGACATGAATCAGTTTGGAGCCCAAAGCAAGAGAACAAGGCTGTAGACTTGAAGTTCAAGATTGGACGAATTACTGAAGTAATAAACTCTACATACTTTATGTTTATTCTAGTTCAATATTAACTGTTGGATTGTCTTTATATCATTGAAATTTCGATTGGAATCATATGTAGATATGATTAAATAAAAAGTCACATAAGATAAACACAAGCATATTTTAGGTTGAAGCTTTGTTTGAATGAATGGAGTTGTTTGCCGTATACTCACATGTTTCCTTTCTCTTTGTTCAATTGAATGTTAGACATTATTAAGTCTACAACGAAACTGTACATAGTAGAAGGAAAATCAATAACTAGCGGAATCAAAAAACTAACATCCGGCCAGTGAAGGTTGAATTTGCAGTAGAATTCGTCCTTTCAGTTAAGGATCTTTTAGGTAATCTGAATTTCACAATAACATGTGCAAATCCTCTACCATGTACAATTTCGGAATTTGGTCGACCAAATCCCATTCTGGTCAATTGACTGGGCAATAAAATTTTCAGAGCTACTACCACGTAGAAGCCTCAGAAAACATCACATTACGTCCGGTTGATCGAAATAAATCCGGTTGATTGAATTCTATGTATTTTGAAAACTTATAATGACTACTATTTTTTCAGTTTCCCTATACAAACCCAATCAAATTCACTTGAAATGAACTTTTGCTAGCTTAAATGTTCATATAGTTAAAAGGAAAATATCTTTGAGTTATTGACTTGGAAATTCTTATTCTAACCATAACTCTTGCAATCCACTATCTTTGTAATCATATAAATTACGTTGTATTAAGTTTTTCACTTTCATATATACTCTTTGAGAGAGTTTTAAGTTCAAAAATTTTATAATTTTATATTTGTAAAAAATTAAGTTTCACTTTTGTTTAGGCTAATATACTTTAGTGAGAGAAAGTGATTTTTAATGAATGTAAATGTTAATAGCATCTTAAAAACTATTTGTAGTATAACGAAAAACTTGATTGGAGTTTTGTCAATTAAAGACTAGTGGAATACTTCAAGGGAGATAGTTTAGAGGAGTAGACATAAGCCGAGTTGCGACGTACTATTGCATATCGCTTGTTTTCTCTTATAATCCCTTAACGTTTTATTTTATGTTAAATGTTATTTTATTTGTATTGATTATTTGAAATTAAAATTGATGTTATTACGAATTGCATAAAAATAGTCAATTTTCATTAAGAGATCATAATTACATTAATTTTTTAGAATTTGTATTAAAAGTTTTTTAAAGTCTAATTAAAAGAAACAAGACTTTAACAAGAGAAAAAACGATCATTAAAAATAGATTTTTTGTCATTAAAGAGTTTTAGTAATGGAAAAAATCTTGTTGGTGTCTACCGTTAAAACTTCCCTTGTTAAAAGTATTCACAATGCAAAAAAATTCTACTATTAATATAAATAATGAGAGGCGTAAATCAAATAATTAAACATAGTAAAAATAATAGTTCTTAAAAATAATAATGATGAATATTCTAATTCTTATAGCAATATTAAGTAGTCATTGAAATTAATGCTAATAATAAATATTTTCATTATTGATCACTAAATATAATACTAATGATGAATATTTTCATTATTATAACTATATTTACCAAACATTGAAAATTATAATAATGAATACTTTTACCATTATAGATATATTTACTAGTTATTTAAAGTTATAATAGTGATGAATATTTTAATCATTATAGTAATGATAAATATTAATAACGAAAAATTGATTCTAAATAAAACAAAATTATATGTGGTATGTTTTGGCAACACTAGACTACTCACATTGATCACCAAAACATACATTAGAACCTACTCCAAAATCTAGCCAAATTCAAACACCAAAACCATGCAAATTCATACAAAAATTAAAGCAAATCTCAATCTAATTGGCTTTCTCAACTCCAACGCAACACAAGTTCAACACTTAAAAGTCCAGCCACCAATCAACATAAAATCATCACACAATCAAATGAAGAAATGTAGAAGAAAAGGATCTCAAGTTCACAACACAAAGAACATTTTCTTGGAACAAACAAATTACAAGAAATTGTTAGATTCAAGCCTAAAGGAAAATCCACCAACTTGAATCTTGAATCAAGCATAAAGGAAACTCCACAAACTTGAATCTTGAATCCACCAACTTGATTAAATCCACTACCAATCTATTCTTGCTAAGAAATTGGATAAAAGATTAAAAAAAGAACACAAGAGCACACAAACTCTAAGTTCAAAGATAAATTTCATTCAATTTCACGATAAACAAATCTAACATTTACAATAAAGAAAAGTTGCCTTTATAGGCAAATACATGACATGTAAAATGAAAAATATGACCAAGTACTAGACACACCTAATAATAGTTATAATCTATGATTAAAAATAAGCATGTACTAAATGATATCAATATGCGTGCATGTTTTACATTTTCCCTAATAACTTTTTATGATTTAGGGTGCCCTTGTACTTGATCTTGTAACTTGTAAAATTTGCTCTTGACTTGAACATTTTTACACTCAAATCATGTAGTATGACCAAAGGAACTTAAAAGGCTTCGTTGCACTTGATAGGAAGGTTTAGAGTAAGGTTGCATGCCTAGCTATCTTTGTATGGATGGAATTTTAGATGCCTGACACTACAGTGGCAAAAGTAGCAATGTAATGCCAATTAGATTGCAAGAATCTAAAAGGCAGGTGTTATGGCACTCAAAGAAGGCATTGGAGCACCATGCATATGGCAAGAAGTTCTTCACTTTCTTCTTAGATTGTCATGCATGGTTGGAGATCTTATTTGGCATGGACATGTTTGATGTTTCCTTGGTGGCTTTAATTGGTATGGAGACTTCTTGACTTGCTTAAGTGATCTCTAGAAGCCAAGGAATGGCTAGATGGAGTTAATCGCAATATAATTGCCAATGTCAAAACTTGATCTTTCTTACATGCTTAGAATTGATTTGAACTCCTTTGTGCTCCACTACACTTAAACCAAGTGTTTTTATCACTTAGGTAAGTGTTTTCCATGTCAAATGAATGGTTAAATGTGTTATGACTTGTCATTCCATTATTTCCATCATTTATTTCATGGCTAGTATGGTTTGCAAGTGGTTTGGGACTTGCAAACATATCAATATGCAAAATATAATCATATATATATTAATTATGTATTAATTACAATCATCTTAAAAAGTTCTTTATAATCCACTTTCATTGAAATATACAAAAAAAAAAAAACCTAAAATTTCCCCATAATTAAGAGGTAGTCCATAATATCTTATATTTTTAAACTAAAGAAACATGGTAGATATGTTATTAGATGGTATTCATCTTCATCTTTATTCCTAATTCTAAAGTGCATAATAGCAACACCAAAAAAAAAGCCTACCAAAATTGTAGCTACCCATGTTGGGATTCTACGGTTATTGAAAGGGTGTCTACACAGTGTACTTTAAAACTCAATACAAATTCTAAGAATCCTAAGATGGATCACATCTATCATATTGCATGCAATTTTAAAAATTAGTAAATTAACCATATAATCTTTGTCGATACCATACCTAGGTTTGTGGCTCATTCAAAACTTCATATGGAAAAAGAACTTTACTACCCAATGTCCTGTAGGTTGATAGCACTTAAAAAGTCTAATGGAGCAAAATAAAAAGGCTACACACAAGTTTGGGGTACTAGCACCTACTATTATACAGGTGTGAGTATTCGTTTTATAGGTATGAGTGTTTAAAATTGTAAAGATTCTAAAACAAAAATACCGAACTTCTTTATATAGACTAGGGTCATGACCTTGATGAAGAAAACTCATGCCTGTGACAACCTTATATATGGCCATAAATGAAACATGTATGGTCATACATCAATATTTGGTAGTCTAACCATTTTTACATGTTGAGTAAAGTCTACTTAACATTCTCATAATGCCCTAATCTTTAACTAATTGCATGTATGCCTGGGTATAAAGCATATACACCCATGAGTTAGTAGATTAATTGAATTTTGAATTAGTTTGACTTAGTCAAACTTAATTTCATCTAAACACTCAAGATTCTATTAACCATCCTGATACACACTCATGATCTTTATAGATATATGACCATATTATAAGCATTCATATTGTATGTCACTGTATATATTATTTTATACCATTATTATTAATATTATCATTATTTATTTTACTTCATCTGGTGGTACTGATAAAATACTTTATATACAAATATATATGTATGTATGTATTCATACATACATATATGTATGTATATATATGTATACATACATATATGTATATGTATATATATGTATGTATACATACATATACATATACATATATGTATATATACATATACATATACATACATATACATACATATATACATATATATATACATATATATATATATATGTATATATATGTATGTATAGTATGTATACATATCTATATATATCTATATATATATTGATATGTATACATAGTATATATATATATATGTGTGTATATATATATATGTATATATATATACGTATATATGTATGTATATACATACATATATATATATATATATATATATATAGTAGGAATCTTACATGACTACTTAACTAAAAACTATACATTATACGAAAGTTTCAAATGAAATATGGTGGTATGCTAAAACGCATTATATAGTTTCCTAAAATAAGACTTACACTTGATTATATATATTAATAATAATATTTGAAAATATAATTGATATTACACATTCCATATGCATGAGCAACATAAGCATGCGAGCCAACTTGTTATCATTTAAAATGAATATATATATATATATATATATATATATATATATATATATATACATATATATATAAACTGAAAACAATGGGTGAAGACCCATACAAACTATATCTCATGTTCTAGCCATCTCATGCTCCAAGCTCAACTCCTCAAAATATTGATCTATAAGAAAGAAAACTGAATGGGATGAGTGACAAGTCACTTAGTAAATATCTCATATCTTTACCTTCGAGTAGGCTCTAAGCTAACTTAGATCAACTTTTGATTGATCACAAGGCAATAGCTAACTATTATCTGAAGGACTTAACCAAGCTCTTGATAGTCTAATAGCTTCTTCTACTCTAGCTTAACTTATTATTGAAACTCACTACTTAAGCTCTTTTTTTTATCTTATTTCTTAAATAAGGGCATTTCTAAACCCTGCTCTGATTTGTTACTTGGTTAACTAATAAACTGAAGAACTTAACTAAGTTTTTAACTAGCTTAGCAACTTATCTTATTTTCTACTTTTTTTCTTATTTAGATTCTTAACTAAGGATATTTCTAAACTCTTTCTCTTACTCATCAGATTTCTTAGTTAATTTCTTTTTGATTACTTCCCTTAACTTAGTCTATACTCTGTTTAGCTTATTTTTAGTCTTTCCTCATTTTGTCTCTATTATTTTACTACTTCTTTGATTTCTAGCCTAGTAGGCTTTACTTTGTCTACGGCTAATTTGACCGTCCATTTGAAAGACTTAACTTAGTTAATTATTGGTATTATAAACATCTCCATTCTAGCTTAAATTACTATTTGATTTCTGATTTGTACCTTGTCATAATTATGTATATAGGTATACGTATACAACTTAGTATGAAAAAACGTCTGAATGATACAACTTAACTTACTAGGTTTACTTTTCGATGTTCATTATTTTGTTCTCTTATCTAATTTTTGAGATTTAGAATACTTTCGGGTTCTCTGAAGATCTTGACTAAGTTCCTTTAGGTTTCTACTTATGGTGTGTATCATGCAGCTAGTTTTTGTTATTTTTTGTTCATTATTTATGGTTTACTTCTATCTTGTCTTGTTGTTTGGGTTCTAATTCATAGTTGTTTTGTTTCTCATCCACTGTTCTGCCATAACTTATTCTATAACTTGCTTATTCTGTTATGTATATAGTATTTTATACATACTTATATTTCCAGTATTACATATTTTGATTGTATTACTAATTATTAGCCTGTCTGATAGTTTTCCTATCGTTTTACTAATACATATTATAGTTTCTTTATTCTGATTAATCTCATGCTAAGTATGAGATGATATAAAGTTTGCTAAAATCATATCTAATGATACTAAAAATAATATTTAGGCCTATAGACCCATTTATTGAAAATATCTTTTTAAAAATATTTTCTGAAAATACTATTAAGATTTTAGGATCCTAAAATATTGAAAATACTGAATATAGGGATTTAGCACTTTGGTCATGTGAGTACTAACACATGGATAGGAACTGACTAACATGCGTACAATAATTAAATCTGAATCTAAAGCTGAATATTGATCATTGAAACATAAATTGTTTGCTGAATGCACATTAGCATATGTTTATATATAGTGGCTAGTATGGTCATAGACCTTGATACTGGTTCCCTTAACTGACAGGTGTTTGAAACTCACAGGTGCACTATCGTATACACCCTTAAAATAATGTTCAAATCATCGTTTTTCTACTTTAAAAATATATGCATGTGGATTAATTGATCCATTTATGAAAATACTATTTTGACATGCCATGTAATAAATTGCTAATTATGCATGATATCTTATACTTTCTTTTCTTCTAATTATATTTTACTTAGATATACTTCTTTTATAGTTTTATTCTGTGTATTTCTTACTGAAGTTACTGATCTTATAACTTATTAAGCTTATAAGTTTTACATAAGTTGTTTTGTATCCTATGAGTATCTGTGAGTTTATTGTATTATATGTTTCATAACTGTTTCTATAAATGTTTTTATATTGTTTTTGTTATTGTCTCTATTATTATTTTTGTTTCTATTATGCTTTCTGATTGTAACTCAAGATTACTAGTACTGTTTTTAGACTACAGTTGAGTTTCTCTTGCTTATGAGTGAGAAGGTTTGATTCTAAAAAAATATTTTATCTTACTACTTACTATTCATTGTTTTGAGTGTTTCTTCATTATAATTTTCTATGTCTTTTTCTTCATTTTGCTTATTCTTATTTTTAATCTATTGTTTCTTCTCTTATTCAACTTAAAATACTTATTGTGTTTCTTTATCATTGATGTTTTGTTAAAATGGGAGGAAACTCTCTAATTTTCACTAAGCGCACAGGTATGCATGCGTAGACCCATAGGGGTGCATGAAAATGCATGACCTGTGTGCCAGTCATACAACCCAACCGTGCTAGCTTCTAGAAATTTTACTTACTCTTCTCTTAAACTAATGTATAGTCATGACCCTTGGGTGCACTCTCATGATCCTACTAAAAATCCAATCGTACATACCTCACATATATAATGGTAACCTTGTCGAAATAAGACTGCACATGTGTGCATCCATCAGGTGCACAATCGTGCATCCTATTTTGTTTCAGCACCCATAGCTTAAATATGCAAGATCACATCTAATCTCAACCCAAACCTCATTCAAACTTATTCTACCATATATTCATGCAAAATATGCCAATATATATATATATATATATATATATATATATATATATATATTTCCCTATCAATAACAACTAAATCAATCTAACATGCTTCTAAAATCACAAAACACCAAATTCTCCCCCTAAATCATAAAACACCACATTCTCCCCCTAAATCATAAAACACCATACACGCCTTGACATGTATGGCAGCAAAGATGCATGGTCATGCTCCTCTCATAATCCATATGTAAAGCTTCTAAAAAGAGTGTTCTACCCCTAAAACCCTTCTAAATCAAGTCTTAGGCTATAAAATCTCTTTCTTAGTTATGATCATGGCATCGAATAACCATTCTAACTTTAAGATGCTATATTCTTCCCTTTTAATAAAAATTTCATCCCCAGAATTCCTTTCTACACTATATTAAGGGGTTTTCTCTCTCTAACTCATACTCTATTCTCCCAAGAAAACTTTAAGAGTCTCCTCGCTCTTACCCACTATACTTTATCCAAAATACCTTTTCTCTCATGATATTCTCTCACTTATGATATTTTATCTCTCAGAGCTTCATATTTGAATATTTCTTTTAATAGGCTTAGACATGCCTCATCTTCTCTTCTGTTTGATCTATTGAATCTGGTCAATCATGATCTGATCCTTTCAAAGCTTGTTATAGTCATCATAAAATTTCTCTTTCTAAAGGCCATCTTATTAACTTATTTGTAACTTATCTCTAAATTCTCTTTCTCGTTACTGATAGCCTCTTTTCTCCCACTGTTTATTTGATTTACTTATCTTAAGTTCTGTCTCTCCAACCCCAAAATAATCATTACCTAGTTGGAGTCTAATCTTTTCCTCTTTCTCCGGCTATTTGTCTCTAGTTTACGCTTAATTAGGAAATTATTGCTTAGGATCATATCAAAACAACAACTTGATAGTGTTCATTCTAACCTCAAACATTAATCCAACATCTTTGTTTCTTATCTTAATATCCCCTTATCATTCCTTATTATAGTCATCATAAAATTTCTCTTTCTAAAGGCCATCTTATTAACTTATTTGTAACTTATCTCTAAATTCTCTTTCTCGTTACTGATAGCCTCTTTTCTCCCATTGTTTATTTGATTTACTTATCTTAAGTTCTGTCTCTCCAACCCCAAAATAATCATTGCCTAGTTGGAGTCTAATCTTTTCCTCTTTCTCCGGCTATTTGTCTCTAGTTTACGCTTAATTAGGAAATTATTGCTTAGGATCATATCAAAACAACAACTTGATAGTGTTCATTCTAACCTCAAACATTAATCCAACATCTTTGTTTCTTATCTTAATATCCCCTTATCATTCCTTATTATGTCATCATCTGTTGACAAAACACTGGTGCTATTATCTACTGTGCTAAAACTAACCTAAATCTTTTTACTACTCTTTTAAATGTAAAACTTGAGTGAATTAACCATCAATCATCAAGAAAGAGTATCATAAAGAAGATACTAATTCAAATCTTGTAAATAAAATAACTCTGGCCTATTTATACCTCACTACCTAGGCTCTGGCTTAACTCTGTCATCTCTGGCTATATTTATACTTTCTCTGTTAGAATTTGTTCTCTTTCTCTTTCTGCTAGGCTCAAACCTACCTTTAACTGTTTAGCCTTAACTTGAACTAGGCACTCTGAACTCCTATGTCCTGACTAGCTATAATGAAAAACAAATCTCTTGACCAGCTAGACATACCCTCTTAGATGTCGCTTACTCTATCTAACATATACTAGACACTAATCTCTCTCTAAGTCTTCTATGATTTTTTTTTTCAATTAGTTCCTTGTCTTTATCTTAGTATCTCTCTCTCTCTCCTTCTGTTAAGCTTAAAACATGTTGATTCTTTAAAATTCCCTCTGACCTTAAAACATAGGATGACATCCATTTGAATCTTTGACACTCAATAACTTTGCTTGTGAACTTTATCTCTGATATTAACTTGGCTTTAGCATCTAAAAGCTACACCTTACTAGTTTTAGGTAACCATCATTCACTAGTTCTTGATAATACCTCATCTTAGGCAACTTATAACTACCTTCTTTGGCACGCTACTAAAACTTCTTTCTTATCAAAATTTCAACCATCTCTCTCAAATCCTCTACTCTTTAAGACTCAAGAGATTCTTGGAATCCTCTCTTATACCTCTTTAAACTCTCTGAGGGACTAACCTCACTCTCAACAAATCTAGAAAACTGAGGATCTCATATCTAAGGTCATAAAAAAAAAAGGGTCAAAGTCTGTTATTTATATTGAATCTATTACCAAGATACTTACACTGAGGGGAGCCACGAGCTCTGGCTATTAGGATACATGGGCTATATATGAATACAATTTAGAAAATAATATATACTGGAAAATATTTTCTAAGAAGATTGGCTCAGAACTTGCTCTGATGGCTTAAAACTCGTTCTGATACCAAAACTGTACGCATTCCTATTATATGTCATAGTACAGATTATTTTATATACCATTATTATTATTTATTATCATTATTTTATTTTACTTCATTTGGTGATACTGATTAAACACTTCATTGACATATATACAACATGAATCCTACATGACTACTTATCTGAAAATTATGCATTATATAGAAGTTTCAAATAAAATATGATAGTGTGCTAAAGTCCACTATACAATATCTTAAAATAAAACTCACACTTGATTACACATATTGATAATAATATCTGAAAATATAATCGATACTATATATCCAATATACATAAGCAATATAGGCATACGAGCCAATATGCTATCTATTGAAAACTGAATACATATATGTACATATATATATATATATTTATATCAACTAAAAACAATAAGTGATGACCTACTCAAGTCATATCCTATGCTCCAGCCATCTCATGCTCCAAGCTTAGCTCCGTAGAACACTGATTTAGAAGAAAGAAAACTGAAGGGGACGAGTGACGAGTCACTTAGTAAACATCTCCTATCTCTACCCTTAGGTAGAATCTAAGCTAACTTATATCAACTTGTGACTGATCATAAGACTCTAAACACTACTAAATGGCTAATTACTATTTAAAGGACTTAACCAAGCTTTTGATTGTCTAATAGCTTCTTCTACTCTAGTTTAACTTAGTGCTAAAACTTACTACCTAAGCTCTTTTTCTTATCTTATTTTTTAACTAAGGGCATTTCTAAACTATGTTATGATATATCATGTGGCTAGTTGATAAACTAGAGAACTTAACTAAGTTTTTAACTAGCTTAGAAGCTTATCTGATTCTCTACTTTCTTTCTTATTTAGATTCTTAACTGAGGATATTTTTAAACTCTTTCTCTTGCTTGTCAAGTTTTGTAATTAATTTCTTTCTGACTACTTCCCTTAACTTAGCCTATACTCTACGTAGCTTATCTTTAGTCTTTCCTCATTCTGTCTCTATTATTTTACTACTTCTTTGATTTCTAACCTAATAGGCTCTACTTCATTTATAACTAATCTGAAGTTCATTTGAAAGACTCAACTTAGTTCATTATTGGTATTATAAACATTTCCTTTCTAACTTAACGTACTGTTTGATTTCTGATTCACACTTTTGATTCATACCTTGTCGTAATTATGTATATGGGTATGCATATACAACTCAGTATGAAAAAGAGTATGAATGATACAACTTGACTTACTAGGTTCACTTTTTATATTCATTTTCCTATTTTCTTATCTTATTTCTAAGATGTAGAATACTCTTGGGTTTTTTGAGGATCTTAATTAAATTCCTTTAGGTTTCTGCTTATGACGTATATCGTGTAGCTAGTTTTTATTATTTTCTATTTATCACTCATGATTTACTTTTCTCTTTTCTTGTTGTCTATTTTGTGATTCATAGTTGTTTTGTTTATCATCTATTATTTTGTCATAGCTTGTTCTGTAAACTTGCTTATTCTATTATGTATATGGTATTCTGTATGTATTTATATTTTCAGCATTACATATTCTGACTATATTACTAATTATTAGTTTGAATGATAGTTTTCCTATCGTTTTACTAATACATATTATAGTTTCTCTATTTTGATTAATCTATGCTAAGTATAACATGATATAAAGTATGTTGAAATCATGTTTATTAATACTGAAAATTATATCTGGCCCTTAGACTTGTTTAGTGAAAATATCTTTCTAGAAATATTGTTTGGAAATACTATTGGGATCTGAGATTCCTAAAATATTAAAAATATTGAATAAAATTTGTATTTGAAAACTATATGTATCCAAAAATACCTGTTGTGCTGCACAGACTGATGAATACAATAATTCGACACCTTAACCATGTGAGTTTCCTCTATTAACACATGAATAACAATTGACTATAAATCTGAAGCCGAATGCTGATTATTGAAACCTAAATTGCTAGATGAATACTCACTAGCATATGTTTATATATAGTGACTAATATGGTCATAGACCCTAATGCGGGTTCTTTTAACTGACGAGTGTGTGAAACTCACAAGTGCCTTCTTATTCACCCCTAAAATGGTGTTTGGATCATTGTTTTTCTACTTTAAAAACCTATGCATGTGGATTACTTGATCTCTTTTTAAAAATACTGTTTTGGCATACCTTGTAATGAAATGCTAATCATGTATGATATCTTATTTTTTCTTTTCTTCTGATTACATCATACTTCTATGTACATATGGTATAGTTTTGTTCTGCATATTTCTTATTGAAGTTACTATTCATGTAACTTATTAAGCTTACTTATAACTTCTACATGAGTTATCCTTTATTCTGTGTGTGTCTGTAAGTTTATTGTACTATATGTTTTATAACTGATTTTGTTTCTGTTTCTATATTGTTTTTGTTATTGTTTCCATTATTATTTATATTTCTATTTTGCTTTCTGATTGTAATCTCATGATTATCAATACTTTTTCTAGACTACTGTTAAGTTTCTCTTGCTTATGAATGAGAATGTGTGATTTTAGAAAAATATTGTATCTTACCACTTTCTTTTCATTGTTCTGAGTGTTTTTTCATTATAATTTTCTATGTCTTTTTCCTTGTTCTTCTTATTCTCATTCTTAATTTGTTATATCTTTTCTTATAAAACTTAAAATACTTGTTATGCTTCTTTATCAGTGGTGTTCTGTTAAACTAGGAGGAAACTCTCCAATTTTCACTAAGTGCATAGTGGTGCATGCTTAGACGTACAAGTATGCATGAAGGTACATTAGCAGTGTGCCAGTCATACAACCTAACTGTACTAGCTTCTAAAAATTCTGCTTACTCTTCTCTTCTGCTAATGCACGATTGTGACCTTTGGGTGCATAGTCATGATCTTACTAAAAATATAATTGTGCATATCTCGCATACACAACTATGACCTTGCTAAAACAAGACTGTATGGGCATGCATCTATCGGGCATACATTCATGCATCTTGCTCTGTTTTCTATGGTTGAAACGTTCAAGATCACATCTAATCTCAACCCAAATCTCAATCAAACTTATTCTACCATATATTCTTGTAAAATATTTTATCTTACGATTTTCTATTTATTATTTTGAGGGTTTCTTTATTATAATTTTCTATGTCTCTTTCTTCATTCTACTTATACTCATTCTTAATTATTTTGTTTCTTCTCTTATTCAACTTAAAATATTTATCATGTTTCCTTATCACTAGTGTTCTGTTAAACTGGAAGAAACAAATTTGAAAATGATCAACCGTTGACAAAACTTTCATGGAAAAATATAAATATTCCTACACTATTTTGTAATCCTAATTCATGGAAAAATATAATTTCGTAGGAATGTCAATGACAATTTTACCCAAGTAGGTTAAAAGTTTATTTAGAATACAAAGAACTAAATATATAAGAAAAGAAGTACTAGTTATGTCGCCAAAATTAAGGCGAACATATAATTAAAAAGCTACAGGCAAATCGCAAAGATGAAACATCCAGCAATCGCCGGACAAGGAAAATTCTATATTTATTCCTGCACCATAGTGGGAACTTTTATTTTTCTTCTTCTTCTTGTTCTTTGTAGATTGCTTCGCTTTTCATCTTTTTCCTCTTTTCCTTCGTTTCTTTGTTTAGAGTGCTATCAGTTAACAAGGGAAGAGGCACATGAAACAAAGGTAATTCACCAGGAATAAACAGAAAAATGGCACATAAAAACAATCACAGAATACATAATATAATTCTTGCAATCCCACAAATTATATTTCACAATAATTGAAAGAAAACACGAAACGAACTTCGGTTTAAAAAAATTTTGAGGTTTTAACAAAACCAAATTAAAACAACTTCACCCTCTAAATTAACCAAAAATATAAAAATTAAAGCAGTGAACTACTTGGCTTCTGCAACCCCATTGCCTGCACCCTTAAATAATTTCCTGCAGAATGAATAACAATCGTGCCTTCTGTGTTTAGTGTCCATACTATGATCCTCTATGAAACTAATTATTTCCTCTTCTTCACTTAGTTTCTTCTGTTTTCTCCGCCTTGGATGGCTTTTCATCTTCCGGTTTAATCTCGAATGTTCTTATAATTGCATCTTCTGTTTTCTTCTCAGATGATTCTGTCTCTTCCACATTTTTCTTCTCCAATAATTGGCCGGTTTCGGTCGTGGGAGCTCGGGTTTTTTCCTCAGAATCTGACTTCCCAGGAGCATCAACGAATTCTGCAGGTGGTGAATGCTCAGCCGAAATTTCAGATTTTTCAACTTCAGTTTGCTTTATTTCGGATTCCTCTTTAGCCTTTTCAGCCTCTTTGGGTTCTTTCACTGCCAGTGAAGGAGCATTAATATCATCTTGTTTTACCTCCTGCCCGTCTTCAGTCTGAAAAGCATAAATATCAGAAAACCAAAATTAAATCCATACCTCTAACTTGATTTAAAATTTATGGGTCTTGGACTGAGACCTCCTTTGTCTGTCACCTAAAGACAGAATCGAAAGAGAGAAAACATATAATAATATTTGCAGGCAAAGATTCTAAAACCTTTAAAATTCTGTGCACATCAAATCAAAACAAAGAGGGAGAGAGAAAGCATTTTTTTATAAGGGGAAAATCACCTGAGCGTAGAGAATAATTCAAAGCAAACAAGAATGCCGACAAAGTACTACTATAGCAGAAGAAGACATGGGCTAGGTTCAATAAAGCTGAAAAATTAGTGTAAAATATATTAAAAAATAAAAATTGACTGAAATTTTTTATTCTTTCTACATATTTTTTTCATTTTCGAAACAAAATACCATAAAATAATTATCCTAATAAAAAGAAATTAATCATCAATGATCTGCGTATCTTCTCAAATTATGAAACTAGATGTCAAACATAAATATGCATTAAGGCAAAGTTTGATCTGACAAAACCGATGCAAAGTAATAAAATTTTTGTTCTCAAAATCATCAAAAAGAAAACAATGACAACACTAAAAAAGATTTATTGATGTTACTACCTTGACCAAGTTACTGAGAGATCGAGGTTTGTTTTCTTGATCATCAGCCTTTCCTTCTTCAACAGTGTCCTTCACCTCAGTAATTTCAGCACCACAATCACCACCAACCTTCTTGTTATCACCTTCTGTATCATCAACAACCACTACCTCTTTGGCTTCAGAAGCCACTGCGGCGGGTGCTGCAGCCGCCTCCTTAGCGAGCTCCGGCGCCGGCACCTCCCGCTCTAGATCACCCTTCAACACCTTGGGCTTAGTTGCACAACCTCCCATAATTATTTTATATATATATATATATATATGTCTTTCTCTCCTGAAAATTGAAGAAAACAAAAACAAAGATGTTGTTCTTGTTTATTATTGTGAAGAGAAAGATGAAGGAAAGAGAGAAGATATAGGGGATTTATAGGATATAAAGAGTTAAAGGGCGGTTGTTTCCGACATTCGTTCTTGGTGAAGATGAAAATAAACGGACATTAAGAGACAGATAGGCAAAAGAGTGACAACGGGAACTGGTTGGATTTTCCACTAAACTATGAACCAAAGATTTTTAATCAAATACTTCCATTTTTTGTTCCATTATTTTGGAAATAAATCTTGGCATATTTTTTGTGTTTAATTTTGTGACAGGCTGGAGTAGGCTTATTATTGTTGTTGTTGTTGTTGTTAATGTCGTCTCTTGAACAGAAAAGCCGGAGGATTTGAATGGCGAAGGTTTGTTTAGGGCTTGAGCCTGACCTGTTGATTTTTATTATATAGATATTTACAGCATGGCAGTGGCTATGTGCGTGTGATAAGCCAATTCTAAATGGAAATCCACATTTTCTAGTAAAGCGGATTTCTCGCAGCTGTCAAATTGGTTGAATCAATAATTATCAACAGTCAATCATTAACAAACATGCTGCAGTAATTGAAAATATGGATTATAAGCTATAAAAATTAAAAGGCCAAACACTGTTCCCACCCATAGTTTGAGGTGTGGATTTCCCACCCATTAACTTTTAAAAGTCTAGAATTTCACCCTCCAACTAAATTTAATATTAAATATAATAGTAAATAGTAATAATCAAATGACATTTTTATCTTTTATAATACAAATTTTATAAAATAATAAAATAAATTTTATATAAATATAAAATATTAAAAAATTTAAAAATATATTTAAAAAATTTAAAATTTTAAAAAAATTTAAGTGGCCACCGCCGTCGATACTGGGGCCGGTGGTCGCTAATAATGGATTTAGGTGAAGGTGGTCAAATCTGGCCACCTCTAGTTTTGGAGGAGGAGGCCAAATCTAACTACTTGAAAGGGTCAGTATTGGTTCTAACGATCGTTTCTAGCCATTTTTTCCGACAGAGGAGACCAGACCAGATCTGACCTCCTCCTCCTCCAAAATTGGAGGCGGCCAGATCTAGCCTCTTCCACTGAACAGGGAGGCCAGTCAGTATTGACGGTGGTGACCACTTAAATTTTTTTAAAATTTTAAATTTTATAAATAAATTTTAAAATTTTTTAAAATATATTTAAAAATTATTTTATAATTTTATTATAAATTTTTATTTTTTAAAAGATATTTTAGTCATTTTATTTAAAAAATTATAAAAAATATTTGAATTTTAGTTAAAAAATGGAATTCTGAACTTTTAAAAGTTAATAGGTGGAAATTTGTCTCCGCCTCTGGGTGGGAACAACTACTTTGGCCAAACTAAAAATGGTACGGCAATTTTAAGGTTAATAACTACAAAAAAAAAAAAAAAAAAAAAATCAGAGTCAAACTAAGTGTCATCCTCATCACATCATATTAAGGATGGTGAGACTTGGCCGAAATTACATAGTGAGATTCGATTAGATCACAACCATGTCTATGTGATCTATGTAAAAGCATGACAAAATGGTATAATTTATTTTAATCATAAAAACAAACAGTGTGATTCAAGCTGAATTACACTATCTCAAATGTAATTTGGCAAAAATTTCACCAAAAATCTGAAATAGTATGATAATGAATTTGATTATTTTTTTAATAAAAAATCCAAATGATGAATTTTCAAAGTGGTAAAAAAAAATAAAAAATATATATATATATTGTAAATGATATTTATCTTATATATTATGCAAACTAATAAAAATATATTTTAACTATTAAAACTAATTACTGAATTCAAAATTTAAAGACAAATGAGAAAGCTAAATTTTTACACTTACATTAAAAATAATTGTTTTGCCCTTGGAGTTTCAAAAAACATCAAGACTCCTAATATTATTGGTATTTTCGACAAGAGTATTTTGGTCAATCAATGCTATAATTCTTACTCCATTAAATGGTAATATGAAATTTAGTGTGTTATTACGAAAATTTATTTTCCAAAAATAAAAATCATATCAAGTAAAGAAAGGGGAGCAGGGAGAGCCTCGAATAAGGCAGGAGATCCCAAATTTTGATTCTGGTTTATAGCTCCAATAATTTAAATGTTTGGTATTCCATTTAAACTTGGTTACATAAAAACAAATATTTTAGAATTAATCTCTTATTTAATTCCACAATTATAAATAGAAAGCTGTGTATACCACTGTTCATTTTCGCTTAATGGTAATAAAATCATTTATATTTTGGTATATAATACGATGAGATCAATTTATTATACCAAATGCTGACTCTGTTGAATCTTATCATATAAAAACTGATCAGATTCATTTATAATGTCTGGTTCATTTTTCTTATATAAATTAGGAAAAATTTTCAATAGGAAATTAATTAACAATATTTCTAGTAAAACAACCAAGCATAAAATATAAATTAGAGTTGTTAATTAAACAAACCAACCTAAGGGGGTTAATTAAAAATTCCCAACCAACTCTGGATTATATGGATATATAGCCAAACGCCTCAAATTACGTTAAGAGTGTTCTCGTTCCTAACCTTTCAATAGTGCAAAAATTCTAAAGTTGTCCACCATATCAATTCAATTTTCATAATTAATTTTCAATAAAAAAAAATATTGAGTTTGAGTCTACAGATGACAACTAGTCCCATGTAGCAAATAAAAGTCTTAGGTAGATGGAGGTGACAGGTGTCTAACGCATAGACAAATTCGAGATTAATCTATAAAGTTTTAGAAGATGAGTTAACTATTTTACTTTAATTATGTGCTTATTTTGGAATCACTGGTTTATGCGAGTTGTTTTATAGAAAATAATGAATTCCACGTGAATTTGATGGAAAGCAAGCTAAAAGATGCTTATGAATGAGCAATCGATGTTTCAAGTTGAATCTAAGAAAAGACGAAGGGGAAAAGTAAAATCAAGAAGGTGGGCAAAGATCCGGGGTAGGACCACAACAATTGAGTGAAGAAATTTCCAATGATTTAGATGTCTAACCTTTGGTGCTTGTTCTAAATATTTGATGAAGTTAGAGTCTCAAAATGTAAAAGTAGTCTACAGTAAATTTGTAGTGAACATCTAAAGCTTTTTAAAAAGATATTATGGGAAAAAAATCTGAGTTCGTTTGCATTTTCAATCATTGTTGCAAAGTTAGGTCTTCTTTATAGATTTTTCTGTCTCACCATTAAGGACGAAAATAAACATAACTTGAGATTCTGAGATCCAAGTCTAGTGATTCAAAAGCCAAATTAAACTAGACCCTTAGTTTTAATGAAATTTTCGTTGTGTTTTATATGCATATATTTCTAATGATGATTATATGTTTAAATTGCATTTTAACATAAGTTTAATCATTAATAAAAAATGAAGATATTGTTAGACCCTTGTATGTTTTGATTTGATAAAAAACCTAAATTAAAATATATAATTTGTTCATAACGTGAATTGAAATATGACCAAAAAGAAAAAAAGTTTTATTTTACAATGTTGGTCAGGCACACAATCGTGTGTGTCTTAACAACATGACTGTGTATGTCTTATATAAGCTAACACATCAATCATTAAACTATGTTGGCATTCGTGTAACAAGATTGAAGGACGTACGACCATGAAGCTTTCAGACATATAATTGTGTGCCATAACTGCTATGTTACATGTGCAAGTCCAATTGTGCAAAAGTCAAGAAGTCAATACCTAGATGCATGCTTATGCATAGATAACACATGACCTTATGAAGATAAAAACCTCTTCCTGTCCCTCTCATCAGGGGTATTGTGTTGCAAGATTATGCAACCTTTTAGAAATCTAAAGAATTGAGGATATGAAGACACATAACTATGTATATAATACATATGCTTGTGTTGGGATGACACAATATGAAGAAGTCGATCGTTAGACTATAATTAATGATGGAAGCATAACTATGTATCGGAAGTGCACGATCATGTATTTACCTAAATTTCATTCCAACGGTTCTTAAATCAGTTGTAATGGCTAAATCTTCTCAAATCCTAAAAATTAGAGGTAATATAAAGTTAGAAGGGTTAAAGAAACATGTCTTAGAATCCTATTCTTTCATTTTTTATTCTTTTCCACATCTTCTCTTTATAATCACAATTATATATGCTTGAGAGAAACTTTTTTGCACTTTATCTCTGTATTAGCCTTTGAGAGACATTTTTCTCTTTGTATTTGATTAAGGAACAAAAAAGGCACAATCCTATAAAACTAATGTAAAGTGTGAAATCCAATAGATCAAAATTATAGTATTTTTAGGGTGTGAAAGTAGCAGAGAAAAATTTTTAAGCGAGGTTGCTTGAGGTAATGGATGTAGAATACTTATGGAAAAGCTCCAAACCACTCACTGCTAATCAAAATTCTTTCTTCCATCTCTTTAATTTGTTTTATATTTGTTTTTATGTGTTTTTATATTTGATTGGGTTGAATTGATTAATTGTTTAGTTTGTTTATTATTTGCTCATAACTTTGGTGTTGGTGAAAAGTTTTAAATTATAAAAAGTTTTTATAAATCTTATTCGTTGTCCTCTAGGATTAGCCATCAATTTATTTAGGTTTTAACAAAAACTATGAATAACTACCAGGAGTTTAGTGACAAATCATGTAAGTAACGTGACTTAGGAGTTGTAACAGTTAATAGATTGAGTGAAACCTAGAGATAGACAAATGCAAATTTATGTTCTTATTATGAATTCTTGAACTTTATGCATTTTTCGTTACATAGAAATAAAACATGTAATCAGTAGGTTAGTAACCAGGATAGGTTACCATCAAATGAGAGTGGCTATTAACAAGCTAGCAAATTCGACTATTAACCTAAAAAGATAAACTAAATGCTGAAAGTTGATGACTCAGTTAGCAATTAGGTAAAACCTTAGCCCTAGTACTTCTTATCTAATTAGTTACTTGCAATTTCTTGTTGATTTGTTTTAGTTTAATTAGTTTAGTCAAGTGGATTAACTGTTATTAGATTTTTATTATTCAAATAAACATTAAGATTAGGAGGTTTAGGCATTAGCACAGTCTCTGTGGGATCAGTATCTAGACTTAACCTTATTATACTCATATGAACTAGTATACTTGCTAGTAATTTCAAGTTAGGTTTTAAAACTCACTTGACAAGTTTTTGGCACCGTTGTTAGGGATTGTAGTATTAATACTAAACTAGTTAATTTAGTGCTAATTTGAACTTGTATATTAATTTTTTTATTTGTTTATTTTATTTTATGTAGTTTTCGTATTTATTATTCCTTTTACACTTTTATTTGGCTTCTTTTATATTGTAGGTTAGTGTCATGGCACGATTTCATAAAGAAGATGTTCTTAGAGCCTTATTTGTACAACTTGCTTAATTAAAAAGACAAATAGGATGGGTGAATTCAAATTATATATAGTCTCTTTGTTTAATATGTGATTTTTGTGTAGGTAACAATGCAAGCACTCACTGTTAAGCTTAGAATAAATTTTCTCCATTCAGTAATAAGTTGGTAAATCATATGGGATGGTACCAAGGAGAGTGTTTCAATAATGATACTTACATAAATAACTACAACCCTAGATGGAGAGATCACCCCAATTTCGTATGGAATAACCAAAAGGGCTAAGGAAATAATCTTACATATCAACTACCCCAAGAAAAGAAGTCAAGTCTGAAAGAGCTAATTTAGAAATTCATGGAGAGAACTGAAAATTTTATGGAAGATATAATAGCAACCTAAAGAAATTAAGAAGCATCCATTAAAAATCTTGAGACTCAAATGGGGAAACTAGCCTAACAAAATTTTGAAAGATCTCTAGGTGCCTTACCAAGCAATACAATGACTAATCCTCAAGAGAAAGTAAGAGCCATTGAACTGGGAGTGAAATTTTGCTAGAAAAACTTCAAAGCAATAAAGAGGATAGATCACAAGCAAAAGAAAAGGTTGGAAAGAATCTATAACCTACTAAGAAAGAAAAGATGACTAATGAGATAGTAATTGTCCTAAAAAAACTTGAACAGGAGAAAAGGGAAGAAGAAAACAAGCTACCACTTGAAGGATACTATATATGTAGCACTTGTTGCTATATATTTCTATTCGCTGTTATTATTATTATTATTATAATATTAATTATCTTTAAAATGTAACAAGATTCCCATACACATTTATCTAAAAACACGTATATGAAAGCTTTTAAAACATAAATTTTGATAATATACTAAAAATGTGCTAAAAAAAATATGCATTTCATAAAATTTATTGTACATATACACGTATGAAAATTGTATAACATATGTATGAGCACTGAACAAAAACATGTGAGCCAAACATGTTATCTACTAATAACTCTAATAACTATATACACATAAAGTATATACATGAAAACTATACATATAATGCAAGCCAAGCATGACATGATGTCATATCCTTTATATACGGGTGAGAAATCCACTCAAAACCATATCTCACTCCCAACCATCTTATTTTCTAACTCAACCTTAACTTATTGACCTATAAGAAAGGGAAACTATAGGGAATGAGTGACGAGTCACCTAATAAGTAATTCCTATCTCACCCTGTGCAGGTTTCCAATATGAATTATTCTCATGACTCATCACGAGACTCTGTGATTTCTTTTTTATCTCTGCTCTTAACTCATTTCATTATGATATCTTTACTTACTTATCTTATCTTTGGTCTTATAAATTTGACTTTGATTCACTGTTACTTATCGTAATTTTTTTACTCTGTTTTATCTCATGTTATGTATGATATGATATGAAGTATGATATGATATGAAGTATGTTGAAAATCATATATTAGCCCTTAGGCTTGTTTTCTAAAAATATTTTTTGCAAATAAATGTTATGATTCAAAGATCCTGAAAATAGTGATACATCTACAAAAATTTTCTTATATATATATATAATAGTTATATTTGAAAATGTTGTACTAATTAGACTAGTGAATATAAGGATTCAGTACCCTAATCATATAAGTTGTTCCATGTTGATAATATACCAATAAGCTAAAAATATCTTATCATAATGATACTAGTATCAATAAGCTAAAAATCTAATCCATACTAACATAAGGTGAATAAGCTCAAACATGATCTCATAAGTGCCTTTTTACATTTACCCTAAAATGATATCTTTTTAGAGCATCATCTTTTTATTTAAAACATATGCATATGGATCCATTGATCCCATTTTAAAAAACCTTGTTTTGACATGCCACTATATCTTCTTATTAAGCCCTGCATAAACTAAATTAGTTTTTGAATTTGTTTTGTACATTGGTATAAACTTCTAGTTTTGATTCTATATATTGTTATGTATATTCATATAAAGTTCTAGTTCTGTTTTTGTACAATATTCTATATATTTCTTACTAACATTTATAATTTTGTAATTTTATCTTTCTATTCTAATTCAGTGTTATGTATGCTTTTCTTTAACTTTGTACATTATTCTTATTATGAATTTTGTAATTTTTTCTTGTTGTATGTTTGTGCTCTTCAAGACACACAATTGTTCTCTTTTGTACGGTTATGGCCTTATATTGCATGAGACTTTAAACAGCTAATCTTACACAATTGTGACCCTTAGACATAATCATGCTTAATTGGGCATGCACAAAATTGTGACCCTGAGATACATAGTTATGTGCCCTCAAGGCACTACTCCTTTGGCCTCAATTGTATCTATGTATACATGATGGTGACCATGCAAAAATATAATGAGATGATCATGCACTTATTAGGTGAACAATCGTGCATCATGCTCTGCTTCTGTAACTTCATCTTTAGAACTTATAGATCTCAACCCAAACTCCGTCAGATCTCACTCAATCATTAATCAAGTTTATTCTAACAACTACACATGAATATCATATTACTTTGTATATGTTTTTCTTATGAAATAGCAATAATTTTCACTAAAAACATGTATTAAACCTTTGAACCACATATACACACACATATATAGCATATTTCTAAGTATAAAACTTTATCAAATTTCTTATATCTCATCATCTAATAAAGTTATTCATACTTTTAACTCACAAAGCATGCTTCTCATCTTAACTTATTTCTGAATAAAAGAATACATGTTATGGACATAAGGAAAGAGGTAAGGAAATATTTACCTCTCAAATTGCTAATGATCTCTATCTCTTTAACTTGATTTTATTCTCAGGCTTGATTGGCTGCTCCTAGCTAATTTCTTAAAATTCTAGGGTTAAGGTTAGTTGAGAAGGAAGAAGAAAGAATATGTAAGCTGATCTAAGAACTAGGAAAATCTACTTTATATATGGTGGTAAGACAGTAAAGATGCATGATCACATGTCCCTAGGATACACAATCGTACATCTAAAAAAATTTCAGATTTCCCTCTTTTATGTAACGTAGTTTTCCAAAGAGACTCATACACATGTTGTATATAATCTCTAAATGATTATTTCAAATATGGTTTTCATCATATAATCTTTCTTTTAACCTCAATTTATAATCTAAAAAGACCATTTTAACCTCAGGATATTATTGTATAGGCCCTAAAGATTTTGGGTCTTCCAATATCAATAGGTTGATTGTTCCACTCATGTATCTTCTAAAAGAAAAAAAGATCTTTAAGAGCTTGTTCTTAGATCCAAAAAAGAGTACTTAGGCTCTCCCAATAAATAAAGTGTATCCTGCCTAAATCTAACTAGGGTTTATAGTGGTAAAGGAACTGGCTTAGAAAAAAAATGGATTATAATTGTAAGATATTTAATGAAATCATCACTGGAATTGAGAGCTCATTTAAAGAGAAATTATGGATACCTAAAGCCCAATTTTAATACTTTTCTGTGAAAGCTAAGAATTCAGAAGAGTGGTCCATACATAGTCACTAAAATATACCTTGGTAGAGCTATCGAAAGACAACGTGATTAGAGGAGAATCCAAGCATGATAGTTAGGCTAAATATTATAAATTAAGTGTTTATTGGGAGGCAACCCAATTATTTTAGTTAAATTTTCTTTTCTTCCATGTTGTATAGTTCAATTATGTACTAATTTTTGTTGTTGCCTTATTTTGCTAAACTAATGTCTTCTAACAAATGTTTAAGGCTACTTTTGATAAAGCATTGATTAATGAAGATTGTTGTAAGTTTTGAATTCTGATGCATGTACCTAATTGGACACCTTGAACAATTCAGGGAAGTAGTTATAAAATTTTCAAATTGATTTTATCTCATTCTCTATCGAGGACAATATCGATGCTAAGTTAGAAGTGAGTACAAATTTAGAACTAGGTTTGAATGAATTGTTACATTAGCTTGTATGAGTATAGATAAAGAGTTAATTTTTTTTCTTTTTGTGTGTATTAGTTAGCTCATAAGTCGATGATAATAATTAACTATAAATGATTAGGATATAATAAACTAGTCTTGTTTGATTTAGAAGTATAGAGAGATGATGTTAGATTTGACCCTAACTTCCGAACAAGTGTACTAGGTCCAAGTAATATAAAAAATATTTTAGGTTATCGTATCCATAGAATTACGTAAGCAAGTACCTAGATAACACCACCACTAACTTTATCTAAACTAATGAACTTGAATTGAAAATAAACTTAAAACTAGAATAAAAACAAAAACAAAGCAGTTAATAATTGAGCCTAAGCAATTCAACTGAATAAGTAATATTTGAAAGAATACTAAGACTTTGGGTTCACTAATCTACTTTAAGGTAGACTCTTTATATGATTAAAGATGTGTTATTCATGTGACAATGGAGTTCCCTAATATGATTGATACTCTTTATCAAGCAATATCATCCTATTTCATAATTTAATAACCTGTATAATCTAATAACCTATATATCTCTATATAGGTTTAATTAGATAAAAATGCATCAATATTCTACAAAATCCACTAGCTTTCAGCACAAACTTATTGTGCCCATGGCTATTATATGTATCAACTCATATATCTCTATATTCAATTGATCCACGATTTATATTCTCATAACTTTTATGCAATATCACCTCTCGGTCTCAATCACACAATAAGAATTCTACTAAAAGTTGACTAGATTTTTAATAGGCATTAAGTTTAGAACATAAACTTATTATGAAATAACATACTTTTCAATCAAAATCAAAAAACACTACAAATCCATTAATTAGCTAGCCCTTGTCTTAGCAAAGAAGATTTAATTCATCATAAAGCAAAAAAAAACATTTAGATTCAAGAAAAACATAATCAAGATAAAGAAAAAAAACTAGATGGAATCCTTGAATCTTTATTGAAATCTTCTGAAAATCTTCTCACAATCACAATCCTTATTATTTAATCATTTAAGTCTTCAAACAAAATCAAGAAAATTTCAAATTTGTGTGAAAAATCTCTCTAAGAATTTCTTAAGGTGGCTCTCCTTTTCTTTTTGTGCTTCGATCACTCATTCTTACTTAAACTAAATTCAAACCACGACTTGTCCTTCACAAGTATCTTTTTGGCTTGATTTCCATTGAATCCACATCAAAACTAACATTTTTCCATAAAACCAAACATAAAAACCCATGATCTTGAAATATGAATATATTAAGGATGGTCAAATCACCCTCTAAAACTCTATAAATTAGCCATAGAATTATACATACAATTGACACTTATTAAGAGACACATACTATGAAATTGAAACTCTCATATATAATGTGTGTATGGTGGATGACTTGACTTAAGGAATTGTTTGTATGTTGTGTTCATGAGTACAAGTGACAAATTTAAAATTTCTTAGATAAAATTGACAATCATTTGAACTATGATTGAAAATGTACATTGCTTAGATGTCTAGATGGAATGGATATACATATAAATAGTTATAAATAGGAAAATTAAGGGCATGATGTGAATTCTAACTACTTCAATGTCTTATTTGCTAAATAGGTTGGAGGTTGGCATGTCTACCTTAAGTGATCCTCGTATCAAATGGTGACTTAAGATAACAGTATGTAAAGCACTTTAGGTTTATGACTTGATGAGTAACTGGGTGTTGGTATTACAAGTTTTAGCATTTGTATAAAAAGACAGATTTACAACCAAGGGAAACTAGTGCAAGCCTTAAAAGGAAAAATGGAAAAGAGAAAAAGAAAAAAAAAATCTAATAAATAGTAGAATAATAAATAAGTTTATAAAATTTGGAAAGTTGAAGCATTGTCAAGATTAGATTAAGGGAAGATGGTTGAAAGTTTTGTCTAAGTGATCATGCTATAAAAAAAAAAATTGTTTTTAGTCATTTATACATGTGAACATATGCATGATTATATTCTAAAGGTTTGGTTATGAGTATGTGAATGAAATGCTTATGGGAGTCAATAAAGTAACGTAGTAGTATGGTGTTTTGGAAAAGGACAAAGTTTGTGAGTTATGTATTGATTGTTTGTTGTAGTTTTATGAGCTAATCTATTTGTTGTATAATTTTGTGTGTGTTTATGTTTTTGTTTACGTACATGATGTTTATGGGTAACATCACTAAAAATCTTTACAAGATTATAACTCGTTTACTAGAGTTGCCTAAGGGTTTAAAGGTTCATCGCATATACTAAATGCAATCATGACAACCTACATAAGTGGTTTAAAAGTAGGATAGTTTAGCAGCATAATTAGGTTAATTTAAAATAATTTAATGTTTATGCTTTTTTTATTTATGTTGTAGTGTATTTTTAGTAAACTTATTTTGCTAGATACAAGTAAAAAGTTGGTTAAGGTTATGACAAGCGTTTAGTGCATAAACAAATCTGTGATTAATCTATGGCCAAAGGACTATTTCCAACCCATAGTTTGAGGCAGGGACAAAGTCCCACCCTCCATGTTTCAAAAGCCGAGTCTCTTACCCATGGGAATATTTTTTATAATTTTTATACTCAAATTATTAAAATATCCTTTAAAAAATAAATATTTATAATAAAATTATAAAATAATTTTTAAATATAAATAATTTTAAAAAATTAAAAAAAAAAAATATATTAAAATTTTTTTAAAATTTTTAAAAATTTTTAGCAGCCACCGCCGCCAGTGCCGTGGCGATGGCTGCCGCTGAAGGAGCCAGGTGGCCATTTCCGGCCACCTGGTTTCAGTGGAGGCCAGATCTGGCATCCCCTTTCAGTATGGGCGGCCAGATCTGGTCGCCTCAGTTTTGGAGGAGACGGCCAGATCTGCCTCCGCCAAAAATAAAGACTGGAAACAGCCGCTGGGATTAAGGCCGACCTCTTTCGATCGTTTTCGACAGCTTCTTCTGGCGGAAGTGGCCAGATTTGGCTGCCTCTGCCCAAGCTGAGGTGGCCCGATTTGATCGCCTCCACCGAACGGGGAGTCAGATCTGGCCTCCCCTGAAACCAGGTGGCCAGAAACAGCCACATGGCTCCGTCAGTGGCGGCCACCGCCGCGACAGTGGCGACGGTGGCTACTAAAAGATTTTTAAAAATTTTAAATATATATTTTAATTTTTTTAAATTTATTTTATTTTTTATAAAATTTTAATGCTAAAATGACAATATTACCCCTAAGTGTTACTGTTTTCTGTTTTATTTAATATTAAATTTTTTTCATGGGTGGGAGACTAGGCTTTTGAAACTTGAAAGGTGGGACTTTGTCCTTGCCTCAAACTATGGGTGGGAAATAGTCCTTTGGCCTTAATCTATAGAGTTTTAAGGGGTGAATTCACTATTTTGTCTTTATTAGATGCATATTTTAGGATCACATGTTAATGAATTGTCTTTCAAGAAATGACAAATTCCATGTGAATTTGATGGAAAGTAAGCTAAAAGATGCTTACAATTGACAAGCTAGTTTTTTGAGTTAAATTTGATAGAAGATGAAGGGGAAAAGCAAAATGGAGAAGGTGGACAAAGATTTGAGGTAGGGCCACAATAATTAAGTAAAGAAAATACCAATAATTTAGGTGTCTGACCTTTGGTTCTTGTTCTAGATATTTAATGAAGTTAGAATCTCAAAATGTAAAATTAGTATTAGCAAAGTTATAGTGAACATCTCAAGCTTTTCATAAAGCTATTATGAGGAAAAATCTGAGTTTGTTTAGGCTTTTAATTATTGTTATAAATTTAGTCCTACTTGATGGAATTCTCTGTCTGATCAATGAGAACTAAAATGGAAATGAATTGGATTGTTCAAAAGCCAACTTGAACTAGACATCGAAAGCCACAATTTTATGTAAACTAAAATTATAGAAAACTTTATCCATAATGAGATAGGAAGCAACCCTAATTCAATTAGATTCTATTTGGCTAGCAACCTTTATAACTCATTAGAGGATCCCTTGGAGACTAAAAGGAAAGACTTTTAGACATAACAGAATTAATCAAGATTGGATTTCACCAAGATCAAATGTTCTTCATTGAGGGTTTAGTTGTTTTGAACCTAATTATGTATTTTTGGATTTTGATGATATGTTGTTCTTGGTTTATTATAAGCTAAAGTTATTTCAAATAGGGCAAGGATACAACTTCTTTATGATACTTAGTCATTAATATAATTTAAAATATATATTTTCTTCATATGTGTTAATTGATTATGAATTGAATTTATTGTTATTGTTTGGATGATTGGCCACCATTTGAATTTAATTAGATTTTATAATGATAACTATGATGTAGGTTATAAAATCAGAACTATCAACAATTACTATGAATTTAGTAACAAACCATGTTGGTAACTCGACTCGAGGGCTGTAACGATTCATAGATTAAGTGAAAAGGCAAATGCAAATTTGTGTTCTTATGAATTCTTGAATTTTATGCATATTTTATTACGTCAACATAAGACATGTAGTCAATAGGTTAGTAACAAAGATAGGTTAATATCACGTGATAACAATTATTAATAAGTTAGTGAATTCAACCATTAATTAATAGAGATAAACTAGATATTGAAAGGTTGATCACTAAGTTAGCAATTAGGTGAAACCTTAGCCCTAGTGTCTTTTATTTGATTAGTTACTTATGATTTCTTATTGGTTTGCATTAGTTAAATTAGTTTAGTCATTAGTTAGTACTTGATTAACTAGATATTGAAAGGTCGATGCATTTAAGTAAGTATTACCCCTTTCTAACTCTTAAAGACAAATAATGATGTTTCTAAGTGCATGGTTTGAATCATTTGTAAACCCCTCCTCAAAGTCAAGCTATTTCTAAGGAAAAACGACAAGAGTTTTCCTAAAAATAACACAACTCAAAAGAAAAATTCTCTTTATCTTATTCATAAAATAACTGGATTTACACAACACAACTTACTAATCCTACCAAACAACTGGGTTTACACAACACAAATATTAACTGAAATAAAAAATAATTCATTGTCTACTATGATTACAATAGTAGAAGATGTAAGGATGTTTTCTAGATTGCTTACAACTTAAAATTCATAAACTTATATACAATACATAAAAATATCTACGATATCCCAAAAACCCAAAATACATCCTTCTAAAATGCTATACGCAGTGCCCATGTCATAAATCTCCCCGACCACTACTCAACGAATACCTATAAAATAAATAAAATCTAATAGGATGAGCACTAATGGCTTAGTAAGTAAATCAAAATAGCTATGCCTTTATCCTTATTAGATCTTGCTTAATCATTATAAAATTTTTCCCTTTGATATAACTCCATAAATATGTAGGTATGATAAATGACATGCATCACATAATGTATACTTAATACACTTTATAGTATGCTTGTATAGTTTTAAAACATATGTTTTTAACCTTCTGACTTCTTTCTGAAAACTTTTTCTACTTGCTAATTAGGCTAAACTGAGGCATGGGTTCAAAACTTTGTCCATATAAGCAACATAACTATCTAGGTATATTCCTCATCGTACATGCACATTGAACGGATTGTATATTACATCTAAATCTAAAGTTGCTTCCTTTTGGTGATATGCATGTAAGGGTGCTCATAAATTCCCCATCGCAATAGTCTACTATAAAACTGCTTTATAAATTACATACGTGTTATGCATTTTCACTGACCACAAATTTATAAATAAGAAAATGCTTGTCTAGCGATGCTTATTGACTTATCAAGTTGTAAAAAGTATGTATATGCAATGATATAACTCTTTCTTAGCTGTTATGCATTCACATAAAATTTTCTATCAGATTTATTCTGTTTAATATCTCTTTATCTACTAAACATCCTTATACATGATTAATACAAGGATGAAAGTGATTTAGTAAGGTTTGGTTTATATTAATTCACTATCACTACTAAGTTTTACGTTACCATAACCTAATATTTAGCATTTAAGTGTACTAAAAATAAATTAAACCATACTATCTTAACAAGTACCAACTCATCACAACATGTGTATATGTGTGTGTGTGTGCATATATATATATATATAAGACATGATTTATCAAACTTGGCCATAAAAAATCCCTGAATACTTATTAATATAACATAGTAGCCTTACCATATCACTATATTCATTTTCCAAGATTGCATAACAAGTCAAGTTTCTCATCATACATATATCAACATAACAAATCAATATCATATGTTTAATCATTTAACATCAAATTTATTCCAAATTTATTTTTTTTCTTTTCTTTTCACATAGCCAAATTTTCCTCCTTAATTACATCAAATATTTTTTTTTTTTCAAAATTAATCTTATAATATCTCATCTCTATAATATTATTTATTTCTTATAACATCAATTATCAAAACTAGTAAATTCTAATTTTTCCATAAACTCAAAAATGAGAAACTTAACTTTTCCAATCAAATTTACTTACTTTTAAACTTTTCCCTACTTCTTATTCTTCCTTTGAATAGTTTTTCTCCTTATAAATTCCTGATCCACCATTAAAGAATTAGAATATCACCTAATACATGAAATTTCAACAATTTCTTTGCAAGATTCTTACCTTTAATGGCGACGAAAACACTTTCTTGAAAATCCTAGCAAGTTTCTTCATAAATCCTTTTGATTCCTTTAAAAATTTGAAGAAAAATAAGAGAAAAGGGAGGGAGAGACTTTCCGGCAACTAGAAAAGAAGAAATGGAAGAAATAAAGCCACACTTATGCTTTATAATTGATTAATTATGCCTAATTCCTAAAATGTTCTTTATTTTTTTTATAAATCACATTTATGCCCTTTATTCAATTTAACAAAAACAACCTTCCTAAGCTATAAATTACTTTATGCCATTTCTTTTTATTGCCCACTTTATTACTTAAATCTTTTTAAAATGACCATTTTTATCCCTAGTGCAAAATATCACAAATAACTTTCATCTTTTCCTATATTTTCATTTATGTCTTTATACAATTTACTAAGAATGACCTTCTTAAACATATAAATTACTTTATATCATTTGTTTTAATACCCACTTTATCCCTTGAGTCTTTTTAAAATGACTAGTTTACCCCTAGTGCAAAATATCACTCTTTTATACATTTTCAGAAACAATTCTAATAAAACCATTAAAGGTAATTCTTATTAGGGATTTTTGAATATACCTAACATCATGCCATACTAAATAATATGTTAATTTGTTTCTTTTGTATATTTATGCATGAAATTTATTTTTTGTCCATTTTTATGTATAAGATGAGCACGTTGACTAAGGACTATTTTATGAACTATAAGATAAGACCATTGCATAGTCTAATGGCATATGCTGAGACCATATATCAAATATATCAAGACTTAAAAATAATTTATGTATCCTTGACTAAAAGAGAGATGATAGTTAGTCTTCTTAAGTTTATGTCTATCCATTGGACTCCCATAATAAATAATCTTATCCAAGATAAGAATGTAAAATCTTTTTGAGATTTTGGGGATGGACTTGCTGAAAAGTATTGCATTGTGATGAATATGAGAAAATAACCAAATCAATAGAGTGTAAGGCATAAAGGGCATCGTAAACATCATAAGAACTATATCATAGATAAGTCACTTGAAGAATTGTGAATGATGAAATGGCATTTCTTAATACCAAGTAAATAACCAATAATAGACATGGAGAATGACTGACAAATAAATTGCCTTGTTTTAATGACTATAGGCCTCAAATTAAGATTAGTTCAGATATTGTCCTAGCTATAACTAGAATGATCAGATTTCATATATATATCTATATATATATATATACATATATCAATGATGTTATCCATTGTCCGTATAATTGCATTATATATATAGACGTATATGTATATGTATATGTATATGTATATTTATGTGTGTGCATATATATATATATATTTTTTCTTGTTTGTTCATCCAAATATTAATTAATTATTTATGGGAATTCTAAGATTGGCAAATTTTAATGAAATTTACATCTTAAATTAATATTGGCACAATTGGATTAAAGTTTAAAATATTAAACATTTGAATCATAAAAGATGATTGAGAACATAGTAAACTTTCAATTTTATGTCTTATATGAGTGTTTTAAATTTTATTGCACAATTGTAACAATATATGTGTATATACCTATTTTAGTTAATATTATATTTAACATGTCTTTGTAGTATTATAAACCATGATTTCTAAAAACATAATAGCTAATTTGACCAAGGGATAAAGATTGAATGGATTTAACAACAAAATTTTGGGAACTAATAATGCATTTTCCTTGATAAGTAAAAGGCCTTGGAGGCCATGAATCAGATGATAGAAAAGCTCTAATTGGATGAAGGGTATAACCCAAATAATGCCTAGCATAAATCTGATATTATGCATATAACCATGGAAATAAAAGGATAATCAACTTCATGAATGACGAACTTACATTCAAATGAACAACATTTGATTGCCATGCCATGTAGGTGGTATTGGAGGAAAAGTTTAAAGGAACCATTATCTCTAAACTTAGGTAATTGACTAACATATTTGACATGTATAAAAAAGCTCCATATCAAGATTATAAAGCAACATTTAAGAGAAATATCCAATTCAATAACAAGTTGAAATTAGCTAGGCATAACCTAATGGATGAGTAGAAAGTTCAAGCTGTTTCATAACCTCTTCCTGATACTTGAGACTATATGAAGGAAAATATAACCCATAATGAAAATATTAGGATTTTCACTGACATACCAAGATACCTTGATCTACAAGATAAGCACCTAAAGGTAGTTAAACTAGGTGTTTGTGCATATGTTACAAAGTTTAATTCCAAAAAATACTTTAGCTATAACTATAAGTTGCATAAGTCCAAGAAAAGGAAGGAGATTGTTTAAGCCTTATGAAAAGAACAAGCAACCATAACACAAGAAAGGTAAATGAGCTAGGAAGAAAGGTAAAAGTAAGATGACCTATTATAGCTCTAGTATGAAAGATCATTTTTCTCATATGTACATAGACCCACAAAAAGTATTGTCTTATTTTATCTTGAATTGTGAGATTTATGTTTCTAGCATTATCTCATTAACTAAATCTTATTCTACTTGGATTGTAAACTTAGGAGCAATAAACCATGTAGCTTGTGACAGGTGAGTATTTGTAGAATTTATCACATCCTGAGAAAGAAAAAGATGAATTTTTATAGGTAATAATACGAGTTATAATGAAATAAATAGACATATGCAAATTAGTTTTATGAGGTGGTCAAACCTTAGACATATATGAAGTTTTATTTGCTTTTGACATTCAACAAAACTTAGTCTTTATGCTTATTCTACTCAAGTTTGGACATAACTTATTTAAGAATTGTAATAGCCCAACGGTAGAACTATCTTTTAGGATTCTGAATCCAAGGGTAAAAGAGAGATTTCTTGTTTAGGAAAGAGTTGGAGAGAGTTCAGGGGTAGAAGAGTCTTTTAGAAGTCTTTTTGGCTTGTTTTGGGTATTCTGGGGGGAATATCCAGTGTTTGCGCGAAGGTAGGCGGAAAATGAAATTTTCCACCGCATACACGACCATGTGTCTGCCTTTTTAGCCATAAAATGTTTATTTTCTTTTAGTCGCACAGTTCCAGCTTTCCCAGCTTATTTCCCTTATTTCTTCTTCTTCTTCCCTTAACTCCAGTGAACCCTAGATTGGGTGAGAGAGATCCCCCACCAGCTCAATTTCAAATTAGAGATCCAGAAGCTTCCAGAGAGAGAGGTCCAACTTCTATGGCGTGAGGTGAGTGTTTTCTTTATCTCTTTCACTGAGTTTAGAGCATATTTGCTATTTCTAGCTTATAAGAACTTTATGTGTGCTTGTTTGAGATGTATTCAGCATGCTTGAGCTTGAGTTGATGATTTATTGGATGATTGAGTGGCTATTTCCATTTTTATATGCGTGTATGTTTATATACATGTGATATATGCCTTATGTATAATATATGGCGTGTTTGAGTTGATGATATGATGATTTTATGCATGCTAGCAGCAGTAAAGAATGTGTATGTGTGTTGATTGGAGTGTGGATGAGTTGGTGTGAAAATTTCTGGGTTTTCAGACGTAATCTACAGAATTTGGGTTGAGCACACGTCTGTGTGCCTTTGATGCACGCCCGTGTAGCCTCAATTCTGCATGAGACACGGCCTTGCATGTTGCCCATGTGCGTGTAAAAATTCAGACACACGTCCATGTACCCGAGTGCACACGCCCGTGTGTCCATTCTCAATTCTACACGCCAGTGTATGCAAGACACGGGAAGCATTTTAAGGTAGCCACACGCCCGTGCAATGCAATACACGCTCGTGTGCTTGGTATGCACGCCCATGTGTTGTACCACACGCCTGTGTGGCCAGCCAAGATTTCATGAAATTTTCTAAAAGCTAGCACGCCCAAACGCACGAGAAGCACACGGTCCCGTGTGTCTTGACACACGCCCGTGCACCTAAGAAAAAGCAGAAAAGAAATTTAAAAGAGAAATTAAGCCACTCTAAGCCAATTCTAAGAACACATAACTCAGTGATAAGATGATAAAACAACATATCATGCATGATTATCAGCATTGAGCACGACATGCCATATCAGATATTTTCAGACTGGATCCAAAGATCTAATAACATAATTTTCAGATATACATATATGATTTTTCATATATCAGATAGGGGTGGATACGAAGAGACACTTGTGAGTTTACACACCCATTAGAGAGGGAAACCAGCGTCCGTTAGAGAGGACATGGTCACTGACCAAGCTCATTAGAGAGAGTGTTGGTTGTGCATCAGTAGATTCAGTAGGACTTTGAACTCACACGGTCAGGGTGCCGAATCCCTATATTCATAAGTCTGGCCAGCATAGCAGATATTTTCAGCTACAGTACTTTCTGATACAGTTTTTAGCATATGCTATATGTATATTCAGGATCTTCGGGTAACAGATTTAATTATCAGAAAGAGTTTTCAGAAAAGAAAGTTTTTCAAAAAATCAAGCCTACGGGTAAGTTCTATAGTTTTTTAGCATACATGACATCAGCATATACATTTCATGTCATGTACAGTATCTTATGAGAAACAGAACAGTAACAGAACAGAACAGAATTCAGTAAAAAATATTTCAGAAAATAGATATACTTCGGTATATCAATAGAACCAGAGAAATAAGAAAGTAGTATGGTAGAATCTCCTACGTGACGAGTCACGTAGTTAGCTTGTTTTGACCTGTGAGTGTTTGAGTTTAGAAATGCTTGCTGAGTGACTTTGTCACTCACCCCTTCTTCCCTGTTTCCTTTTGCAGGTCAGTGAGTAGGAGCAGCTGAGCTGGAGCGAGACAGCTGCGAGATTTTGGGGATATGGCTCGGCAGCAGTAGATAACATGTTGGCTCATATGCTTTTACTTGCTCATGTATATATGTATATATGTATTGATATACATTGTATGACCAGTATATGTTTATACATGAGTAGCCTGGGTTTTCACGCTTACATTTAATTTACTAATTTAGTAAATTATATTTATAGTTTCTTTTATAAAGAAATTTTTATTTCAGTAGCAGCAGTAGCACTTTTTACTGTAGAGATCCCCGTCTTAGGTATATATTTTCATTATATACAATATATTTTCGCAGCGCACAGTAACTTGGGGCGGGGATCGCTACAAGAATTTTGTAAAAATTTATTTTAGTAATGATCCTTGTGGGTGTAGATTTATATTCAATGGTTTTATGGTATTAGACATCCTCCATTATAATAATGATAATAATGTTAGTTTTTCATTATTTGTGACCCCCAATAGTTTGGAGGTAGATACAAATATGTGACATGCTAGATTAAAGTGCATTGGCTAAGAAAGAATGAATAGATTGGACTATGAAGGTTTATTAAGACCTATCACAAAATTATATTTATCTATATGTAAGCATTGTCTAGTAGGAAAAACTATTAGAAAACCATTTTGTAAAGCTACTAAAGTTGAACTTTTTTTGCCATTTGTTCACTCTAACATATGTAATCCTATGAATGTTAAGGCAAGACATGGTACATTATATTTCATTACTTTTCTAAATGATTATACATGATTTAGACATGTCTACATGATCTCTTATAAGTCAAAATCAATAGATTGCTTTAGATGCTATATGAATGAGTTTAATAATCAATTAAATAAAAGATTATAAACTTTAAGAACTGACTAAAGTCATGAGTATTTCTCTACAGAGTCTAAAAAACTATGTAATAAAAAAAGAACTTACAATCTTAAGAAATTTGCAACAAAATGGTGTAACGAAGAAGAGAAATAAAACTTTCTTAGAAATGATGTAGTCAATGACAATAGATTGCTTTAGGCAGCTACATGACTGTGCAGTATGATACACAACCTTGTGCCTTAGATACATGCCCATGTGTCTGCACCACAAACCTGTGCAGCCAGCCATGATTTTTAGATTTGATTCCAGAAGCTAACATGACCAAGGACATGGTTTGGGTACAACCCTGTGTACCTCTACACACACCCGTGTGTCAAGCATAACATAGTCGTGTGCCTAAAGAAAAAATAGAGAAACAATTCTAAAGCATTCTTAAACCAAAGTTAAGCAATTTTAAGTCATTCCTAAGCACAAGAAACATATATATAACAAGATATAATACTATATCATGCATGATCATCAAAGCATTGAGCATGACATGCCATATCAGATATTTTTAGAAAAAGATCTGAGGATCTAAGAACGTATTTTAAAAAGTATAGTTATACAATATTTTAAACATTAGTTAGGGGTAGATACGGGGGACACCTATGAGTTCTCATGCCCGCTAGAGAGGATATGGTCTTTGACCGAGCTCATTATAAAAAGTATTGATCATGTATGATTAGTTTTATTATAGGATTGAGCTCACATGGTCAAGGTGTCGAATTTTTGTATTCATCAATCTGACTAGCATAATAGATATTTTTAAATATAATACTTTCTGATACAAATTTTAGTTTATACTATATGTATATTCAAGATCTTCTTATCAAAGTTTTATATTAGAAAGAGTTGTTAGAAAAGAAAAAGTTTTTAGAAATTAGGCCTAAGGGCAAGTTTTTATAACTACTTAGCATCTACATAACATCAAAGCATACATATCATGTCATGTACAACATTTATAAGAAATAAGAAAGACAAAGACAAATAACGCTCCTGAAAATAGATTAAATATGAAATTAAAGAAATAAGAAATAAGAAATAAAGAAATGAGTAATTCAGTAAAGAATAATGTGATAAGATATGAGATCAGTTTAAGCTTGAACATGTAAGTGTTAGAGATAGGAAATGCTTACTGAGTGATTTTGTCACTCACCCCTTTCCCTTCCTTTCTTTTTTGACAGGTTAAAAATGCTAGGACTGAGTAGAAGCGATGCAACTATCAGATTTTAAGGACATGGCTTGACAGTAGATAACATGTTTAGCTTGCATGTTTTTTATATAGTTCTCATGTATATGTGTGTGTGTTATACTTTAGTAAACTCTGTATAGATTGTATATTTTATGCATGAGTAGCCTGAGAAGTTTAAATGCATGTACAGTTTCTTCTTATGATCATTGTTAATATGAAAACTTTATTTTTAGCTTTCGCTTTCAAATTTGAAAAAAATTTAAACAGTAGTTTTTACTGTAGGGTTCTCGTTACAGGTGTATTTTTAGAATACTACATATTATAATATTATATAGAGTTGCACACAATAGGCCTGTGGCGAGGGTCACTACAACAATGAATGGTTATGATTACTTAAACCGTAACTTATTAAGAAAAAGTCACAATCTAGCATTAAATAATAGTATTTTCTCTCCTCCATTAAAATTTCTTTTCATTATATGTTTGTCATGCCACTCCTTAGTTCTTTCTTTGTACAGTTTGACATTCTTATAGGCATAATGCCTAAACTCATCAACTTCATTCAACTATAACAACCTTTTCGTACCTACATCTTGCATATTGAAATTAAGAAACTTCACTGCTTAATATGTTTGATGTTTAAGCTTAACTAGGAGGTGACAAACCTTGCCAAACACTAACTTATATGGAGACATTCCTATCAGTGTCATATAGGTTATATTATAGGCCCATAACACATCATTTAGCTTTAAAGACCTATCTTTCCTAGAATTTTTCACCATTTTCTCTAGAATTCTTTTTTGCCTCCTATTTGAAACTTCGACTTAGCCACTAGTTTGTGGGTGATAGGGGGTGGTAACTTTAGGTCTAATTCCATACTTACCCAAGAGGTTTTCAAATTTTTTATTACAAAAAAGCTTGCCACTATCACTCATAATAGTCCTAAGGGTGCCAAATCTTGTAAATATATGTTACTTTAAGAACTTGACTACTACCCTGGCGTTATTGGTTGTAAAAGCTTTAGCCTTTACCTATTTAGAAACATAGTCTATAACCACTAGTATATATTTATTAGAACATGAACTAGGGAATGGACCTATAAAAATCTATGCCCTTCACATCAAATAATTCACACTAAAAAATGTTACTTAAAGGCTTTTTATGTTTTCAATCAATTGTCCCTATTCATTGGTATTTATCGTAAGATGTTATAATGGAATATGAATCTTTAAATAATGTAGGCTAATCAAAACAAGATTGCAATACCTTTAAAGCTATCTTGATTGGCCCAAGATGGCCACCTACCTCTTTATCATGGTACTGGCATAGAATGTCTACCATTTCTTCTCAAGTACACATCTTATAGTAAGTTGATCTATACACACTTAATAAATATTGTTCTTCTTGCAAGTAATCTTTAGCATTAGATAAAAATTTCTTCTTTTGATTAGAATTAAGATTAAAAGGGAGAATACATGTCACCAAGTACTTTGTAATTTTTATGTACCATAAGTAGGCCATTAAGGTTAGCATAGAGTTGTTCATCTAGGAACTTTTCTCTTATTAGGGTCTTATCTCTAGCTTATAGGTTAAAGTCTTTTATTCAAGACAAATGATCAACAATTGAGTTTTATCTTTAATTCTTATCTTTGATTTTTAGGTCGAACTCTTATAATAATAGAATCTACCTTATTAACCTAGGTTTTGAATCTTTTCTTGTAAGGAGACATTTAAAGGCAAAGTGGTTTGTATATACTATCATTTTGGTTAGGACAAGGTACAAATGTAATTTATCAAAGGCAAATAATACTACTATTAGAATTCCTTTTCTATGGTAGCATTGTTTTGTTAAGGTTCGATTATATTGGTTTGAATACCTTGTCTTTATTTTAGCATAAAATCGTACCTATGGCTATATCACTGACATCACACATGAGCTCAATTAAGAGGCTTCAATCAATTGCCACCATGATAGGTGATGTGACTAAATTTTCTTTGAAATCTTGAAAAGCACACAAACAATTATCATCAAAGTCCAAAGATGCATTTTTAAATAATAGATTTGTTAAAGACTTTGGTATCTTCAAAACATCCTTAATGAATTGTCTACAAAATCAAGCATGTCCCAGAAAATTCTTATAACCCTTACTGATATGTGTAAAGGGAGTTTTTCAATAACTTCTACCTTTCCTCGATCAACTTCTATTCCCTCCTTTGAAATTTTATGGCCAAAGACTATTCCCTCTCACATTATAAAATGACACTTCTTCTAATTTAAGATAAGGTTACATCTTTTCAAAACTAAATCAAGGTGATTTAAACATGTATCAAATGAGGAACCAAAAATAAAGAAATCATCCATAAAAATTTCTAAAACTTTTCTACCATGTCATAAAAGATAACCATCATGCATCTTTGAAAAATGGCTAGTGTATTACATAAACTAAAAGGCATTCTCCTAAATGCAAATATGCCATATGGTTATGGAAATGTGGTCTTTTCTTAGTCTTTGAAAGCTATAGCTATTTGGTTTTAACCTAAACATCCATCCAAGAAGCAATAAAATTCATAGCTAGCAAGTCTCCCTAACATTTGATCAGTAAATGGTAAAAGGAAATGCTCTTTCTTAATGGTGTTATTTAATTTTTGATAATTTATACATACGATTCACCCTAGGACTGTCCTAGTAGGGATCAATTCATTATTTGCATTTTTCACAAGAGTAATCGTACTTTTTTTAGGTATCACTTGTATTGGGCTTACCAATGAATTGTCTAAAATAGTTTATACAATACTTGCATCAAGTAATTTTATGACCTTTTCTTGACAATTTCTTGTATCATGAGATTTAGTCTTCTTCGAGGCTAAACTATTGGTTTGTAGCTTTCTTCCATCAAAATTTTATACATGCACACTAAAGGGCTAGTGCCTTAAATATCAATTATTGTCCAACCAAATGCTTTTTAATGCTTTTTTAACACCCTTAGTAACTTTCCTCTATAAGACCTATCAAAGATGATAAAACAGTTACAGGTAAGTATAAAGAACCTTTTAAAAGAAAAAGCATATTTTAAATGAGAAGGTAAAGGTTTAAGCTCAAGGGTCAGTCATTCTTCAATTGATGGCTTCAATGTATTAATGGATGGCATGTTGAGTGCTTTAAATCTTGATTGTATATGTTTCTTATATGGTGGAATTGTTGTTAATTATGCCACTATTTTTATCACATCTTTTTTCTCTAATTTATTATATTTCAAGTAATGTTTATCAAGTACAAAAAGATTAGTGACAATATTCTTGTTTATAATGAGTTGTTTAATAAATTTCGTAGGAGTTTTAGTGGTAGAAAAATGTGTGCCATTAAGGTGGATCTTATAAAAGATTATGACATGGTGGGAAAGGATTTTGTCATTAAGTGTTTGCTTGATCTTTGCTTGCTTCTTACCTTCATCCATTGGATCAAGAAATGTATAACAATTCTCATATTCTTCTTATACATTAATGATAAGCTTGAAGGTTTCTTCAATAGTTCTAAAAGGCTTAAACAAGATGACCCTATCTCCTCTTGTCTTTTCATGATTGTTACAAAAACTTTTTCCTATCTTATTGATAAGGAGATTGGTGGAGGAAATTTTGATTTTTACTAGAAGTGCAAGGCCAATAAGATTACTTATCTTTTTTTTGCCAAAGATCTCGTCCTATTTTTTTATAAGGCTAAAAGCAAGTTTATCAAGGTTTTTAAAGGTGCTCTTGACACTTTTCATAGATAGTCTAGCTTAAAGGCCAATAGGGCTAAAAGTAATATTTTTTTATTTTATGTGTATGGGAATGAGAGAAGTAAACTTACTGAGATCTTTATTTTGGAAACTGGGTTTATTCTGTTTAGGTACTTGGGTGTCCTTATGGTTTCCTTAAAGCTTACTGAAAATGATTACAAGCCTTTGGTTAATAAAATCCTAGCTCGTAAAAGCAAATTCCATTCATATGTTCATAGACTTATGTCCATTAAGGCTATTCTTTTCAATATCCAAGTGTTTTAGGCTTTCTACTTTGTTCTCCTTAGTAAAGTTTTAATGGAAATTAACACTAAGTTTTTTTTTTTTTAAGAAGTGGTATTAACACTAATAAGGGCAAGGCTGAAGTGGCTTATGAAGAGGTTTATAGTCCTCATGATAAGGGTGGGCAGGGATTGAGGCCAAATAAGGATTAGAATACGATAACTATTATTGAGCACTTATGGAACTTGGTTCAGACTAATAGCCAATATCTATGGATTGAGTGGGTCAAAAAGAAAAAAAATCAAGGATAGAAGCATATAGGGCATTAAGAGTTTGAACAACAGTCCTTGGTAGTGTAAAAATTTTTTAGACATAAGAAAAGAATGCATGACAAGGTGACTTATAAAGTTAATAATAGGGAAAGCACTTATCTTTGGTAAGAAAACTGACATCCTATAGGCCCTTTGCAAATAAAATTTTAGGAGAAGATCATTTATAATTCGAGGTTATATAAATATGTGAAGATTGGTGAGATCATTCAAAATGAAAGTGGAATTGGCTAGCTATCAATACTAGGGAAATTATAGAGATCAAGAACTTAAGAATCAACAATCCAATTGGAGAGGTTAATAAGGTTGCTTGGAACCTTAAAAATAATGGTGAGTTTGTTATTTATTTTACTCAGTACAAGTTTAGGAATAAAGGTGTTATGATCGACTAGGTCTACCTTATTTGGCATAAGAAATTTATCCCTCAGCACGCTATCATTCTCTGGCTTGCATTGAGGAACTATTAAGCACATTGGATAAGCTTTATAGGTATGCAATTTGCTTTAACTTTGAATGCGTTTTATATGATGTGCATTATGAAAACATTGATCATGTGTTCTTTCAATGTAATTATAACATTACATCTAAAACAATGTTTAAACCTGAATAACATAAGTTATAAATGCCAGGGTTGAGGAAAGTATTATTAGGAGATAGCAAAAGAGTGGAAGGATAATTCACTTTGATGAATTGTGGCCAAGTTGAGTCTAAGAGTTGTCGTTTACTATATCTAACATGAGAGAAATAACCAAGTCTTTTCTAGATCTACCCAAACCAAATAACATGTCTGTGTCAATGTTAAAAGAATTATTAAGGATAAAGAGGCTGAGTTATCTAACTTTGTTAAATTAATCACAATGTGGCCATTGCTTCTAAGTGGCCACTTCTTTTTAAAGTTTTCAAAAATGGTAATGCCTTTTAAGTCTTTACTTTGTCATTTTCTTGGAAGGGGTTTGAGAGAGGAGAATTAGGAATACCTTTGAAAGAGCCTCTTATCTTATTGTCTAGTAAAATGATTCATGAGAGCAAAGTGAAGGAAAAGGTTTATACTAACATGTTTATTGTTTTGCAGGATAAACTTATATGGTTTTCACTCACTTACTTTGAGTTTTTTTCTTTGTCTTTGTATTACTTAGCCTTGTGTCTATAGTAGAATGGTGGGATACACTACTTTTGGTATTGGTATGTTTTGCCCTTTTTCTTGGTAACTTGGGGCTACCAATCTTAGGTTGCATTATGGCTTTGAGGCTACTTCTATTCATGTGGACATGATTGATTTTGGCTTATACCTTGCTTAGCCATCACTTGGATCAAGTTCTATACTACAAAATACATATCTAAAAAACTATTTGCCAAGGATCAAATAATTGAAAGGCTACCTTTTTCTTTTTCTTTTTTGTAAATTTTATTTTTACTGTTCATAGGTATTGTACCGTGAACAATAAAAAATTGGATTCGTTCATCCAATTTCATGCTTGGTTCCTACTTGTTTTAGAATTTCTAACTGCTTTATTAGCAAAGTTCTTGTACATACATAGAAGGTTAAAGGGGGTTATTTCACTCCTTGATGATGGTTATAGCTAGGCTAATTTAAGTAGCTCTTATGTGTAATTGGCTAGGACATTAAAGTAAGCAGTATATAGCATAACCTTTTCTTCTTTATGGATGTTTGAAGCAATGGCTTGGGCTACTTACTGTACCACTTATGGGCTTTATAAGGTGACTTTTTCTTATGCTAAGGCTAGTGTTAAGAACACTCTCGATTTGTATTTTCATGGATACATTATGCATGGTGGTGTCCTTTTGGTCTACAAACTTAGCAAGGGTTTGGTTACTAGGATCAAGATATGCAATAGATATTGTATTTTGTCATTTTAGTAGTTATTCTGTTTTGTAATTATGTCAATGGTTATAATTTTTGGCAATCTCATGTTAAATTAGGTGTTCATACTTCCTTCATTTTTTGGTTTGTAATTAGAAATTGCGAAAGCATGAGATACTTTTTTCTTTTGGGTTTTGATTTTGTTTCTATTTGAGCTCCACCTCTAATAAAGTCTAGATAAACTCTTAAGAGGTTCAAATATTTTGAGGTTGTTGTTGTCTTGGGCTATGTTTTCACTTGCAGACGGGGTCTACCACTATGTTTAGGTTATTTCTCAACTTGTCTAGTTTTTCTTTTTTGTTTAAATAATTTTTTACATACCAAAAAAGATTCATTATATTTTTAATCTACATGGCAAGCTTCCAACGGATCCTTTAACCTATTAACCTGAAAGAATTTAAAAGATAAAGAATCAAGAGCATTAACTCTATAACAAGTATGGTCATTCTTAAGGTGTTTCATAACTTTAAAAACATTAAATATTACTTATTCATCTTTTACCCTAAGGATTAGTTTCCCTAATGCATATCAATCAATAATTTCCCTGTGCTTAAAAAGCTTCTTCCTAAAATTAAAAGCATATCTAAGTCTTTGTCCATGTTTAATATAAGGAAGTCCATAAGGAATATAAATTTATCCACTTTTAATAACACATCCTCTACAATCCCTCTCGGGTATTTTATTGATCTATCAACCAACTACAAAAAGACTTTGGTAAGTTACAGTTCTTCTAATCTCGATCTTCTAAAAATGGGTACTATGTTAGCATTTAGATCACATAATATACTCAAGAAAGAAATTGAGCTTATGGTACAAGGGATAGAGAAACTCTTTGGATCTTTGGGCTTTGAAGGTATTATATTTTACAATATGGTATAATATTTCTCTATAAGCTTGATTGTTTTACAGTCCTTTAGTTTTTTCTTATTTGACAAGATTGTTTTTTCTTTTAATTTTGTGTAACTTAGCAATTGGAGCAAGGTATCTTTAAAAGGGATGTTAAAATAGATCTACCTAAATATATTTAGAAATTTTACAAATTGTTTGTCTAGTTGCTTCTTTTTTTTTTTTTTTTTTTTTGTAAGCAGAAAAGAAAGCTTAATATCTATAGGCTTTAGTTCTACTTTTTTTGCCATTGGTTCATCTGATATGACTTCATGTGTCTTTTCTTTTTTAGGACCCTTCAATTCTTTTCTACTCCTAAGTGATATAATTTTCACATGTTTCTTGAGGTTTGGTTCAATATCACTTGGTAATGTGCTTTGTGTTCTCCTATTATTGATATTTGCTAACTAGCCTACTTGTACCTCTAGATTTTGTATGGATGCTTCTTGGTCCTAGAGCTTTTTTTCAACATTACTTATGAACTTTGTTATGAGCTCCTCCAAATTAGACTTCTTTTCTTTGGGTTAAAATCATGGTAGTGGTTGCTTGACTAGATTTTGGTTATTCCATAAAAGATTTAGATTATTTCACTACCTAAGATTATATGTATTTGAATATAGGTTGTTTTGTTTAGGCTTACAAAAATTTCCCACATACTTAGCATTTTCAAATGATTCTATGAATAAGTTACCTACTTGGTAATCAATACTTGTATGACCTCTTCCATGTAGATCACAAACCCTACTTTTCACTTGCACGACCATCATGGTGTCTATTTTCTTCTTTAATGCTTTTATATGGGTGGCCAAGGCATTAAATGACTCTATTCCATGTACTCTTATAACTCTCATTAGTGTTCTATCACCTTACCACTGGTAATTATTGGAAGTCATCTCATCAAGCTACTCAAATACTTGCTTTGAAGTCTTTTTCATAAAGTTACTCCCTGTAACTACATCAACCAAGGTACAATTAGTAAATATTAAACCATTGTAAAAGTTTATATTTGAAACCATATAGGTAAGTCATGGTATGGGCATTTTCAAAATAGTTTTTGTATCTTTTTCATGCTTTATATAATGATTCTATATTGTATTGCATGAAAGTAATTATGTTATTAAGCAGTTTAGAGTCTTTGATAAAGCAAAAAATTTAGCTAAAAATCTCTATGCCATATCATCCTAAGTAATGATTGATCCTATAGGCAATAAGTTTAACCAATTTTTTGTTTTTTATCCTTTAGTGAAAAAAGGAATAGTCTCAATCTAATGGCATCATCTGTAATCATATTCTGCTTAGATGTACCTTAGATCTTTGAGAAATTGGTAATATATGAGTTCAGATCATCACTTAGTAATTATTAAAATGAATGGACGTCTAAATCATCTAGATGATACCAAATTTGATCTTTGAGTTATTTGCTTGTTATGCAGTCTTTTAATGCTTGAAGCAATCTTCTCGACCATAAGAGTTGCATAATCCATCAAAGATCATTGATTTATGGCTCTATTTGCCAACTCCAAAGTTGGAGATACCACTTATTGATTGTCTATCATCACTCTTCATTTTCTCATGAACTGATATAAAGTCTTTTCTATCTCAAGATCAAAAGGCTCAGTTACTAGATTACTAGTGCATGGCAAAAATCTGTAAGGCAAACAAAATCAAGTAGCACCATAAAATTAAAAAACTAATATAATAATAAAATAAATGTCTATAGTAAAATTAAAAGCAATAGATGTCAATATTGTTTAAAACATAACCCCTAGTAATAGCGCCAAAAACTTGATACGTTAGATTTGAAACTAATTTCCTAACAAGTATACTAGGTTTAAGTAATAAAGCAAAATATTATAGGTTATGTATTCATAAAATTGCATAAGCAAGTATTAAGACAACACTGCCTCTAACTTTATCTAAATAAATAAATTCAAATAAAAAATAAATCTAAAACTAAAACAAAATAATGAATAACTGAGCACAAGCAACTTAATCAGATTAATAATATGCAAGAGATCTACTTCACAGTAGAGTCTTTATACAACTAAATATGTTATATTATTCATGTGACAACAAAACTTCCTAATTTAGTCAATATTTTTTTTCAAGCAATATCAATCTTATTCTTTAATCTAATAACCTAGATATCTTTATATAGATTTAATTTGATGAAAATGCACTAACGTTCTATGGAATCTATAAGCTTTTGACACAAATCTATTATACCTATGACTATTGCATGTATTAATTCATATATTTCTATATTTAATTGATCCTTAGTTTATATTCTCATAGCTTTTATGGAATCTCACCTCTCGATCTCAATCACATAATAAAAACTCTATTAAAAGTTGATCAAGTTTTTAACAGTTATTAAGTTTAAAACAAAAACTCATCATGAAATAACGTGCTCTTCAATCAAAATCAAGAAATACTATAAGTCCATAAATTAGCTAGCCTTAGTTTTGGCAAAGTTCATATTAAGCCAGAAAAATCACTCAAATTCAAGAAAAGCATAACAGAGATAAAAGGTAAAACCAGATGGTTTCCTTGAATCTTTATTGAAATCTTCTAGACATCTCTCAAAATTATAGTTCTTGTTATTGAATCAAATAGGTCTTCAAACAAAATCAATAAGATCTCAAAATAGTCTAAAAAATCTCTCTAAGAATATCCTAAGATGGCTTTCTCCCTTCAGGTAAGCATGCACTTAATATATATAGTCTAAGGTTAGGGATAAGGTTTTAAAAAATATGAAAGCCTTATAAACCGTATCGCATCGTGACTTACTATTTCGTGTTATGCAAACATTCTCTTACTGAATACGTTATGGCATAGCAGCATAACCTAGTTTTCATGTGTGCGCTATGACGTTGAACATTATCGCACCTTCCTCCTTTTGTACTATAGCATAACGTCCTAGCGCCTAAGTCTTGGAATGCTTGTGTGCCCTACGTTATAGCCTGGCATCGTGGTGCTAGGATCAACTCATGCTCTTTGCTTTTGCACCTCAGTTTCTCACCTCAATTATGACTTTCCATCTCAAGCAAACTTCTTTAGCATCATTTCACCTCGAAATCATACATTAATCCTACAAAACTTAACAAACACCATATGATCCCAAATTTGCTCAAATAAAGGGTAAAATTATACAATTTCACTCAAAAAAATCTAAAGTTACACCAAAATCATGCATTTGCCAACACTCATCAAGGTTACCCGTATTATATCCTAAATTTTATTTACTTAGACCACTTCTTTGAGATACTAACGTCTCATCCAATTTTTTAGTTCTAATTTTAAAATTTTCTAATATTTCATTAGAACTATTTACCTTTCCTTTTAGTTCATCCTTTTCCCTTTTTAGTAATTCTAATTTATTTGCAATCAATTTTTTTATCATGAAGTGTAGTTTCAAATTCTTTTCCAATCTTGTCATGTTCATATGTTATTGTACCTAACTCAATTTTCATGCAAGCTAGATTTTTCATTAAACACTTGTTCTTAGAATTAATATTCTTAGATTCCATTAATAATGAATCGAATGTATCCTATAAGTCATCATATGAATATGAGTTTTGATTATGTACCCAATCTTTGGAATCACTTTTGGTCATAAAGCATATATTGGCCTTTTTTTTCATCTTGTTCACTTTCTTTTCTTAAATCAACACTATTGCTCAAAGTTGTGGCAGACAATTTCTTCTTGAACCTCTTCTCCTTCTTATCCTTCCTTTTCTTTTTAAGGAAAGGGCAATCTTGATTAATATGTTTGTTTCTTACATTCATAACGAATGACCTCCTTTTCACTTTTTTGCTTACCCTTAAGCTTAAAATAATCTTTACCTTTACCCTTTATGGTCTTTGAGAGGAATTTGCCAAATCTCCTTGTAAGTAAGCTCATTTCTTCTTCATCCATTAAGGACTTATCATTTTCCTCATTAATTTCCTTCAAGGCAATACCTTTTTTACTTTTATGCTATTTCTCTTTCGGCTTTCTTTTTATCTCAAATATTAAGAGGCTTCCAATTAGCTCATCTATTCCCATTATTATCAAATCCTTTGACCCTTCAATAGGTATTACCTTTATAGTCCAAGACTCAAGTAAGGATCTAAGAACTTATTGACTAACTTTAAACTCTCAAATTTCTTTCCTTCACATCATTTACCAAGTTGGATAATCTTTTATACATATCTATAATACTTTCTTTAGATTTCATCTCGAAAAGTTCATATTCTCTAAAAAAGAGCTCTATTTTTTATTCGTTCACTTAGCTTGTCCATTCATGTAGTTTGGAGAATTGTCCAAACTTCGTTTATGAACTCACAAGCTCAAACTTGATTGAATTCCATAAAATCTAAAGCACAAAACAAAATGTTAATGGCTTTATCATTTCAGCTCAATAGTTTCTCATCGTCATCATTGTAATCACATCTATTGTTAGGCTCTTATGTTCTAAGGTCCTTAGGCATAAAGTCACCATGTTCTATGGTTTTCCATAACTTGTAATGTATTGACCTAATATGTAATTTCATCTTAATTTCCCATTAGTTATAATTTACATCACAAAATTGAGAAGGCATAGTTTTACATTATCCATCACCAAAAACGAGGTACTAAACTACTAACCTTTTGTAAAAAAATCGTTTTACTCTAAAATTGTTAGATTTTCAAAAAACAGAGTCTAAACTCTAACTTCGTAGTCTTTAACTAATCATGACATGACTAAACTGCTTATTATTTACTTTTTGTATATAGCATAGTCATATTCATTGAGCGCACGATGATTTGTGACATTAATCATCATAAACAAAGTTGTGTTTCAATAAAGCATAGGCTTGTGAAACCAAATCCATGAACCTCCAGATCACAAACCATAGCATGAGAACTTCACAAGATGTCATATACATAACTGCTAATACAATTGAGCACAATCATGTATGTAAGACACATAGTCATGTGTATGGAAATTATTGCAACACAAATACTTGTATATTTTTTGTCATGATAGATTCGTGTTACATTAGGGAAAATACGTACATGTGATCTTTCAAGTGTTTAAGGTTGACCATCATACTTTTAATTTATACATGTTTTACAAGGCATGCAATTGAAATACATATTGAACTACATCTTTATTTACATAATATTACCAACTTTCACACCTCTCTCCTAACTTGTAGTAACATCCATGATAAACTAGTTCTATGGATCCAATATAGGTTTTGATACCCAACGCAATATATCCTCCACATTAACTAAAGTGGTTCATAGTTGACCTAGACCTTTATATTTTATAATATATGGAACTCTCCCACTATAGTAAAAATTTATTGTCCTCATTTGGTCATATAATGAACATTCTTCCTCTATGGTAACTTGCACTCCACTACTACACTCACCTTCATTAACTCTATCATAATTAAATTTATAGTCACAAGTATCATAATGTCAAGATTATGAAGGTTTCTAGTATAGCCATCTAGGAGTGCATAAGCAAACAATTAGTAAATTGGTCCCCTCGTCTCGATTCCACCATACTGAAGATATATTATATACATCAAAGATCATATAATAAAAAAGTACCTCTTTATTAATAATCAATGTGTATGTACAATGCACAATAAGTACAACAAAATACATAACTATAAAGCACCTACCATAACACCTCTTACCCCAAAGGCCATTAAGTAAATTTGATTATTTCTATCTTTCTTCACGGCTATGAAAAGGGTCCTATGGTACTTTCCTTTCACGAAAGCACCGTCAATACAAATAATTAAAAGACATAATTACCTAAATCCTCTAATTAAACAACTTAAAGCCATAAAAAAAAACTTAAATCGGTTATCCTTTTTGGTCTTAATAAAAGTTTGTAATTGTAGATTGTAATGGTAATCTAATAAATGCATGAACGACTCCTCTACACTACCTCTCAAAGAATTTAAGTCCTAAGTCTTGGCACTCCAAGCTTGTATGTATGAGATATCAATCTAGAACTTATTCATTGTGTCGCTTATGGTCTATTTCGACCGGTACATTCAGTTAACCCTAGTGAACATAGTTTTCAAAATTTTCCCTAATGGTTTTTGTTGGACCCTTATGGATTTTGAATTGATGCAAAACATATGTTAAAATATTTAATCGATCCATGCATATATCGAATATGACAAATAGGATCAAAGGGTTTATTTTTTACAAAAATTATCTAATATATGACCGTGCATAATTAGACCGCACAATTGTGTTATCTTTTGTTACACTTCATATTTGCTTAAAGAAGACACATGACCATATGCATGAGGCACATGACCATGTGCATGAGGTACACAGCCATGTGCATGAGACACACACCCGTGTGTTTTGAGGCACACACCCATGTGTATGGGGCACATTCCCATGTGCATGAGGCATACTCCTATGTGTCATGAAGAAAATTTTTACACGCCCGTGTCATGCTGTTGTGCCAAATAAAGACAAATTAAAAGCATTAATAACACACGACCGTATAATAGAAACACACGCCCGTGTGCAAGGCAAAAATTCAGTCGTGTGTTTCTCGTGTGCTGACAGTGCATGCATCCTGTGCTAGCTTCTGGAATCCAAAAGGTGATGTAGAAAAAATGACACACGCCTGTGTGATGAAGGCACACATGCCCATGCTAGCAAATACTTGACCGTTGGAAAGTGTAACACGATCGTACAAGAAAAGAACACGCCCATGTAGGTTTTCAGAAAGTCTCCAACGACTCTCAAATCATCAGTAATAGCTATTTCCTCCCACCAACTATAAATTAGAGCTGATTTGAGGATTCAAGGGTTAGAGAATTAGGCAAAACACTCCCATTCTTTCATTCTCTAATTCTTCTCCAATTTCTCTCACAAAAACTATATTGTATTTCTTTAAAGAGAAACCTTGTGAACTTAATTGTTGTATTAGCCTTGTGAGACAAATTCTTATAAATTTTCACAAACCCTTGTGCGTAATCCCGTGAAACTAGTGTGGGGCATAATCCCTGTTAAAACTAAGTTAAGGGCGCAATCTCTTGTATCAAAACTAGTGTGAAGGGTGAAATCTCTTGGATCAAAACTATTGTTACTTCGGGGTTGAAGTTAGTGGAAGAAAATCTTCAAGCGGGATTGCTTAGAGTAATGGATGTAGGAGGCGTGCAGAAGCTCCGAACCACTCTAAATTGGCTGAGCATTTCTTTTTTTTTACTCTCTTTTATTTATATTTGTTTAGTTTTATAATTAATTGTGCTTAATTATATTTATATATTTGGATGTTTGAGTTGGTAGAATAGAAAAATGTTTTAAACTTGAAAAAAATTTTAAATAACCTATTCACCCCCCCTCTAGGTTATTTGTCATTTAGTATTTGGAGTTTAACAGTTTTGCACCAGCTTACCTGTGATAGGGTAATATTTGATCCCCAATGATTTATACGAAAAGTCTAAAGAAAAGTTAACTTTAAAAGATAAAATAAAAGAGTAAAATTAATATTAGTTGATCAAATATGATAAAATTGTATAATTGTATACATACATACATTCATATATATATGTATGTATGTATGTATGTATGTATGTAAGTAAAAAATTGTATAGAGGGCTCAAAAAATGTATATTTTAATTAATTACCCCTCTACTCATTTGTTATATAACTAATATTTTCTTACTTATTCTAATACTAATATAAAATGTCAAAATAACTTATTTATACTCTTGTTACCAATTTTCTTCCCTGTTTAAAATCTTAACCTTATATCAACAATAATTATTCTATCATTCTATGGTTTGTTTTAGGTCAAAGGACTTAATCCCACCTAAGGTTTCATTAAATGAGAAATTTTCATCTATTAATTTTTAAAAATCCAAATGCCTACCTATGAAACGTTTTTCTTCCAGTTTTGTTAACATTTTTTTAATGAAATCACCAAAATGCTCCCAGGTAGAAAAAAAATTAAAAAAATTATAAGTAAAATAAAATAATTTTAAAATATTATAATAACATTGATATATAATAAACTAAATTTTAAAAGTTAATAAAAAAATTTAAAAATCAAAAAAAAGGTTATCGTTATCAAAAACCTAACTAGGTGGCCAGAAAAATGCTACCTAATTCAATTAGTGGTCAGGATTTAGCCGCTTCGATAATTGAGGTAATCATATCTGATTGTTTTTATCATCAACAATAACCAAAAATAACACTTTTAAACAAGGTCGACAATTTTAAGTTATTTCTTGTCATCATTGATGGCAGAGGTGGCCAGCTACGTTTACGAAAAAATGAGGCTGTTAGATCTAACCACTTCAGCTATTGAGGTTATAGTCATTGTCAACGCTATTGATGATGGTGACTGTTTTTTCAAATTTTCAAATTTTAATTTTTTAAAATTTTTTATTAATTTTTAAATTTTATTTTACTATTATACTAATATTGTATTAATATTATTTTATATTTTAATTATTTTTATATTATTTTTATATTTTAAATTCTTTTTATTCAAAAATATAAAAAATCTCTTTGACCATCAATAAAAAAATCTTTTTATTCAAAAAGATAATAATTTTGATTGTTAAATTTTATCATTAACTTTAGTTAATAGATAAATATTTAGATTTTTAAAAGTTGATAGACAGGATTTGTTAATTAGGAAAACCTTGGGCGGGGTTAAGTTATTTAGCCTACGTTTTAACATATGATTTACTTGGCATCTTTAATCTTTTCATTGGATTGGAGCATAAACACTAGACAAGACTACTTTCCTGCTATAACATCCCAAATTAACCTCAAATCCAACCCAATAAAAATGCCCATAAAAACAAGCCCAAATCCTTTACCTGTTCTTGCAGGAGATAGCTATTAGCGAAGGAGAAAAGTGCATAGCCAGCGAGAAAACGTAGGCCTGCTCTCACTTAGAACGACCTCAATAGCGAAGACTTTATTGCGGTCAATCCTTAATCCAACATAAAGAGATTCTTTTTTCACCCACAAAAACATCTCTTTTTTCTGCGCAACAATAGCTCTAGTACAATTTATTGAGCCTTGTTGTACCAAAGTCAATACTTGTTTTAATTCATTGATTATGCAAATATCCAGATGGAAAAATGTGTTGCTTTTGAAGAATTCATTCGCAGCACCGGCTTTATCATCCCAACCCTCTGCTTCTTTTCATTCTAGACCCGCTTCATGCGAAAAATGGAAGAACAAATGGAATGCTTTTGCTGTGAGCATACTTAGTTTATGTTCTTGATATTTGTTTGTATTTGAATTTGATTTTCATAATTTGGTTTTGGGAAAAATGTTGAACTTTGTGTAGGATAGAATTTGAAGAGTAATGTTGTGTTTAATTGAAGACTAGGAGAGCTAAGAGATTTGTAATTAGTTAATCTTAGTGGGCACTTATCATTCTAATGTAAATACACTGTTAGTTATAATTAGTGATTGGTCTTTTTATAGCGAAAGCGTTCCTTTATTTTATTTTATCTTTTGTATGTTCTTTCAACTTTGCTTATCTTGTATGAGAAAGTTTTGAGAGTTGAAATGTCTTTGCAGGATGAGAGTAGAGCACAACAACCATCCAAGGTATATATGCAAATATTTATTGGCTTATAGGATTTCTTTTTTTTATTTACTTTATTTGAATAGGTTATGTTTTATATTATCAGATTGCAGTATTGAGCAAATTATGCTATTTGATTTATGATATTTATTTGCCGAACTTTATGCATCTGCAATCCTTATTTGTTCTTCATAAGGTTCATATATTAGTCTTTTTCACGTGTGAACATCTGCAAAGTAAAGACCATAGAACTTTTGCTAACTTTACAGAATGCAAAGAACGAAGCTGGCAAATGTTCAATGGCCTCTGCTATGCACTTCTTTAAAGGGCATATGTGCATACCTGGGAATTTCAAATTCATACATTTATCTTATTATGGGCCTAATATATGATTTAAGGCTTTGATGATGTTTTTGCTAGGAGCCTTGCTTCACTTCGTTCTGTGTCTGCATCTTAATGTTTTTATATGAGCTGAATTTGGTGTAGAGCAGGTGTTCTTGAATTGAAGTTGATAGAGTTATGTCTACAAAAACAAAGTGGCTCTATAAATGATTGAGATGAGAGACACTTTTTATGGATGGTTGTTAAACTTTTGCCAAGCCCTAAGTTCATGTCTCTGCTGTCGCACATTTTTTTTCCTGAGTAACCTCAGCGGTGCTTTTAAGAAATAGCAATTTGATACTTATTTATCGCAATTTTTTTCCCAGTGTTTTAGTCTTCATGTGCGCTTGTAATGAATTCTTTGCCTGCACCTGTTCCACCATATCTTTCCATTTATTTTTTTAATGACTCATCAAGTTTTGGAAACCAGAATTATGTAAGATATAAAACTCGTCAAAAGCGTGCTGATGCAAAAAGAGCTCTAAAAGACATTCTCTTCAGCAGTGGATCTACAAAAGTCTCATTTCAGGTAAAATTTGGTATTACTGCTTTCTTGGTGATACTATATTGTTTGACAATTTTTTATTAAGTAAATTGGGTTGGGGAAATTATATATTCTAACAGTTTGGATTGCTATAAGATTTCCAATTTCTGGATTGAATTGGGTTATGAATATCACAGTCATATAATCATAAGATCGATGTGAGCCTGTATTTATTCTTACTTGTATTACTATTTTCTGGTGCTTTACTTCCATCTCAAATTTTTAACACAGAGAAGCAAAAGATATGGTGCATATTTAGCAAAGTAGGAGCAGTTGTTTAGTATGCAAGCAACAAATTGAATAAAAAATATGGTTTTTTTTATGTTTATTTATTTGGACTTGAAAGCAATTGAATCTTATCTAACTTTCTCAATTATCGGCTTGTTTTATATAACATGTGACTTTAGGCATAAGAGACTAGAGAACTTTTTGGTTTGTTATCGCATTCTTATGATGTGTGATTAGAGACTCCATAGAAGTTGGTGACATGAGGTTGATTTACCTTAAATTCGATTGCAAAATTCATGATTTTAACATGTCCTTTGAGGTGGAAATGCTAGAAGCAATTTTGTAAATGGTGATTTCTTATTTTTCAAAGGGAATGTTAATCATATTAAATGCTATGTAATACACAGTGGAGCTTTAGGCTACCATGGGATGCTCAAGTGTATTCTTAGAGTTTTTTAAACCCTTCTCTTACATATTTGTTGTTCATTCAATATCCTAATGAAGGCTCCAATAGTAATTTTCTATGTACTAATATGTGCATTGCTTTATACTTAAACTAGAATGAAGACCCAATATGGAAATTTGATGGAAAAAACAGATGGGATGCTGAGTTGGATACAAAAGGCGGGCCTAAGTCTTCTTCTAGACGTTTTGGGAAATCTGATCGTAAGAAAATGAAACGTGAGCATATTCTTTCTTTCACTTATATTCTTTTCAAATTTATATTGTAAATTACCTTGCAGTAATTTATTTTCCTTTGTAAACTTTCCCGTTCAGTTGTACATTCATGATATTCAATTTTGACTGGTATTCTGGCTAGGACGACCAAATTATTTTTCTCAGTATGTCCTGAAGTTTTTATGAGTTTAATACACATATTATAATCCTTATATTTGAAAGATCAATGATGCTGCCATCAATTAGTAGTAAGTTTTTCTAATGTGGGATTAAGGGACTAGACTTCTAGTAGTTATGTTATGAAGTACTTTGTCTTCAGAATTTTTTGAGATTTGAGTTTTATTGTTGCTTTCTTACTTCAAACTGGTTTTACCTTCTTTCTATAACTCCCCTATTCTCTATCTTTGCTGGTCTCCCTTCATTTTCTCTATATAATATTCTAGCCATAACAAGCCTATAAAACAAATGTTCTAATCATTGTCCCTTGTGGAAGAGGCTCTAGAGGATGTCAGAAAAAAATTTTAATGCAGGATGGTACCTAATGAACATTTGAAGGCTGTAAATAGAATATCAACCGAATCATGGAGTGAAGATGACAGCATTAGTTCCATTATTTTCTTGCTTTCTTCATGGTTATTCAAACTGGATATTAGAACGTTGGTATGTTGTGGAAATTGTCTTAGTCATGCCAGGTGTGGAGGCTTGTTTTTGAAAAGTTTAACCTGTGATCTGCTAGTTTCTCCATGTTTGCTTCAAATATTTACTAGTAATGTTGCTGTCATATGCCAAGAGGATGAAATCAACTTAATAATAGACTTAAATGGTAAAGAATAAGATACAGTTATATTGTTCGTATAGGTGGAAAATTTTGTGGCTTCTTAGTATGATACTTTTATGAATTGGATGTTTTTTTTTGTTATTTGTGTAGGTAAGTTTAGAAGAGAGAGTTTTCCTGAGGACTTTGATGATCCCGAGACAACTTTCCAAGAAAGATCTGGGAAAAAATGGTATAGTTGGACCTATCATCGGCGGGAGGATTCCTCTTTCCACAGTTCAGCATTTGGATTTGAGTGGCAAGAACACTCAAACTGGACAAACCAAAGAACTAAAAATTGGGAGACTACAAGTGATATTGAGACTGATGACACCGATGACGAATTTTGTGCTGTTGGATCATATTCTGATAGAACAATCCTTGGTCTTCCTCCAAGAGGTCCTTTAAAGATAGAAGACGTTAAAAATGCGTAAGCAATCCAGTTGTCTTATCCAACTTAAATCAGAACTGGACATTTTAATCTCGTAGTTTGCCCCGTGTCTTCTATTGTCTCCTAATGGTATTAGATTTTTCCTTGCAGTTTCCGCTTATCAGCTTTAAAATGGCATCCAGATAAACACCAAGGCCCTTCACAGGTTAGTCAGTAAATATCTTTGTCATATTCAAGTGACAAAACATCCAATTTGTTCAGCTGTTGACAACATTTGGACGTCTAATTGTTACATGTACAATTTAGAATTTAATTTGGTGTTTGTCTTCGTTATTCTTAGGTTAACTTGAGATCATTACCATTCAATGAATGTTCTACTTAAATGAAGAAATTTGAGTTTGGTGATTCGTTTTAATTTTTCAATCTACCATTATTTTATCACCGTAAAACATGAACAGTTTATAGTTTATATGTACTCCCTGAAAATGAAATATTACGTACACGGTAGAAGATGACAACAATTGGACTTGAATTCGTTGTTTCAGAATTTAGCATATCAAACATGATTCGAGTTCTGAATTGCTTGGTCTAGTTTGCAAATGCAGTCATTTGTTTTGAAGGAGATAATCCTCATACGCAGAGGTCAATGCAATTTTTCCTGCTTATAAGATTCTCCTGAACTTTTTTGGTTTAAATGTATTTTCTTTTTCGTGTTGGTTACATTTTGAATCTGACCTTACCTCTGTGCATATATGCAGGCAAAGGCTGAAGAAAAGTTCAAATTGTGTGCAAATGCATACAAATCACTCTGTGATGCTCTCTCCACAGCCTGAAGTTTAGAGATATGTTAAAATCATATAGCTTCTAACAAGCTCTTCTTTCAGAAAGGGTATCAAGGAAAAGATGTATGTTTTTTTTTATTTTAACATTAATTCTTTTATGCATTTATTTGTTGCTTCACAGCAATGTATAAGCATAACATCTGCCATTGCGCTGATTCAGCGTTGCAAGTTGAATAATATGCAAAATTAATCGACTTTAATGAGAAAATATGGCAATTGTTTTCCAAAATTAGTTTGTATATGAATTTACCATACATTCAAGAATTCTGACTTCATTTTTTAGCACTGTTTCTTGGACTATAAATGTCTTCTTCTGCTTGTGTACCAACCAACCAGCTTTTAATAAATGGTTATTCACATGACAGTGTGAGCTTCCACAACGTGGATTTAAATTTCAATTGACAAACCTAGCCAGGAAATAAAACGGCTCCGCAAAGACGACTTCACTGCAACATTAATCTGGCCCCTTTTTAATTAACTCCAAAAGTTAAATCTTTTCTCGTCGACTAAACAAGTAAAAAGAAAATTTTAGAAAGTTCTTTCTAAAAGCAAAGAATTACAACAGAAGTTGAAACCATGAAACCATACATCAAAATCAAGAAACCAAAATGGAGAGCCCAATTCCGCTTGAACTTGCCAAAATAACTCTCCGGAGGCTCCTGATAATGAATCTCAAACTCCCCACCATCTTCTCCAAGCCCTTCACCAAACTCTCCATTGCTCATTCTGATCTTTATCTCCCTCAGTTTCTCAGTGGCCAATGCCAAAGTCAGCTGGTGGCATCTCCTTTGATACTTGAATCCATTGATGCATCTGAGAGTTTGAGCCACAGAAACATAAAAGATCAAGTGGGCGAGTGAGAGAAGCGTGATGGGGACCCAGCAGTGTCAGCATTGGAGACGGGGGCCTGAGCCTGGGCCATGAAGATTAGACTCAGAAAAATGAAGAAGAGATGGAAGAGTTTGTGGAGCTCCTTTTTTTGGAGGTCAATGGCTCGTTTTTTCTCCAGGGTTTTCTCGAAGTGCAGTGGGATAGCTGTGTTCAAGGCTTCGAGGGCAGTTTCTTTGGGGATGAGGGTGTGGTTCTGGTGTACCTGGTGGTTGTGGGGTGAATAGTCTGCCATTGATGATGGAGAAGGAGAGTTGAGTTTGTGGTCAGAGAGTGACAAATGGCCGTTGGTTTTTGGGGAGGGTTTAAGCCAAAGATTGAAGAGCTGGGAGTTTGGGAATCTCGACCAGTTTTACATTGCATTATAATATATATATATATTTAGATATCTTAAAAGAAAATTCAAAAAAATAATTTTATTCACTTTTTTTCGTTATTATCATCTTACTCCGAATTTTGTATGTATTTACTATGTGTGATAACTATATATAATAGTTAAATCGATAATTTTTAATATAGCTCATGCACAAACAACACAAATGTAATACATAAGACTCATAATTGAAAATAAAAATTTTTAAAAAATCCACTTGACACCCCTTCTTCAACTTGCATCACCGCACATGACACATGTATTGAGCACGTGCGATAATGTGAATTCATAAGTACTGATTAAATCACCCCAAATTCGTATCTTTTTAATCTCAAAATCTTTTCATTTAATATTTTAGACTTTTTATGACATGATTCAAATTGTAAAATTATCAAATTTTATACATAATGATCAATTTAAAAAAAAAAATTTAATTGAAATTTAAAGCTAATTTTTAAAGTAAATATACACTAAATAGCTAATTTTCTTATACATATTCATCATAAAATACGATAATCTGATCATTATTTTAGTCATCGAAAAAGGTTTTAAATCGCCTAAAATTGTCAAGGGTATTAGATTCCTTCAATACGCAAGGAGATGACCTTTGTTTACAAATTTCATCAACTACATGTGTCAAGTATGTGTAATTTAATTAAAAATTATCAATTCGACAAATATGCATCGTATGTCTATCACACCTGAAATTTGGATTCGAATCATAAAAGAGAAGAAAGTAAATAAAATTATATTTTTATTTAAATATTGATTACTTAAATTAATTTTTTTAAATTAAATTTAAAAAATAATTTATTTATACAAATTAATCTGAGATTGAACTGTTGCATCAAATTTTATATGTAAAATTAATGACAATTTTTTTGATTAAAAATGTCTTCTATAAATCACTTCATCACTTTTATTCTGAAACCTAATCAATTTATCACTTCCTTTTCCAATCCTATTCATTTCAACACTTTCTTTCTCAAACACTCAATTTCTATTATTTTATCTTCACTTATTTTAAAATAGAATCTAATTACAAAAAATTGTTGTCTACTTGATTGCAATTGTGGACGGCGAAACTCTTGCATTTGGACTCAAAACCAATCCTCATACGTACTCTAGCTATTGATTTTGTGTGCGTTTTTGATTTTCTTGTTTGATTACATGGTACTCTACTGAATATTTGCTGTTGATTCTAACATCGATCCATGTTGAACTCCCAACAAACAAATATATGAACATTAACATCTTAAAACCAACCTATCTATACCCACAAATTTACAACATTCATCCATCATGGTTAAAGGATATATGATCTTCAACTCATATTCCTATGTTTAAAGTAAGCCATACAGAATAAGATGTTTTATTTAAATGCAAATATATTTATACAATAACTAATATATACAAATAAACCTTTATATTTTAATATCTATAAATTTCCCATGTTTACATTTTCCATAAATTTTTATAGAAAGATCATTCCACCATGTATGTTTTCACATATCTATGTTTTTTTTTCATTCTTTTTAGTGTTCATGATACCAAGCATCACACTAGTAAGTGTTAAGCCCTAAAAAAATATTAGAGAGGACCTTATCAAACACAAATAATTGAATAAAATTTTAAATTAGTCACACTTAGTAGACAATAAATTCATCATATAGAGGAAGGGGAAAACCTTTTTAAGGAAATCAACATCATCAAAATTATAATCATAGGACCACATATAAAAGGCTTATCCAGAGATGCTTACAATAGATGCTTAAAAAGTAAGATTGTAGCCTCATATTTACATCTATAGCAAGGAGAGACCAATTGAATGCCTTAAAGGAGAAACTGACATTATTAGTTCCACTAAAGTTGACGCTAAATAGGTCCAGCACCCTTACAATGATGCCTCGATCATGGTTATCAAGATCGACAATAGCAAAATCTATTAAATTATAGTCTTTACAATAAGAGTATTATGGACATTCATTATCAATTCACTTTCTATAAGATAGGACTCAAGGATGTAAACTTGAAGTGAGTGACCATATCCTTAAATGGATTCACATGTGATTACATAATCCCTGAAGGCATGATCACCTTGTCAATCACTTTGGGAGAAGAAGACCAAATGTTGTAGTGACAAACTTCTTATTAATTGATAACCTTTTAACCTTTAATGTCGTTATGAGCCAACCATTACTCAAGAGCCTAAGAATAGTCACATTTGTATATCACCTAACCTTAAATTTCTCTCTCGCAACAAAATCAAAAAGATTGGAAAATCTTAATTAAACTCTTGGGAATTATATAATCAAGCCATCAGGATGACCTTTAATAGGAAGAAGTAACTCCCAATGATGATAATAGTGGAACGACAGATTTCACACCCTAGTAAAAAATAAACTAACTCTATAATACCTACAGGTGTATAGTAATGTCATTTCTATCATATCATATTAAGTTTGACTTTATATGAATGTGTGGATATGATAAACTTTGATCAAGTTAAAGACTTTAAAAAAATAAGTAGATAAATAGTCATCAATAAGGGTAAATGTTTGCTCATAACATGTCAAACGAACAAATTAGATAATACAAAAGAAGTGGATTAAGTGATGAACAATCATTCACTAACGCGAACACTTTTTTTTTATAGTTATTTGATTCAAAATTCTATAAAAGGAGAACGTATGACATGACACCACTAATATAGACATGTTCAAACACTCACCAAAAGCATTTTATGGTGACTAGCTAGAGTCATTTTTGGCAATCAAATGTCAAGAGAAAGGAATTATGATATTAAATCATCGACTAGACTACCAAGTAAGTAAAAGAATTAAGATATCGGTTGATTTTACATATAAAATATTGATATAGATTACTACCATTTGAACAAAATTCTAACTAATGAAATATGATGAGTGAATGTGTTGTAACATGAGAAAATTGTAGATATATGTTGAATTGTGTTGATTATAGATGTATGTAGAGAGATAATTGAAAAGCCACAAATACAATTTTTGATTTGTTGGTTTAATAAGTTATTTTCTTAGTTGAAACATATAACATGTAATGAGTCACGTTTGGAATTAGTTTGCTATGGAAATTTCAATGAAAATAATTAATTCCATCACTTGAGACACAATGGAATGATTGTCTAAGGATAAGAACGATCATTCTATTATATATAATTCGCGATTAAATATATAAGGTTTCAACACCTTTTACCTATAAAAGTCCTTACCCATCAAGAGACTCAACCTTTAACTAGCAAAATCATGTTACAACCTTACCCTAATAACGGGTCTATGAAACATCAATTAAAATAAAACTAGTAATAAAGAAAGCACATATGTAAACACCTAATTTGGATCCAATAATGTTTGTCCCTAATGATAATAACCTATGGGCCTAATATGGAGCTTTTAAGTTGTTAAGCTGAGGAAAATGAATGAAGGATGAACAATGGACCAAGGTAAGTAAACCCATAACCCATAAAAACCACTAGAACCTAAAGCCCACAACCATAAAAAGACCTAAAGCCCTAAGCCAAAACCAAAAAAGCCCACAAAAAGAATTTTTTTTTTTTTAACCTAAATTTGTAACATAAGCAAAAGCAAGGCATGACTAGCCTATGAAAATTCTTCACGTCACGCATCTAAATATGCCCTTGTAGGCATATGGGCAGTATTATATGGATGATGCTCACTTCCCCATGCACAAATAAAATCTATGAATGTGTCCATCCGTGTAAGCTTAAGTGTCATCTCATTTCAAACGGTCTTCTTCTTCTCCAATCAAGGTATGATTGATACCTTGATCAAAGGGATTAATCATTCCTTTTAATTAGTCTCTAACAAAAGGGACCTTTGTTATAATATCCGTATAATCTATATTATTTGCTAAAATTATTTGTGATAATATCTAAAGCATGCTTAGTTGTGACGCCATATCAATAACAGAGTTATATTGACTGTTGAGAATATATGTTGTTGATGGGACATCATAGTCATATAACTGGAAACATTTGCATTGATTTTAAGACTTGAACAATATAGCATGTTGTGCACATTTATTTTTTTTTCTTTCTAAAATAAAAGAAAATAGTAACCACAGAGGCTTATCCTAATGAGCATCTACATACCATTAAAGGAACACCTGCAGGAAGCTTCAAAGATTCTTTTTTTTTTTTTTTTTGAGAAAATAATGAATTCCTAAAATAATTGCATGCCATAATATCGTAATTGTGAAGATTTGTGTTGAATTTGTTTTTGTTAAACTCCAATATGCTTAATAGCTAATCCTAGGGGGGTGAATAGGATTTTTGAAAACTTTTACTAACTTGAAAGTTTTCCAATTAAAAATAAATTATAATGTAATCAATGATGATCAATGAATCAATTTAACATAATCAATAAACAATCAAGCACCATATACAAATAAATCAAATATAATGCAAATATTAATGCAAATAAAAGGTTAAAGCATAGAATATGCGTAACCAATTTTAAAGTGGTTTAGAGCTTCGATCATAAGCTTTTTATGTCCATTTTTTCAAGCAAATCCATTTGAAATTTCCACTAGTTGATCCAAGATTACAACCAATTGTTTACACTAGTTGATCCATAATATATTCATACAATAGTTGACTTAGGATTTTATCCTTTACACTAGTTATGTAAGATTGCATCCAAAGTGTTTAGCAAGCAAGTTTTATAGAAGATAGAATGTCTTTCGAATGTTGATGAACAATTTAGCATAAACAAATTATTCTCAAAAGTGTGCAGCAAGAATTAAGAGAGAAAAAAAGTGAAGATAAGAGGGAATTAAGAATTGAATTGATTGCATATGATCTCTAACCCTTTTCACTTCAATTTGGCTTCTTTTTATACTAAAATTCTTACAAAAAACAAAAAAGATTCATTGCATTTAATTTTTTTTCTACTAGACGAGTAAGAAGAACATTGTTACAATAAAATTTTCAGGTGTATAGTCATGTTCATTGAGTGTACAGTCGTTCTCACCTTATTTATTGCCTCAATCAAACTCACAATAGTCAAATTTACAATATCTACCAATCATACATAGTCGTGTGTTTTCTACACATGGTAGTGCTTTATTTTTTTATGAATGTCCCTTCAAATTCCAAAAGCTCTTAAAGGATTCAAGCACTATCAACTAGGGTTGGATTCGAAGCGAACACGTTCGGGCTCATTTTCGAGTTTGCTTTGTTCGACAGCGAAACGACACAGTCCTCATACGAAACGAACGCAAATACGAATATGTGGGGCGAATATTCGGTTTGAACGAATTCGAACCCGAACCAGTGAACAAACAGTTCGGTTTGCTGAACTGTTTGTTGTGTTTTCTGTCGGCAACGCACCCTCCGTCCCATCCTAATTGTTTCTACTTCTTCTTCTTCTTCTTCTTCTTCTTTATTTCTGTCGGCAACGCACCCTCCGTCCCATCCCAGTTGTTTCTGCTTCTTCTTCTTCTTCTTCTTCTTCTTTTCTGTCGGCAACGCACCCTCCGTCCGTTCGTTCCAGATGGCGAACACGTTTGTTCGGCATCTATAGTTGCGAGCCAGCAAACGAATCCATATTTTTTCATTCGGTTGAACACGAATCGCGAACACCGACCGATCCTGTTCGTCGAACCCGAGCCAAACACGAGCAACGCCCAGAAAACGAACGAAGCGAACACAAACATACTCGCATTCGTGTTTGGTTCGCTTCGTATCCAGCCCTACTATCAACACACGAGAGACACACAATAGCCATTTAGCTTGTACACAGTTGTGTGCCAAAGTTATAAGGGTCATTCTTTGTGAAAGATGTCCAAACAGCTTTTGTATAACAAGGTTGGTAGTGTATCATTCTTCATATAACATGATTGTGTGTTCCACTCTTGTATGGTTGTGTATCTATTCATTATATCATGTCAATGAACAGGTGTTGCATGATGCTATTACATGATCAGCCTAGTAGTACGTCTCTTCATTCTTTACTTATATGGTTGTACATTGACTAAAGTATCATGACTATCTGACATAATAAGGTTACACATCCTTAAAGGTCATGTCTTCTCATAAAGTACTATGCACAATTATGTGTTTATGATGTATATGATTATGTTATTGACTTTTGACTCTCTTGCATAACACAACGAGATTGCACGATTAAAGAGCTCATGTTACTTCGTTAATGCCTCTATACAATCATATGTCTAATTTGGACATAGTCGTGTGGTTGATTATAGTTCCTTTGACTCAACATTATGAGATTGCACAAGTATGATGATTGTGCTGAACTTGAAATGTTTCTCAAAAAATCATAAGCCCTAGCCTAAGTAAGCACACGATTTCATGTTTTTGATGCACGTGTTAAAATATAATAGCATATAATTGTGCTCAACAAGCACATGGTTATATGGCATCTAAAATCTATAAAAATAAAGCTTATCCCCTTTTTCCTTATAAACCAAGTCATATTAAGGCTAAATTAATCTTTTTAACATTTTTTATCATCATCAAAACACCAAGTATTCAACAATTTCTCTTTCTCTTTTATTGATGACAAAAATATGTAAACTTTTTAAAGTTTGAACAAAATTTTAAACAAAAGCTCCCTTTTTGGTTATTCAGTTAAATTCAATATACCAAGATTTTAAGTAAGTTAAGCATGCATGAATATCAAACTTTACCAATTTTGCTAAATTTTCCCCCTTCTGACATTAATAAATAAAAATTGACAAAGTTTCCTCGGTTTTTCAGATATTTTCTAATTTCAAAACAAAGCAAATACACTCTTAATAATAACCAAATCAAACATCAACCAACTATTAATCAATATCTATAACAATATCAACTTTAGAAGTCATTTTCAACTATGATCAAATTTATCAACAAGTTATTAGAAGTCATAAAAAAATGGCAACATCAGTAACATAAACTTTAAGTCATAAATTGATCATCAATAAAAGCAATGTTCCTAAAAAAATGTAATGATAATACATGAAACATAATAAGAAAAATGATTATGATGCAAAATAAAGAAATGATTGAATATGTGGGATCAATCATCGGTTAAAGGCATGACAGCTGAAGGTGGCTAAAGTGGCGATCTTCTTGCTAAGACTTTGGATTCAAGCACATTAACTCAACCTTGGACTAAGGCAAGTTGATCAAAAACTTCACTTCAAAAAATGTTGAAATCAGCCTAATATGACTCGAAGTTCTCAATATAAGCGTCAAAGGCACTCTAAAGGATTACATGAACTCAAAAAGCAGTTGTAATTTAGAAGTAGACAAAGCCTTAAGACTAACCCAGACTTGAGCAAGTCAACCTCGCCTACTACTAGTTTTCTCTAGTAGCTACTAAGGAGCTATGGAAAACCGAACTGAAAAACCGATTAAAGGCTTGTTCTCACTAACTCCTATGAGCAATCTCTAACTACTAGCTTCATCTTTCTCAATGAACTTATACAATAAAGTGTATTGGCATTTAACATGTGAACTCCTCAAATGCAATATTGTAAGCTCTAAAGTACTATAAAGAGATACCTAAGTATACTACCAAGAATATGGTAAACATGCCAAAATCGATGGGAATCTTTTCCTTATCATTATTCATTTGAATATCATTCAACTTGTTCACCATCCATTTAGTTGAATTCACTAATCTTCTAATCATGGCAACTTTCATTACTGTCATGTCCTAAATATTGAAATTTATATTTGTGTTTGTTCAGACATTTAGCAATAGGTGACAATTCTATGAAATATTTGTATATCTAGGTCATTTAATAATGAGACCTAAAACTTATATCACCAGAGAGCTTCGATCATTAAAAAATCTATAATACCTCCATTATCATACTTAAGCAACACAACCGATTGATCTAAAGTCACCACCCAATCATTGTTTGCTAATCTAAAACTCATGGTATGGTAGGTAATAGTCCTTTTAACATCTTTCTTGAAAGATAATAAGCTAAAAATTTTGTAAATTAAATTCTTATATGCATGATATTTCATGAAAAATCAATTTTGCAAGTTCATGGCATCGAACAACCCAATCACTTATCCCATAAACCTATTTATGTTAAAACATGCTTATCTAGGCTTCTTCCAATGTATATTAAGTGTTTCATTAGTTTGGAAAGTAGAACCTTTCGAGGTTGTGATAAACAAGAGATTATAAATAGGTTTTCTTGTCATCTCATGTTTCGAGAAGGCCCCAAGCAAGTTAAAAGCTTTATCCATGGTAGCATTTTGGGTAGGGTTGGATTCGAATCAAACATGTTCAGATTCGTTTTTTAGTTTAGCTCGAACAAGCTCAAAATGAACTGTACGAATCCGAACATGAATACGAATACGAATCCTAATAGTAATTTTAAAAATCAGTGAACACGAGGTCGAACTTAAATTAAAAAATTTTTAATTATATTTTATTAATTATTTATATTAATTATAATTTTTAAAAAATATAAATACGAATTATACGAACCGAATATGAGTACGAATCGAATACAAATTGAATTATATGAATATGAACTTTACTATAAAAACATTCAACGAACCCAAATCCGAACAATACAAACAAGCACGAAAACGAACATATGTCTGTTCGTGTTTGATTCGACTTGAATCTAACCCTAATTTTAGGAAGACTTGAAGTTTTTGGGTAATAAGTTGAATGAGGATGATTCGATGCAAAATATGACCTGAAAATGTGCAAAGAAGTGAGAGAATCTAATTATTTTGTGTCTAAAACTAATTGAATGTAAGAAAATGAGAGATTTTGATTAATTTTTGGGAAAAAATCAGAGAAATCGTAGCTAACAAGAAAGTAAGGAAAATCTGGGTTTTTCTTATATAGTTGCATGAGCACGACTATGTTGCTTGATTACACAATTATGTATTTGCTCTATTTTAAAAGTGACTCCAATTTCACATAATCATGTCAGCGAAAGCTACACAATCATGTTATTGCAAAATTTTTGAAAATTTTAAATTTTAAATTGTATGGTTATATGTTTGAACCCGTGGAATGCATATGATCGTTCATGTGACCACATGGTTGTATGGTCATACACAATTTGGACACATGGTCATGTGTGACCAAAAAATTGTAGACTTGCTAAGTTTTATGCAAAAATCCAATTTTCAAAAGTTAAATCAAACACCACAAGTTACAAAATTTGGATATTTTGATCATTTGAGGTAAATCAATGTGTGAATTCATATATCAGTCAATTTCAAAAATAAATTCAAATTAATTCAATTTCAATTTAAGTTAAACACATAATTTAATCATAATCATCATTCAAGAAACATATAACACACAATTAAGCATGTAAGGATAACTTACTTGAATTGACGAACACTAATGATGTTCTAAACCTTGTAAAGCCATTCTCTTTTCATATTTTCTTCTTGGCTTTAAGGCAAACCTACAGTTAAAATTCAACCTTTCTTTGGTGCTCAAATTGTTTTAGGTCTAATCTGGTTAGTGTGAATTATCCTCTTAGAAACCTAAACCTTTTTAATTTTAAAAGATTTAAACCTTTCTAATTTTAGAAGATTTAACATTCTTACTTTGGCACTTACTAATTTCATGCCCAACAAATTTACAATGATTACACTTTAAAGGTAATGCATTTGAATTTTTCAATGGCTTAAAATTATTTGTAAATGGATTATATGTATAGTACCTTAGGCCTTCGTTATTTCCTTATTTCATATAGGCTCTTAGTATTAATACTATACTTCTTAAAATTTTCTTTGAACTAGCCACTTTAAATATCAAATTATCATTTTCCTTTCTTAAGCATTCTAGGTCTTTATTTGGGGAATCTTTTTCATGAAAAATTAAATCTACCTCCCTTTTTCTATTTTTCATACTCATTCAACAATGCATCAAGTTCTAGTTTTAATCATGTAATATTTTACTTTAGAACTTTATTTCTAGAACTAAGATTTTTAAATTTAAGTAATCACTTATCAAATGCATGTTGCAAATCATAATATAAGAAAGAGTTATAATTGTTTTCTTCATCTTCTAAATCACTTTTTACCATGATGCATGTAGGACCTGCCGCAACGCATACCCTTGCTGCTGAATAATTTCTTTTCTTTTTATTAATATACTGGAAATTGAGTGCGCGTGACGGGAATCCTATAAAAAGAAACCTACTGCTATACATACATGTGGAAGTTTAAACTGAAACTGAAATGTACAATGTACAATGAGCCTATAATACATTTTTATATATAAATTGTTTCTATACATATACTGTGTAAATATAAAATTTACATTACAGACCCAACAGGCCAAACTTTACACTGAAAACTGAGGTGAGGCCCTCTCCCGCCAACCACGGTCCACCCGCTCCTCACCAGTAGCACATTAACCTGAAAAGAAAGGAAGAAAGAAAGGAATGAGTGATAAAGATCACCCAGTAAGCAATCCTTACTTCCCTCAACCCAAGCAAGCAATCACAAACAAACGCATACCTGGCCTTGGCCCTAACATTCATCTAATCACTTGCTGGAACTGAAAACTGCTTAATCTGTTATCTAGTTGCATTATTAGTTCATGTCATGAGGTATGAGACATGTCATGCTAACTAGAAACTAAATATATATGCATCTGAATATCTATGTATCCGAAGATACCTGCTATGCTGATCAGGCTGATGAATATAGGGATTTGGTATCTTGGCCATGTAGGCTGAACAGTTTAGCTAAGGGCTAGAAAGCTGAAAATAATATGTTGGACGATCTGATTGGAGTCAGAAGGCTGAAATCCCACAAATGCCCTCTTGAGTTCACCCAAACTATAACCCAAATATCGGGTTCTGAATGTTGAATACTATTAAATTCGGATCTCTTGATCCTCTCACATGTTACATGTCATGCTATGAAATGCTCATGCAGTATTAATTATCTGATTTCCTTCTCATCTGATGTTTATTAGCTTTTAAATTAGTTTCTCATACTTAATTATCCATTTTATGCTCTTTCTAGAAAAATATGCTGGCGCACGGGTGTGTAAGCAAGGCACACGAGTGTGCATGAACACATATGGGCGTTCATGGCAAAGGCATATGAGCGTGTGCCCAAATGCACGAGGTCGTGTGCTGGTCGTACAGCTGGTCATGCTCGCTTCTGGAAAATCTAGGTATTTCACTGAAAATCAGGCACACGACCATGTCCCTCAGGACGTACGGGTGTGTCTTCTGTAAATAGGCTTTGCACACTTTGAGCACACAGACGTGTCCCGATAAAAACAAAGGTACACGGGCGTGTGTCTTGCTCTGCATCGATAACACTCACCTAGAATTTGCAGGAAACCATACCAAACCACAATCAAACTAAAATTAACTAAAAACATGCATTTCTAGCACTTCAATATGCATACAAAGCACTTCAATTTCATCATTCATCAATCACAACTCAATCCACTATGGAAATCATTCATTTCTCTCACATACACTTACAAGCATAAGCAAGCATGGTTCATGGGTGGAAATCATCAACTCAAGCATCAACTCATCAACATTTCAATGTATAAGCTCTTATATACTCATAAGCATGCTGGGAACAAAACACACAGCACACATCATACATCATCACATACTTGCTGGAAAACTCAAGGAAGAAGTAAGGAAACACTTACCTCTTGCCATGGCTACTGAAAAATCTCTATCTATCTATTCTCTTCTTTCTCTAACTGGATTGGAAGTTACTGGTTACTGGAAATCTAGTCTAGGGTTAGGAGCAACTGAAACAAGAGAAAATTTTGGCTGAAATGGGAAAAACTGGGTGAGAAACACTTAAATCTCCCATCTCTCTCTTTTCTAACTCACCTGCATAGGCGTGCAAGGTAAAGTGCACGGGCGTGCACAAGGAAAAATGAATAAACTTTATTTCTCGTGCTATGCATTATAGAAACCTCCTAAAGGGAATCATGCGAAAGCCACACAGGCTCTGAAAACTTACTATCTCACCCCTAAACTCTTATAAACTCCTAATCTATTTCTAAATCTCACATCTAACCCCAAAACTCTATCCCTAAGGGCTTTTCTAATCTTGGGATGCTACAATACACACATTTGCTTTTTCTTTTTCCTCTTCGCTTTCATCACTTGAGTCTTCACTTTTACTTGAAGTGGTGGTGAGAACTTTCTTTTTGAATTTCTTGTCCTTTTTCCTTGTCTTTAAGAGGGGACAATCTTGGTGACTATGTCTAGGCTCTTTACATGCATATCATATAATTTTTTTGCCCTTTTTCTCCTTTTTCCCTTTAGACTTGGAGAGGAACTTACTAAATCTCCTTGCAAGAATGCTCATGTCTTTCTTATCCATTGAAGATTCTTCATCTTCATTTAAACTTTCCTTTGCCTTTAAGTTAATATTTTTTTTTTGCCTTAGCCTTATTCTCTACTTTAGGTTGTCATTTCATCTCATAAGTCAAGAAACTCCCAATAAGTTCATCTATACCCATTTTATTTAAATCTTTTGATTCTTCAATCTTCATGACCTTTATACTCACTAATGATCAAACTTTCTTCACAAGCTTCACAGTTTCGAACCTCTTTCTAAGACCTTTTAGCTCATTTACTAGGTTTGAAAATCTTTTGTACATCTTCATAATAGTTTCATCCTTTTTTATCTCAAAAAGCTAATACTCATAGAAACTAAGTTTGATCTTAGACTCCTTTACTTTATTAGTTTCCTTATGTGTCATTCAAAGAATAGTTCAAGCTTTATTTACTATTTTACAAGATGAGACATGGTTAAATTTGGTGGAATCTAAAGCATAGAATATTACATTTAGAGTTTTACCATTCAAAATTAATAACATCTCATCATTATCATTATAGTCACTTTAAGCTTTGGTTCATTGGTAATAGGATTCAAGGGTATTAAATTACCATTTTTTATTATTTATGAAAGCTTATAACTAATAGATTGAGTATGAAACTTCATTTTTATCTTTCATTAGTTATAATGCAATCTACAAAATAGTAAAGGTCTAACTAAACTATAACCTTTTTCAAAAATTATTTTTGTAAATAACTCAACCATTTAAAAACTTGATCTTAGAACTCTTAAAATCATTAGATTTTGTAAAACAAGAGCCCAAACTTTAATACCAATTGTTAAACCCCAAATGTGCTTAATAGTTAATCCTAAAAGGGGGTGAACAGAATTTTTGAAAATTTTTACTAACTTGAAAGATTTTCACCTAAAAATCAATTCTAATGCAATCAATGATGATCAGTGAGTCAATTTAACATAATCAATATACAATCAAGCACCATATACAAACAAATCATATATAATGCAAATATTAAAGCAAATACAGAGTTAAAGGATACAATATGCTCAGCCAATACGGAGCTTTGACCATAAGCCTCTTATATCCACTTCTTCAAGCAAAGTCGTTTAAAGTTTTCACCAGTTGATCTAGGATTATGCCCACATAATAGTTGACTTAGGATTTCACCCTTTATACAAGATTACACCCACAATGTTTTTGTAAGCAAGTCTTACAATAGATAGAATACCTTTCAAAGGTTGATGAATAATTTAGCATAACAAATTTCTTATAAAAGTATGTAAAGAGAATAAGAGAGAATTAAGAATTGAGTTGATCGCATATGATCGCCAATTTGTCTCACTTCATATTGACTTCTTTTTATACTAACATCTTGCATCAAAAAAAAAAAAAGGGAAAAGAGTCAATGTTTTTAATTTGTATCCATTAGATAGGTAAAAAAAACGCCATTGTAATAAATTTTTTAAGTACACTATAAGACTCGTTATTGTATATATTACTATCGCTATAGTGTTTATATTTAATATCATTATTTTATTTTACTTTATTTTATTATACTGATAAATTACCTTTTATATATATACACATACACACACAACAAAAATCTTACACAACTACTTATTTGAAAACGATGCATTATAAAAAGTGGTGGAATGTTCAAACCCACTATACAATATCTTGGAAAAAAATCCATATTTTCTATTATGTTTGATAGATACTAAAAACATATATGATACTGTACACCCATATGCATAAGTAATATAAGCATACAAGCCAACATGCTATATGCTGAAAACTAAATATAAATATATACATACATATATAAAACTGAAAGCTTGGGTAATAACCTACTCAAGTTGTATCCTACACTCCAACCATCTCTTATGTTAGCTTTTCTATTATGTTTGATAGATACTAAAAACATATATGATACTGTACACTTGTATGCATAAGCAATATAAGCATACAAGCCAACATGTTATATGCTGAAAACTAAATATAAATATATACATACATATATAAAACTAAAAGCTTGGGTAATAACCTACTCAAGTTGTATTCTACGCTCCAACCATCTCGTACTCCTAATCAACTCCTTAAGATATTAACATGCAAGAAAAGAAACAGAAGTGAGTGAGTGACAAGTCACATAATAAGCATATTCTATCTCTACCCTCAAACAGGTTTCTACTCGGCTCTGATCTTTTATTTTTCTAGCTAATAAACTAGAGAACTTAACTAAGTTCCTAACTAGCCTAATAGCTTCTTTTGTTCTAGCTTATCTTATTCTCTACTTTCTTTCTTTCTTTCTTATTTAGATTCTTAACTAAAGGTATCTTTAAACTCTTTTTCTTGTTCATCATGTTTTTGTGCTTATCTCTTTCTAATTACTTATTTTGGCTTAACTTATACTCTATTTAACTTATCTTTAGTCTTTCCTCATTTTGTCTCTATTATTGTACTATTTATCTGATTTCTAGCTTGGTATACTTTGTTTCGACTATAGCTAGTCTGACCGTTCATCTAAAATACACAACTTAGTTTATTACTAGTCTTATAAGTGTATCCTTTCTAGCTTCGCTTACTGTTCGATTTTTTATTCACACCTTGTCATAATTATATATATAGGTATACGTATACAATTCAGTATGTAAAAGAGTCTGGATGATTCAACCTAACTTACTAAGTTCCCTTTTCTGATATTCATTATCCTGTTGTCATTCTTTGTTAGTTTCTATAAGTTAACACACTCTTGAATTCCCTTGGAATCTTAGCTAAGTCCTTCTTTTGTTTCTATCTATATCATATAACTGTTTCTTATCTGCATCTTTTTTTTTTTTTTAGCTTACCACATTATCTTAACTAATAGACTATGCTTAGTTTCTTTTATACTCTAAAGGCTCTAACTCATACCCTACTATAATTACATACATGGATATATTTATACAACACGGTATGAATCACTTAGATTCTCGCAACTAGCATTTTGTCACTTTTTTTTCTTACTACATTATCTTTCTTCTCTATCTTGAAAAATACTTAATAACTTGTTCTTTTATACTATTCATGACTGGTAATGAGAATTACAAGATTTCTTTTCTTATTATGTTACTGATTCTATTATTTACTAAAACTATTTCTTATTATGAAGTACTTATTCTGTAGTACTTATAATCTCTTCTAAATCTCATCTGGTTTTTTTTCTATTTTTGATTTTGTTATACATTATATTGTTATATTCATGACTTATTACAAATCATTTCTAATTGTAAAATATTCATGATTGCTCTGTTTCTCATTAGTTGTTTTGTTTATGCTTCATTTTGTAAACTTGTTTATTTTGTTACGTATCTAATATTCTATACATAGTTGTATTTCTAATGTTACATATTTTAACTTTCCTATTACTTATCAGTCTATCTGATAAGTTCTATTTCATTAAACTGTTATTTATCAAAATCATTTTGTTCTGCTTATTCTCATGTTATACATGACATGATATGAAGTATGCTAAAATCATGTTGAAAACCATGTCTTGTTATATCGAAAATCATATTTGGACCCGTGGGTCTATTTTCTGAAAAGTATCTTTCTAAAAACATTTTTTGAAAATACTACTAAGATTCAAAAATCCTAAAATACTAAAAATTGAGTAAAATTTGTATCTGAAATCTCTATGTATCTGAAGATACCTTCTGTGCTGCACAGACTAATGAATATAGGGATTAGCACCTTGACCAAATAGGGTTTATCTGAACTAAAATTAATCAGTAATCTGATACTGATACTTGAAGTTGAATTTGAGATCTAAAATTGAAAAACTGAAACTGATGTATGGCCAACATATATAAAGGTCTTCCCACATCTATAATAAATTCTATTTTGAGTATATCTTACTGGAATCACTGTTTCTGTAACTTATTATGTTTGTTTGTAAGTTCTATATAAACCATTTTGTATTCTAATGTAGAGTTGCTAACTTTTTATTATATTTACTTTGTACCGTTTTTGTGTAAAATGTTTATGGTTTATTGTGTATCAAATAATTTTCTATTTGTTACTTAATAACTATTTCTTTTTATGTTTCTATATGATTTTATACTATTTGTTTTATTGTTTCCCTATTTTCTATTTCTATTTCTTAATCGTAATATATCATTAAATTAAATTGATTTAAGTTGTTGTTGAGTTTTTCTTACTTATATAGAAAAGTATGCTTTTGGAAAGATATTTTGTCTGACTACTTTTTGTTCATTGTTCTTAGGGTTTCTGTATTATAATTTTATATGTCTCTTTCTTCTTTCCTACTTATTCTTATTCTTAATCTATTGTCTCTACTCTTATAGAACTTATCATAAATAATATATTCTTAATTAATGATATTTTGCTAAATGGAGAAAAAAAATCTCTAATTTTTAATAAGTGCATGGGTGTGCACTCTTAGATGCACGATCATGCATAAGTTGCACAAGCGTGTGTTTGGTCATACAAGAGAACATGTGAGGTTTTGTAATTCTAACTAAAATCTGATTTATTATATACACACGACCATGACCCTAACCTACACGGTTATGACCCTTCACAAATCCAATCATTCACACTTCATGTACACAACCATAACCCTACTGAAACAAGACTGCATGGTCATACGTCTTGCTCTGTTTCAACACCCATGGTTGAAACACACAGAATCACTTCTAATCTCAACCCAAATCTTTATCAATCTTCAATGAAAATTATTCTAACATATATTCATGTAAAATATATAACTATAAACATATGCCCCCCATCAATAATAGCCAAATCAATCTAACATGCTTCTGAAATCACAAAGCATCACACACTACACATACACTTACTTTAAGCATGCTTCTGCCTTCAAATCTCTCAATTTCTAACATCTTATAATATCATGCTACTGCTTAAACTCTAAACATGCTTCTTATCTAATGGCTTTTATCTCTCTATCTCTAGTTGAATCCTGAATGGATTGACTACTAAAAACTAGCTTCTCTTTTTAATAATTTGGTTAGGGTTGGCTAGAGAGAAATGAAAAGGAAAGAATTAGAGAAATCTACTATAAGAGAAACCTAACTTTATATATCAACATGCATGCATAGGCATGCAATAAGGCGCACGGGCATGCATGATGGCAAGGACGTATAGATGTGTGTCCAAAGATGTATGGTTGTGCTCCTCTCTTAGCCCATATATAAAGCTTCCAAAAAAACTATTTTATTTTACTCCTAAAACCTTTCTAACCAAGTTTTAGGCTATAAAATCTCTCTCTTATCCATGAACATGACTTAGAAAGACCATTTTAACCTCGAGATATTATATACGTGGTTATGTCCATCAAATGCATAATCATACTCATTTCATTTATTATCTTGATCATACCTTCAATATTTGAATTTATAATATCTGTCAACCATGTGTGGTTATTTGTTTCTTATATAAATCTTGCTTCATTTCTTCATAAGTGTCCCTTCAAATTCTTGAAATCCATAAAGGATTTAAGCACTATTAGTACACGAGACACATACAATGATCATTTAGCCTGTGTACGATCATGTGCCAAAGTTACAAGGTCGTGCTTTGTAAAAGATGTCTAAATAGCTTTTGCACAATCAGCTTTGCATGACAAGGTTGCTAATGTTACTTATTCTTTATCTAGCATGATCATGTGTTCCACTCTTGTATGATCATACATCTTTTCATCCTATCTTCTTCGTGAACAAGTGTTTCATGATGTCATTACATGATTAGTCTATTAGTGCACCTTTTCATTCTTCATCTACATGGTTGTACAATAATTATTGCAAAGTCATTTGTTGATAGAAGTATTTTAACCACCTCACATGATAAGGCTGCATATCCTTAGAGATCATGTCTTCTCACAATATATTGTACACAAATGTGTGTTTATGATGAACATGGTTGTGTTATTAACATTTGACTTTCCTATATAACATGACAAAGTTGCACGACTAAAAAGCTCATGTTGCTTCATAAATGCATCTATATGATCATGTGTTTGATATAGACATGATCATGCAGTTGACTTTAGTTCTTTTAACTTAACACAACAAGGTTGTACGAGTGTGATAATCATATTAGACTTGAAATGTACAAACATGGTCATGCTATAATTTAGCAGTTATACCTAAAATGTTTCTTAGAAAATCACAAGCCCCAACATAAGCATGCATAAGATCTCTTGTTTTTGACATACGTGTTAAAATATAACAATGCACAGTCATGCTCAATAAGCACACAATCGTGTGGTGCCTGAAACCTGCACAAATAAAACTTATCCCATTTTTTATCATGAGCCAAGTCATGCCAAGGTAAATTAGTTTTTGTAACATATATTTGTCATCATAAAAACACAAAGGGTTCAATAATTTTATTTAAATTTTGATTTGGAATAAGTATTCAACCTTGATACATATATGAGACCCGATCAGTGTATAGCTTATCCTTGTAAGCTTTCGTAACTTGGAATAATAATATGCAAAGCAATTCGATTTTATGGCCTATTGAGTAATTGGATAATGACACCACAAGTATTAGCATTTGCTTAAAAAATTAAGTTGATAACTTAAGGAAACATGTAATAAAACCCTTTAAAAAATAATAATACTAATGAAAAATCTCGGGGATTTAGAGAGTTGAGGCAATGTTGACGTAAAAGTTGAGCAACAAATGATTGGAAAGTTGGAGAAGATTGGCTTTTATTAGTCACTTGTATATGTGGGATTGTACACGAATCACTTCTAAATGTTCGGTTGTAGGTTAGTGACTGATAAGAATGTTGAGAGTTAATCAAGTAGTGTTGTAATGTTTTCACAATGAATCTAAGTTAGAGTGAAGTTAGTAAGTGATATGTTGATTTTTCATTGAAATTCATGAGATAAGTTACGTTTGAGCTAAAGTTTTTATTTATTTATTTATTTTTATGTTTTTGAGTAGCACGAGATTATAACTCATATACTAAAGTCACTTAGGAGTTTAAAGGCTTGTTACATATGTTAAATGCAACTATGACAATTTATAGAAGTGATTTAGTTAATTTTATTAGTTTTAGCTTTTGATTTTCTTTGTGTAAGTTTCTTGCATGTTTTGCTAGGGACTAGCAAATCACTAGTTGGGGGTTATGATAAGTGTCAGGTCAATATATAAATTCATGGTCTTTTTTATAATATTTCAAGTAGAATTTTATGATTTTACCTTTTCATTCAAATAAATTCAAGATCACAATGTGTTTATTAAGTTTTGTAGGGTTTTCATGATTTTTATAGGTAGTTGATGGAAAGCAAAGAGGAAGATGCCTTATATGATGATTCATAATTGATCTAAAAAGACAAGAAGAAGCATGAAGAATTGAAGGCAAAACTGAAGCACTATAATGCACCCAACAACAAGGAGAAAAGAAAGTAGTAGCATACTAAACAGAAGTGATGCACTACGACACAACGCAACAACTAACAGTGTGCTACTATTTTTAAGACTTTTGTATCATAACCCTAGCATATAAAAAGAATTGTAAACTTACTTAATGAGAAAGAGCCACCTTAGACATAATTTTGAGAGACTTTAGCTTATACTTTGAGGTTGCTCTCATACCTTTGACTCACTTTGCAATTGAATCAATTAGACATTGAGACTTTGGATAATTCAAGGAGTTTGCAATAAAATTCAAGATTTTCATACTTAGTTTTATCTATGATCTCTATTATGTTTTTCATGAATTTGTGTGATAATTTTTCCATTATGATGAATCAATTCTTCTTATTTAAGACTAAGACTAGCTAATCCATGAATTAATAATAGCCTTGATCTGTGATTGAAGAACATGATATATTATGATGACTATGTATTATGAACTTAATGTCTATTAAAAATCTAGTCAATTTTTGATAAGATCTATATTGTGTAATTGAGACTTAGATGAGATATTGCATAAAAGCTTAGACAATACATATCATGGATTAATTGAATATATAAATTGATACATGCAATAGTTAAATGCATAATTGGTGTTGAAAGCTAGTAGATTCCATATAATAGTAATGCACTTTCATCTAATTAAACATATATAAAAATATATTAGATTATTAGATATTGAAAAATGTATTAATTAATTTAGGAAATTTCATTATCACATGAATAGCATAATTTCTTTAATCATATAAAAGATTTATCTGATTTGGATTAATGAACACAGAGTAATAATGTTTCTCTTATTATCTTTCTCTTATTGATTAAATTTCGCTTTAGTTTCAATTTTAGTTACTTTGACTTTTAATTAGTTTTGTTTTAAATAGTTATCAATATATGTCAATCATCTAGATAAAATTAGGAGTTGTGTTATCTCAATATTTGCTTACACAATTTTATGGATACAATAACCCTAAATACTTTCACTTTATTACTGGGACTAGTACACTTACTAGGAAATTGTTTTAAATCTAATGCATCTATCATCACCAAAAAGTCATGGTAAGCAAGTGCAAACGAATTGGACATGTTCATGGATCATGCCAATTATTGTCATCTACTCATTATTAGCAACTTGTGGATGAAGATGGATCCGACATGTCTATTAACCTCACCTAGGGTTAACAAGGGTGCCTTAATTCACTAGTCTACGCACCACTCAGATGGGTGTTCATTTACAACAAAAAATGGGCTCAACTCAGCTTTCAAGGCTAAATAAATAGAAATTAAGTTTAATAGGGATTTTAGGGTCATAAAGGTTAACCCTAAGTGTACTCATCACGCTAGATCCTCTCTATCAGTGATCCTCAAGCTTTATTTTTCCTTACTTAAAAGTTTGCTTGGATGCTTTGTAAGTAATCATCATTGAGGTAAAACCCTGTCGAATCAAAACGGGGTGCTTACAGTGAAAGTTTATTGCCAAAATATGGTTAATCTGACAAGAAATAAAGAAGAAAGATCAATAACAAACTCCCTCAACCAGCCTAGCCTATGATACCAAATAATGCATACTCAATTAAATTGGAGTTAATTCAAACGAGATCGAACATCATACAAAAAAACTTACAAGTAATTAAGTGTCAAATTCTATAAAGCATAAAGGCTAAGCCACAAACTTCTCCACTACCAAACCTTAGCAAAGATGAATCATTGGAAAAAAAAAAAAAAAAGTCACCTTTGCAAAGATTTGGATAAACAAACTTTTATATAAAAAAGCTCTTTTAAAGAATGTTTAAACTTTCATTCAACATCAACTATTACAAGGGAAAAATAAAAGCCTTTATATAGGTCACTATAAGTGGTGCCTTATGTACTTTAAAATTTACAACACAAATAGAAGAAAACAAAATGAAAAAAAAAAAAAGACATTAATTAACCACCTAGTTGTCCTGCCAAAGAACGCTTTGGAAGCTATCCCACGTTCATAGAATTTATGAAAATAGCAAGGGTAATGAGTCATTTATGTATAACAACCTTGTCTTTTGCTAAAAGAAGAATAACTTGTCACCACTCTTTTGTCAAGGTTTGTTTCCTCCATTAATGTTTTGACTATCAATTGAAAATTTTCCTCAAATTCTACCAAAGCAAAGAATATCTAAATGTTGAAATTAGGCTAGATAGATCATTTATAAAGAGGCTGGGTGGTTTTGAAGCACATGGGCCAAATGTGTCTTGTTATAGCCCCTCTTTAAGTTTTATCTTGACTCTTTTGAAGTTTAAAAGGCGAATTAAGGATTGAATTCACAGCAAAACTACTGACGGTTGTGAGAGAGACTGACAATTGCCATCCTTATTCCAAAGGCCATTTTGCCAAAAAATATACATATATATATATATTAGACTTTAATTCGAGTCACATGGTACACAAATAAAAAGAGTTGCGAAATTTCTAGGAAAGTGAAATCGCAACCAGTGTTTTAAAACTTGATCAGATGATGCGATAGAATCCATCCAATTAACCTAATAATTAGATGGAATAAATGGTCAAGCTCACATCAATTTGACTAAAACCAATTATCGAGGGTGTAAGAACTCAACTATTTGTTTTAAAATTCAGATGGTCAGCCAATCAGTTGAATCCAACTAAAAGGTACTGGTTACACCAATCTAACCGTCAAACTTGGATCTTTCTCGCATGTAACTAAATACAGATACCACTGGTTAGGAATATTTATTGTTAAATATCATATAATAAATATATATCCATTCTTTAATTGGGTCAAGCCCGAGTCCAACAACGTTTACCACACCCTACTCAGCCAAAGGTTTCAGAACGAAAAGGAAAATCAGAAAGCAAATGTGAAAAATACTGAAACAATGATGAGTTTACCAAATTCTTCCTTGCACGTGTAATTGATATAATAGCGACTTAATAAAAAAAGATTCACTCTCTGAAATTCTAACATTTCTGCGGATTCTCAGTGTACAATCATTGATACAAAATTACAACCACAACCAACCATTTCTCCCACTTCTGCACAAATGGGGGTGTCAAATTTCAAAGCCTAAATAAAAGCCACTGTTACATTGACCGATATATAAATCTAAATGTAAATATTAAATATATGTTACACACCTCCGAGTCTTATTCTACTCTCTGAGCTTCTTTCCCACTATCTCCTTCACAAATTTATTCAGCAAATGTTGGAACAGATATATATAACTAGACACTAAGCTATTTTCCCAGGTACCTTCGTATGTTTGCACATTGAAGGTTTGAATGCTGGAAATTCTGACCCAAAAGACTATAATACAGTAGGCTATGGAATGAGCCAATTGAAATTGATTATTTTGCTTTGTGTAAAGAGGGCATGACCCACATCTCAAAGTTGAGCACAAAAATTATTTTAGTTTTACAAGGAAGTTCCCTGTTTGTGTTTTCTTTTCTTACCCCATGATTGCAACTGAAGATGGATTAGTAGCTACTATTTGATAATTGTCTTGCTCATTTTCATCTTCATTATCTCCATCTTCTTGATTGTGATTGAAGTTTTCACTTTCAACATTGTTGTCTATTGCTAAGTCTAGCTGTTGTCGCTCTTCTTGGGAGCCGATCATGTGCATTAAGAGTTCTTCAGGCTTCAACTCATAGACGGGGTTAACAGCATCATTAACCTTCTTTGCTGTCCTCTCCTTATATATGGCGTCAAGCTGGTGAAAGTATGGACATGTCTTGGCATCCTCTGGCCTTCTCTTATTGCTTTCTTTAACTTTCTTAAAGTACTTGTTCATGTTCTCCCATTTCTCCTTGCATCTCTTTGCGCTTCGGTTGTAACCTTGCTTTTTCATGGCCGCCGATATCTCCTCCCACAGAGGCCCTTTAGGTCCATTTTCTAGATAATGCCCATCAAGATTAGTCCTTAGTTTTATCAAAGCCTCAACTTCATCTTTAGGCCACCTTGATGAGCCCAAATGCAAAAAACTCTCACTACCATTACTAAATTCTTGCCTCTCATCAACTTTCTCCGCAGGAAGTGGGGTCTCAGGCAATTGCACTGGAGTCGATTGTTCTGAAAACTTCTGCAGAAAAGCAAGTACTGCAGCATCCTTGGCCGCTGCAATGGATCTTTCTTGAGCCAAGAGGTCACGCTCTCTCTTAATCCGAGCCAATTCTTGCATCTTCCAAGCCTCCTCTCTTGCCATCCTATCTTGTTCACACTTCTCTATCGCCTCTAAAAATTTCTTTTGCAAATTCTCCTGTTTCTCTACCACTTCTCTCATCAATCTCTCAAAAAAATCTGTCAATTTCCTTTTCTTCTTTTGTGTTCCCGCCACCTCTTTACTAGATGTTGAGGTTGTTGAAGCAGAAGTGTCCATCAAATTTAAACTAGAATTTTGGATAGAAAATGGCACATTGTTTTTTACTGTACTTATTGGGTCAATTTCCATCACTACAGAAGAATTAACCCTTTCTGGGGGAGAAGATGGAAGTAAAGAATGGGTATCTAGAGCTTGTAACTGATCAAAAAATCGATAAGTTTTTCCAGATCGACCTTCTTTAGTTCTCCTGTGATATTTATAAATGTTTTCAAACTTCTCTTTGCATTTCTTCGCGCTACGGCTATAACCAAGTTCCGATAATTTCCTGACATCATCACACATAAATTTCAACTTCATTTGTATACCAATTCACTAATAAAGAACATCCTGACAATAACCCTTCCATACACAATTCCTTTACACTTTAATTCTCAAATTTGAATAAACAATTCAATCTAACCAAAACGGATTCAAGTAACCGTAAGGGTGAAGCACAATAATTAAGCCTCACAAACCACTATCATCATAGTTAAAAAAGAACTCTTTAATAGAACTTATATGCAACTTCACATCATAAGCATGAACTCTAAACAAATAAAATAGAGCTCAAAAACATTGAATTTCAATCCATCATCCAAAATCAAAACTTTAATGTATATTTTAGAGAAACAAACAAACAAAGAATGCCAAAATGAAAAGGACAAAGCAACACTAACTTCTTTTAGCTTTCTACCAAATTTTGCCAAGAAAAGCTTCAACTTTTGAACACAAGGTCTAAAATTTATAACTAACCTTGAAACCTCTTCCCAAAGAGGAGCCTTGAGACCAGAATCTTTAAACACAGTATCCATCTCGGACCTTATCTTCAACAAAGCCAAAGTTTCTTCTCTCGGCCACCGGTTACCGCCAAAGTTCCGGTCGCCCTCTTCATCTTTCATTCTATCCTCCTCTTTTCCGCCTCCATTGTGCCGGTTTCCAGCAGAAAGTTCTGGTTTTTCCGGTAAAGTTGAAGCTTCCATGATTTTCCCAGAAAAAGAAAAAGATTTTTTTTTTACAGCTGAGAAAATTTGGTGAATTTTAATGGATTTGAAGAGCTGGGTAAATTATTTTCCAGCTGTGGTTTTTCATTTATGGTTTAGGCAAATGGGTTTTTCTTGTCTTGCTTTGATTTGTGAAATTTTCTACTACAAGTAGCCATTTTTAAAACGGGTTAAGTAGGTAACAAATGTAAACACAGAGAGGTGAATTAGGGTTTTTCAAAAAGAGATAAAGAGTGAGTAGTGGTCAAGTGGGGTATAATCCAGCTAACTCTGTAACGTGTCGCTTCCTCATTGGTTAAAATTTTATCTTCTTCCTTCAATACTTTTTGTTTTGACGAGAGTTTTGGTTTGTAGATTTTTTTTAGTCAAAATTTGTAGCCTCGGGCATGCTTTTGTGGTAGGTTACCCCTTTTGAAATTGAAATAATTCATATCTTCTAGCTTTTTTAAACAACTTATTTCGATTTTCTTTTCTCTTAATAATAAATCGCCATTAATAACTAGGGGGCATATACCGGTGATTAGTTTTTGACTTTGACACATCTATAATCCGTTAAATAAAAGACTAAATTGTGGTATTTAAGTTGTGAGGACTTATGAATAAATGAAAGATTAAGAAAAGTGATTAAAGAGGTATAAACTAAGAAATGTAAAACGACAAAGATTTGGAGAAGGGCAAATGGTTTTTGTCTTGACAGCCAAAATTGGTTAAAAAGTAGGACCACTAAACTAAACTAAACTAAGCCACCTTGGCCTTTTGAAGTGTCTGAGTTTTCCCATTAACTTTGACTCGTTTATTTCTGGAAATCTGCAACCCATTTTTGATTAACTTTTTTTTTTTTTTCTTATGCCTTTAATCACAACTCACTGCTTTGGTAAAACTTTATGCTTTAATATTCATACAAATTGAGGAAAGAAACCACCACTTGCCTTGGGTCATATTTCCAGATAAGGTTCCAAGTCACAGGCATTATGAGATTACCTACCCACTCATACTCATCACATTAATCAAAATCCAAAGGATTGGAATAAAATGATAATTACAACGTGTCATACTTTTTACAAGTTATAAAAGCATAAAGAAAACATCAATTATTTATGATGGGATTAGTTTAAGAACATTGAATAATAATAATACTAATAAGGCAAGGTGGCTTACTTTTGTATCAAGAAAGTAAATGAGTATGAACGGGTAGACTCAAATTGTCGAAACTTTGATTGCCAAGGGACAAAGTTAAAGGTGTATGATTGTCCCACGTAATGTGACTTTGAATCGGGAATTTTTTTCAAATTAACCATTCGATCAATTATTGAGAGAATAAAAAAAATCAAAGACAAAGTCAAGTTTTTCAACCATCTTGGTGGTGAAATTGTGGTCTGGAGCCTCCCACGAAGACAAACTAAACCCAAGTGATTGTGACCACTCATTCTGATGGGTAATTTTTGCCAGCCAATTTGGCTCAAAAATATCTTCAAATTTCTGGTGGAAAGTTAGGATTCCATATGAAATTTAAAAAGAAAAAAGCTTTAGTGAATTGCAAGTCATATTTGACTACTATGATTGATGGTAACATTTAACAACGACTTGTATTTGGGAGAAGAAGATAAAATTTCCTACGGAATTATCTTTCAGCCCCTTTGAATTTTAATTATTGTCAGGCAACTCTTTATAAGTTGAGATCTACCGATACATTGATTTTAATGGGCTGTGAATGTAAGGGCATTTGTCATCCTCTTCACAAAATCTGGATAATATGATAATCCATTAGATTAAGCACTAAGTTCTTTTCTCTTTTTTTTTTTTTTTTTTTTTTGGCAAAGAAGATGCTGTTTCCACATGGAGTGATCTCATCAAACCCAAATTTAGGACCACAAACTCTGCAATTATATTTGTATGGCTTCTCTGCAACTCTACTGCTGGGACTTATGTGTGATATTCTCATTCATTATTGTTCAATTCCCACTCTTATTTAAAGCCGATGTGAATGTTTCTGTAAATTTTATAGCCCATCCGATTCAAAGTTTGGACTCCAGGGCCTATAAATGAATTCTGTTGTTTTATATCAGTCTCTTACCTTATTTAATGAGAAAGCTTGTTTCCAATGCCCTTTTTCTAAAGATGATACATTACGTTGAAAGGTAACCTACTACCCAAGACCTATGAAAACTCTTCTAAAAGGTTGACATAGACCTCATGTCTCAATATGCAACTATTGTCTTTGGTTCTCCATACTATTTCCTTAGCATATATTTACCTTAACTGATCAATTGTCATACTATCCTTAATGGGCAAAATTTGTGTAAACTTTATCTACGATGACCTATAAAGCATTATAAACTCATAACACTTTAGGGACTCTTACCATAAAGTCTATTGCTATACTTTTTTATTTCCACTTAGCCACACTTAATGGATGTAGTAATCTTGATGACCTCTAATGCTAAATTTGAACCTATTGACAAATCAAACACTTAGCAACATAAGTAGTTATATCTTTCTTTATCCCTAACCACCAAACCCTTTACTAAGATCCTAATACATATTTACATTGTCTAGGTGAGTGGTGTAATGTAGGACCCGCTGCCATGAGTACCCCTGCTGCTGAGCAATATGGTTCTTTAATTAATAATCTGAAAGTCTAGGTACCCGTGACGGGAATCCTACAAAAATAAAGCAACTGCTACTGTATAATGCATGCGGAAGTTGATAACATAAACTGACATACATAATGAGTCCATAATGGCTTTTTCATAACTATATAAACTGTTCTGTACATTGTTTTTTTACATCTGAGAATATACATTTACAATACAAGACCCACCAGGTCCAAAACTAAGATATACAATTGGAAAGTGTGTGTGGGGTCCTCTCTGTTAGCCTCTATCCACCCGCTCCTCATCAACAGCACGAAAACTTGAAAAAGGAAGGAAGAAGGAAAGGGATGAGTGATAAAGATCACCTAGTAAGCATTCTTTACTTCCCTCAACCCAAGCAAACAACAAACAATTTAAACATACTTGGCCTCGGCCCTAATCATACATCTATTCACTTGCTGTCGCTGAAACTGTTTAATCTGGTTATCTGAATCTCATTTAATTAACTGATTTCATTATCATTCATGTCATGATGTATATGTCATGTCATGCTAAACTGGAAATGGAAAAGAGCTGATGATGCATGTATTTGAATAATCTATAGGTACTCGAAGGTACCTGCTGTGCTGATCAGACTGATGAACACAAAGATTCGGCATCCTGGTTATGTGGGCTGAACAGTCTAGCTACTGGCTAGAAAGCTGAAAATGAAATACTGTCGGACAATCTGACTAGTGTCAGAAAGTTGAATCCCACAAATGTCTCCTCAAGTTTACCCAAACTCTAACCCGTACATCAGGTTCTGAATTTTGAAACCTACTGAATTTGGATCATTTGATCCTTTCTCATGCTACATGTCATGTCATGTCATGGTATGCTCATGCAACATTAATTAACTGATTAGGGTCTTATCTGATGCATATTAGTCATTGGGAAGGTTACGCATCCTTTACATTTCTTTTTACTGAATTTTTGGGAAATTTCTGCTGCTGCACTGGCGTGGGGGCAAGGCACACAGTCGTGCATGGCACACACACGGGCGTGCATGGCAAAGGCACACGGGCATGTGCCCAGACGCACAGGGTCATGCGCTGGTCGTGCAGCCGGTCGTGCACGCTTCTAGAATTTCTGGCCATTTCATGCAAAGAACTAACACACGGTCGTATCCCTCAGGACACATGGTCGTGTCCTCCACATCAAGACCGTGCACACTTTGTGCACACGGGCCTGCTCTCGTAGAAACCAAGACACACGGGCGTGCGTCTGGTTCTGCAACACGAGCAACGGCCTAGAAATATAGGAATCCAAGCCAAATCACAACCAAACACAAAGTAACCTGAAACATGCATTATTGGCACTTCTATACACCCATAACAAGCATCAATTTCATCATTCATCTACTATCACTGAATCCACCATGGAAATCTAACATTCCTCTCACTAACACACATACAAGCAAAGCAAACATGTATCCTGGGTGAAAATCATCATTTAACTTATCACATCATCATCATATAAACATACAAACATAACACTCAACATGCTGGAAACATAAACACACATTTCTAACATCATCACACATCAAATGCAAGCTGGGAATGTCGAAAAAAGTAAGAGAACACTTACCTCTAGACATGGCTGCTGAAAATCTCTCTCTCAAGCTAATCTCTTGGCTCTCTAGCTGGATTGGGAGCTACTGGAAACTGGATTTCTTGTCTAGGGCTGGAAACTACTGAAACAAAAAAGACTTAGCTGAAAATAGAAAACTGGGTGAGAAATGAAATCTTAATCTCCCATCTCTCTCTCTCTTCTAAGCCACCTACACAGGCGTGCAGGGTAAGGTGCACGGGAGTGCACATGAAAAAATGAAGGAAATTCATTTTCAGCGCATGATTGAAACCTCCCTAAAGGAATCATACGAAGGCCACACAGCTCTGGAAATTTACTAACTCACCCTTAAACTCTTATATACTCTCAATCTATTCCTGAATTTCATTTTTAACCTCAAAACTCTACCCCTAAGGGTTTTTCTAATTTGGGATGCTACATGTAAATAGTACCATAATCCTTTGATAGACTTCTTAATCCTTTAACCTTAAGTAACAACTTAAGCTCACATTTTTATCTTATTTACCTTCTATGCCATCGTTTTAGCTTGGATGACTAAGAACTCATAAATTTTAGTTATCTTATCTTAAAGGATAAACTCAGTTTTAAAAGGCTCACATGAATCTTGTATATGGTGACTCATGCATATAATGCTCATGCACATACCATGTATTGAAAACTAAATTTTAACCTATAGGCTCTTTGAAAATCATGTGTCTTATGTAGTGAAGATCAAATTACATAAAATTAGTACAAAACATGAAATATTGATATCTCATCAACCCAAAGGCTAACTATGAATTTCTGAACTTAAAATCATATTTGTAACATTAACAACCATAAGTCAAAGCTATAAACATCCATTAATCAAACTTAGTGAAATATAAGGATTTGACACTTTGGCCTAGTGAGTTGTTACACAATGTTGCCCCTTTTCCTTATACATATTATTAAACTATGGTACATCTTGGGCCATACTACAACTTTGTGTAAGAAGAATCATACAAGTGCCCCCTTGTATACCTTCTCGTAAAAACATGTCTTGAAAATCATATTTTAAAACTTATAAAAAAACATGTACATTTCTTTGGGGTCAAAACTCGTAAAACATTTGAAAACTTTAATCTCATGCATTTAACTTGAAAACTTTATCTTTTTGGCATGCCATGAATGTTGTAACCCTATTATGTAAGAACTAAGATGCCCTTACATTAAATAGAAACTAACTTGTACTTAATATATCTTATTTTTCCTTTAACAACTCTATGTATGAGCATGAACTTTTATAGTGCACGATCGTGTGTCTAATTATAAATGCAACGTGTAACTTGCTCGTCATTCAAGGTCAAACATATCTACCCTACATAGTCATGACATTATTAAATCTTTTCTTGCATAAACCTTTGACTCATGACCTATAACACTCTTTACACATGATCATGATTATATAGAATCATAGATGCATGGTTGTAAGCCTTGCAACTATATGGGTATGCACAATGATCTATTTTGACTTCACATATTTATTTGTTCTGATCTTATCGAGAAAAACAACATTTCTAACCAATCCAATTATTGACATTAATACACATCATATTTCTCAATTAGCATCAAACTTACCCCAATTAACTTAAATTAATTGTAAGATCAACACTTAAACCCTATACCATTCATCAATTATCAAGAGCATTCAATATCCATAATAATCTAACTTAAATCCTTTAAGCATGCGTTAAACCATATAGAAACCCCAAATCTTTAGCAAAGATTCATGAATTCATGCATAATCATGGTTAACAACAATATTTGAATACGATTATCATAATTATAATGTGATCAGCTACAAGTGGTAGCTACTTGTGTAATCACCTATACAACCTAGATTTAAACCTTAAAATAACATTTTTATGTTACCTAGGTTATTTGTAACCCTAATTAATAATCTTGGCATATTCAAATTATCAAATTAATCTTACATGTGTCTCAGGGCACTACATAATTCAACTTGAAACAATTAACAAAAACCATTTATTCCATTAAACACTTATATCGCACGAGCAAGCATTATAACCTTGCATGCGTATGCTCTAACATACACATGTAACCTTACAAGTTGTATCATCACACATAACTATAATATGCATATCTAAACGATCGTGCAGTGACACATCATCACATTACTTATTGTCTAGCAAATACACATGTCTTTCATGCATTTGCCACATCATCTTTCCTTTTCTTTTTCTTTCTTATATAGCGTACACAAGTGTGTTTTATCGTATGCATGGTCAAGTGGCCAAATCTTTATAGATAACGATCGTGACCCTCTTTGTGTCATAGGTGTGCTTCTTGTGGCCTTTGTAAAATTTGATCATTCTTTAATGAAATTCACTCAAAACTCACTTAAGATTAATCAATACTCAACTATAAGCATTAACTACCATCAAAGATTGTGTAAAACTTATCAAGAACCGTGAATTATCAATCTAAACCTCCATTCATGCATTCTTAAAATAACATGCATAATCATAAAAATTTAACTTGAAATCTTAATTGCACACATTAAATCACGATATCTCATATATCATCAAATCTTTAAAATAACAAGTAATCTTATTAATTCAGAATCAAAACTCACTACAAGAAATTATCTATTTTATGACAAATTTATTTGTGACGAATGTAATTTTGTCATTATATGATAGTCTTTGATGACCTTTTTTTTATAATTGTCATTAAATCATTTATTATTATGATAATTAATATATTGTCAACAAAATTCAAGTTGTTTGTCACCAATGTTCATATTTAGTGACAAATGATTAAATTTTATCACTTTTTCATTTGGTACCTGTAGCATCCCAGGTTAGAAAAGCCCTTAGGGGTAGAGTTTTGGGATTAGAAATAGAATTCAGGAGTAGTTTGAGAGTCTAAAAGAGTTCAGGGGTGAGTTAGTAGTTTTCTAGAGTTGTGTGGCCTTCGTATGATTCCTTTAGGGAGGTTTCAATCATGCGAAGCGCGGGAAGTGGATTATATCCATTTTCCCTTGGTGCACTCCCGTGCAGGTAGGTAGAAAAGAGAGAGAGACGAGAGTTATTGCATTTTTGCTCACCCATTTCAGCTTTTCCTTCTCCATTTCAGCAGCTCCCAGCCCTAGACGCGAGATCCAGCTTCTAACGGCTCACAATCCAGCTAGAGATCAGAGAGAATAGCTTGAGTTAGAAATCTCCAGTAGCCATGTCAAGAGGTAAGTGTTTTTTACTTCTTCCGTGCTTTCCCAACTTGCTTGATGATTGTCTGATGATGTTTGGAGATGTATGTTTGCATTTCCAGCATTTTGGTTGATTTTATGTGCTGAATATGATGATTGAGATGCTTATTTTCCACCCATGAGCATGCTTGTTGTTTGTGTGTGTGTGTTATGAGGGAAAGCTTGGCTTTCCATGGTAGATTCAGTAGTATTGGATAGATGATGAAATTGAAGTGATTTGTTAGCTTATTGAAGTGCCTTGAATGCATGTTTGTGTTTAATTTCAGTTTGAATGCGGATTTGGTTGGTTTCTTACATTTTTCAGGAAGTTCTACTACTGCAAACTCAGGTGCACGCCCGTGTGCCTGCAGACGCACGCTCGTGTGCCTGTGTTCTTGCGAGCGCATGCCCGTGTGCCTGTGTTCTTGCGAGCGCACGCCCGTGTGCACGAAGGGCACACGACCTAGAATGTAGAACACATGATCGTGTGTCCTGAGGGACACAGTCGTGTGTCCGCTTTACGCATGAAATGACCAATTTTTCCAGTAGCTTGCACGGCTAGGCACACGACCGAGGCACGATCCTGTGTGTCTGGGCACACGCCTGTGTGCCCGTGCCCAACACGGCTGTGTGTGTGCATGCATGATCGTGTGTCTTCCTTGCACGGTCGTGTGTTAGCCAAATTTTCCAGAAAAGGCAGAAAATGATTTATAAAGGCTTGAAAATCCATCCAGAAGACTAATAATCATCAGATAACTCAGAATTCAGTTAAAAAATAATGCATGAGCATACATAACATAGCATATAGCCTGAAAGAGGATCGAGGGATCTGAATTCAGTAGATTTCAGCATTCAAAACCCAATGTATGAGTTTCAGTTTTGGGTGAACTGAGGGGGCATTTGTGAGGTCCAACTTTCTGACACTAGTCAGACTGCTCAGCACAGTTTTCAGTTTTCTAGTCAGTAGCTAGAATGTTTAGCCCATTTGGCCAGAATGTCGAATCCATGTGTTCATCAGCCTGATCAGCACAGCAGGTACCTTTGGATACATATATAGATTTGCATGCATGCGTATTCAGATTTCAGTTACTATGTCATGACATTCATTTTAGAATTTGATTAATAATGAGCAACAGCTAATCCAGTAATCAGTTTCAGCACCAGCAAGCGATTAGATGCATGAATAGGGTCGAGGCCAGGTATGTTATTTGCATGTTTGCTTGCTTAGGTTTGAGGGAAGTAAGGAATGCTTACTGGATGATCTTTATCACTCATCCCTTTCCTTCTTCCTTCCTTTTCAGGTCAGTTTGCTGCTGGCGAGGAGCGGGTAGATTGAGGCTCACAAGAGAGGACCCACACACACCCTTTTCAGCATGTATATGTATTTTCTTTCAGTTTTTGGACCTGTGAGGTCTTGTACATTAATGTAAATGTAACCAGATGTACAGAACAGCTGCGTAAATATGTTTATATGTATGAAAAGCCAGTTTGGGCTCATTGTATATTTCAATTTCAGCTTCTGCATGCAATGTAATTTAGCAGCAGTATTAGTTTCTCTTTTTCGTAGGATTCCCGTTGTGGGTATCCGATTTTCAGTTTATTTAATAAAAGAACAGTAATTCTCAGTAGCAGGAGTACTCGTGGCGGCGGGTCCTGCAGTACCATAGTTTAAAATAATTTTATGACGATATAATATACATTTATGACGAACGTATCGTCACAATATTGCATCTTTTAATGACGTAATACAGATTTATCATTAATTAATATATAAAATAAAATAATTATAAAATATTATTTTTATGACCATTTTAATTGTCACAGTTAATTATTGTTTGTGACAAAATATAATATTCGTCACAATTGATATAGAGGAAAAATTTCATGGCAAAATTTTTAGAGGAAATAAGTTTGATGGTAACTATTTTTATCATATAATATTAATATTTGATGACAATTTAATTAGTTGTTACTAATGGTAAAATTTTCCACTAAAATTTTTAGAGGGAACACATTTGATGACAATTATTTGTGTCACTTAATATTAATATTTAGTGACAATATAATTATTGTCACTGATACATATGAAAAATATCATTGACGAATTATTGTTGTCACCAATATACATATTCGTATTCGTATTCATATTTGAATAGTTTGTTTTAGACTTATTCAAACTAAACTTTAAAACGAACCTTAACATGTTTGATTCAAATCTAGCCCTACCTAGTCATCAATATACATTTATTTAAATAAAAAAGATAAATATATCATAATTAAAGTATGAAGGAAAAATTATTCGAATAAGAATTTGTTTAATGACGATAATTGACGTCACTAATAATGAAATTAGATGACGAATTATCAAATGTGTCATGAAAGCAATTAAGGATGAATTCAAGTCGAATCTAATGTGAACATGCACATGTTCATGTTCGGGCTCATTTCGTACAGTTCAGATTTATGTTCGTCGAATTTTTTATAATAAAGTTCGAATTCATGTTCGATTTGAATAACTTAACTTATGTTTGATTTGTATTCATATTCGATTCATATAATTCTGTTTTTATAATAAAGCTTTGTTGATAATGCAGGAAGAGATTCAGGAGATAGTGTTGGTTGGTTAGAGTCGGATACTCTATTTTGCACAAAACTAACTAGCTAATTCTGCAGGGAACATCTTGAGCAACTCTACTCAAGGGAGGAATTGTGTGCTGAGTAGAGTTGTGGAAGAGCTACCAAAAGGAAATTCATGGGCTCATGGTGCCTTGTGGAAGAGCTACCAGGCCCATTATGCCTTTAAGAGTCCAAATGGGCCAACAAAATATTGGGCCGAGGACATTTGTTAATAGAATCTCAATCGTTAATCTAAATAACATAGCCATCCCAACTGTTGGATTTTTTTCTTTATAAGCCTTTTTCCCCTGAAGCGCTAGAATTTTTCTCGGTTTGTCAAAACCTGTGTGTTCTCTTCCTCCCCGACTGTGTCACATTCTCTCAGAGGTACACTTGTAATTTTCTGTTTCATTTCCCTCTGTTTGGTTGATAATAATACAATGTAAGAAAATAAAGGAAGAATCTGAATCTTTAATATTCTTAGTTTGAGACTTTCTATATTGAATCTATAATATACCGTTTGTTTGCACGGAAAACGAAAATTAGAGATTGCAGCTTAAATAGGCTTTAGGTTTTCTTCTTACTCATAACTGTCATGTCACTGAGTGATTGTATTCGTTGCGCCACTAAACCTTGTAATGGTTACGCATCAGCGATGACCAAATTCTAATCATGCACATCTTTCAGGTATGGTAGCTTCAATTGTCTCCATTTCTTCTGTTGATTGGCTTTCTCTCCCATTTGATGCGAAATGCCTAAAGAGTAGTAGTCTTGCTGTCATTCTAGTTTTAAGTAACAACAAAAATCTTATGCTAAGATTCAACCATATCAGCAAATTCTTTTCCGTTTGTTTAATAAAATTACACTGAATCTGGACTAAACTATTTATACCTAATTTATTTTGTAGAGGTCATGTCACTAATATGAACAGTTGCAACATGACATTTTGCTAGGCGTAAAGGTGGACAAAAATCCTGCTTTAGAAGGGAAATTTCTTCTTGTCAGTAAGATCGCTGATCAAATAATTCTTGTAATTTCCTTCACGGTATGAAATTCACCCAATTTACAAGAGCATGGAGCTTTCATGTCTGTGTGTGTGTGTGTGTTTTTTTTTTTTTTTTTGCTTACTATCTTCAAATACTTCACGACACTTAATTTGCAAAATATGTCAAAACACTGTAAGCCTTTTCCCTCTGCAGATAAACTATCTGTTGTTGCTGTCATGATTTCTGTGTAATTATCAATGGTATTTCAAATATTACTTCTAGATTCAGGGCCAACATGTCCCTACGCAAGCCTAAATTTCAATTATTGGCGTAGTTAGATGTGATGTAGCAGAAAGCTATCAATAATTATTTGTTTAAGCTTTATAAAATACAACATTGATTAACAACTAAATTCTGCTAATATATTCCATAAACATTCTCCTATCATTGATAATATTCACAATCAAATTCTTCTTTATTATTTAATCTTCCCTTCATTAGACTAATACTGGGGAGGAATATATGATAACTTGTATTAAAAGATGCCCCAATTAGGAATGGATAATCCTAGAACTGGATTTGATAGATGAACAATGTTTATTTAAAACACTAAATATTATTACAACTTTTTGTTATTCACATTGATTCCAGATAAGAAATGCATGTTTAGCTTGAAAGGATGATGTTCTCTGAGAATAACTTTTCTCTGTTGTATTTCTTCTTCAGTTATTAACTCTTCTTATCTGCTGCAGGCATTCAGGTTTTTTGACCGGAATCTAGTCCGCTACATAAGGGTAAGTAAAATTCTTTGCTTATGTTGTCCAGTTAAATCATATTAAAGAGTTGTATGGTGAATTTGTTGCCCCTTTAGGTTGAAGACTTGAGGTCGATTATCCATAACTTAGGGAAGTTCCTTTCCCACCGATATGTCAAGGTGAGAATTTCAATGCTGTCATTTCTTGTTGACACTATAAATTTAAATTACATAATCTGATACCATTTTCTGCATTTATTATTTGTTTGATTGAGGTGTCTGATTGGTTTTATTTTTAAATTACAGTGGCTTACGAAGTGGCTGTTTTGGTGTTGTAAATATGATCTTGGTGAGGATTTATAACGGTCTTTATTTTATTCTTGAGTATGTATTTTTTTCCTGCTGGTTTTAAAATTTTGAGAAGCTGTGAGAAATATAGCTTCAATCTTGTCATACTTTGAATGTGATAGTCTGTTATTTTTTGGATAAACTAGGTTGTTGATCCTGATAGATTTCTTAATCAAATCATATTTCAAGTTTTTTTGGCATTGACTTAATCACTTTATTACATTATTTAGATTTTTTTTTTCTTTTTGAACTGTATGTGATTAGTATGTGTGCTTCCTGACTGGTCAACCATCTTTGTCTGTTAAATTTTTTTCTGCTTCCTTTTGTGGAACTCATGGCTTTTGCAATGACCAGATAACATTTGTTACTTTGTTAATCACCAAGTGAGTTATTCTTGTGTCTGGAGAAAATTGATGTGACATCAAATTGGTGCCTCATGTTACATCTCTCAGGTGAAGCGTCTTAGGGAATCTCTGTATTCAGCTCTTGTTTTTCAGGTGGGGCTAGCTCAGAGATTGTTATTACTATTGAAATGTCATTTATATTTCTTTGGAATCTTAGACATCTATTTATCTTTTGGGTGTCATTAGTCAATAGACTATTCTGTCTATTGATGTGTCAGACTTATGAAAAGTTGTTGTCTTGGAATTGTTATCTTTCTCTACCATGTTTCTTGCTACATAACATAAAAGTGCTGGTACTATTGACTGGTAAAAATATGAGAAGGTGGCAAAATAAATTCTTTTCGAGTGCAATAGTTGATCCTACTGATTTAATATCTATTTTTATTATCTACTATGCTCTTGTTTCTATACAGCAGATAACAACTATAATATGTTCTAATGATATTATTGTATATTGATTTTATAGTTGTTAGTTTTGGAAGGAAGATGGACCAAAGTCATCTGAGAAGTAAAGCTTGAAAGGAGATTGATCTTGATGACTTTTTTTGATAAGTTTTCATTATTGTTTTAAGACTTGTTATGTTGATTTAGTTACTGATATAATGATTCGACATTATTGAATATATGTTCATTGATATTTTATTTTGAGAATGTTAAGAATTTTATTTTTCATATATTTTCTTAAAGTATATTTATCAATAATTTATGATATTTTTTTATTTATTGCAATTTTCAAATATTAGGTTTTAAGTAATAAAATGTCATATCTTATTGTAATGAATTATATTGTTCACAAACATAATTATATAATGGCAATATAAATTTTGTAAAGAAAAATAACACTTCGATAAAATATTGTCTCTTAATTTTGACGTTTATTACATCATTAAAATTTATTAATTCAATGACAAATACATTTTCATAATAAAAAAAATATATTATTTGGTGATGATTTCTTTTATCGTCATTTATCATCGTATCTATTGTGATGAAAAACAAATTTAGATGACAAAAAATTAAACAATATTTTTGTCAATATAATTTCATTATTTTCATATTTATAGTGATTTTCGTCACCATAACCACATTATTTGGTGACGAGATATAATTTTGTCATTTAATGTATAATAATTTTGTGACGAAATATGATATTAGATGACAAATTTTTGACATTAATTATGACATTATTAACGTTACAAAAAATGATAACATATAGTGACAATGAAAGTTTTCGTCACTAAAACTTGACTATTTGGTGACAAATACAAATTACGTCATATATACTTTTTGAGACGGAGCTGTGGTGACAATCCATATGACAACAAAATTTCGTTACAAAAAAGATTTAGTGACAAAAATGACACTTTATGGACAAATTTTGACGTCACAATTTATCGAATTTGTTGTAGTGACTATGCAATTCAAATTGAAATCATTCTTAAAATAGGATAAGATTCTTACTTATCTTGTTGTGAGACTTGTTCTCTCTCTCTTTCTCTCTCTCTCTCTCTCTCTTTCTTTTCGTAAATCTTTCTCTTTGGTAATTGTTTTTGGTAACAAATGACTAGAAAATCTTTGATATGTAGGTAATATGTGTGTCTAAAGCTTGTAGAATGAATATATATATATAATTCACACAACATAACTCTTTATATAAAGTATAAAATGGTTATCACGCATGGTCAAATGCTTGTAAGACACACAATTAATTGTCAGGCAAATAACCAATTTTCTACCTAATGTCATTAAACCTATGTGGCACACTTATACATGTCATGTGCCAAGTATGTAGAACCATGACTGAACCTAAAAAATCTTCCTTTGACCATCCTAAAGTCAACTCGAAGATAATTTTGAAAGCTAAGGCTAAGAAATGACTATATTATCCTTATGAGATACTAGCAGGTGTAACAATTGTCATATGACATGTAAGATCATGCATGGTCAAGACATGCTCTTACATTATCTTGACCTCACCATATCAATAGATATTGTCGAATTTTCTATTATCTAGATAATTACAAATTGTATAAGATAAGATAAGGAGCACAATCGTGCAATATGATAAATGGTTGTGTGTTGTCTCCTATATAAATAGATGAAATTTTAACATTTTAAAACTTTTTCTCAATCTCATTGATTCATAACTATTCACCTTTACTCACAACCGTACACAAGAGTTCTAGTAGACTACCTTGTGCACGTTTAAACCTACTCTATTCATGCTTCATATGGATATCGAGGTGTTGTCATGTTCTTGAATTAAAGACAATACTTAACCATATTCTAGGGTTGATAATGTGGAGCAATCAATATCAACATGATCCTTTAAACTTCATATATGTTTGTATGATTCTTGTATGTTAACATGACAATGACTACAAGTGAATCCTATGTATGGTGTTTATGACTTTTTTGAATGTATGAAAAATTAAAAAAAAAAAATTGTTATTTTGCATGAACCAAAAAATACCAATGTATTAGGTGAGTTTAACCCACATGCATCCATGTAGTGTTGACTTGGTGTTAGTATATAATGACTATTAAGACTATTGTCTTCTAAGTTGTTCAAGTTTAAATTGTAGTTTGAATCAAATGAGTTAATTTCAAATTAAAATAAGGCTCATTTTCATAAAAAAATCGAATTTGAATTTATTTGATTATTTGAGTTCGAGTTTTCATGGGATCGAGTCCAAATTCTGTTTGAGAATCTAAATCTCAACTAATTCATCTCAAACTAATTTTAAATTGAACTTTTTGAATCTGGTGTGATCTAATCTCCCAATTAATCATTAATCAGGGTTCATTCCAAATGAATCTTACCCTAGCACAGAGAGACAATTTCTCCATAAATTATAGGCCTACATAATGCTGATACAATAAAATGTGCTGGGGAAAAATAAACTTGACGCAATTATTCTATCTGCCACCGTTGCGCATCTTTTGGTGTAAAAAATTATCAATAAGAATAATCTTATAATAACTTATGATGTAAAACTTTAAGATACAAAATTAAAATAAGAGATGGAACGCTCTTTTGCCGAAGATAATGGTGCTTTTGTTTTTTCGGTAAAATGAAGACACAATGTGAACCGCTTTAACGGGCTTTTGTGGGAATAAATGGGCCTTGCGTTATGTCCACCCATATGGAATCATCCCTTTTGTTTTTAAGAAATAATAATAATTTAAGTGCAGTATTTTCATATAGCGGACGCTAGAAACCTAGAAGCTAAACGGAGAGATGGGGGTGACAAAAGAGCAAGTCGAATCTTCTTTGACTTCCAAATTCAGCCCTTCTCATCTTGTAAGCGCTCTTCACGATATTGTAAACTGGGTTTTTTCTGATTTTGCGTATTTAGTTTGTTTTGGTTGTTAAATTTCATTTTTTTATATGTTTTTGATGTTTTGTGTTGATGCAGCAAGCTTATTTCTTTTTATTTATTTCAGTGGATGATCAGTTGCCTTGTGAAATTTGGGTATTTTTACTGGGTTTGAGGATGATTTTTTTTTTTTTTTTTTGTAAACTAAGAATTTTAAGGTAAGTGAAAATAATGTTAATGCAAATCAGTTGCTAAAGTGCAAGTATTAATGGTTAAAGCATTGAATATTTAAATGTTTCTTTGTGGGTTTGAGATGGTATCTGTTTTAAGAGCGGGATGTAATGGTTATGCATCTGTCTGCAAGCTCCTTTGAGTAGAAATTTTGGAAATTCAAGTTTTTGTTTCTAGAGGAGAGTTCAATTGATGCACCTTTAGTTTTGGCTAAAATGCAGACAGGTTTATTTCATTTAGTTTGTTGTTGAGGTTATGAAATTTTTAAAGTTTAGGGACCCTAGAATATGGAAGGAGGCTATTGATGAACTTTGAGAAAATTCTACTTGATTGCATGAAATCTTAATGGGGTAAGTATAGTTTATTCTCTCCGTTTTTTTTTTTTTTTGGGAATGTTTTAAATGCAACTTATTGTGGTATGTATTTCACTAAGTGACATACCCTCAGTTGATTTTGTGTTATAATCTAATTTTTCCATTACTCAAATTAAGTTAAACTTGGTAATGTTTTTAGTCTTTGTGACAATTGAAACATTGAAAGGAAGATGGAGAATTTTTGTATATACATGATGAATGAAATACAAGGTTTATATAGCAATGTCTATGAATCCTAATTGGAAAATAATTTAGATTTTCTTATTGTTCAGATATTAATTCCTAAATATCATGAAGATACAAATACTAATTCGTATTCCTAAGGTATATACAATTTAATACTCCCCTCAAGTTGGAATATATAAATCATACGTGTCAAGCTTGTTACAAATAAAATCAATTTAAGGAATCATGAGAGATTTAGTAAGGATATTTGCTAGTTGATCATTTGAGTTGACATAACCAATGGTGATACAATCAGACAAAATCTTTCTTCAAATAAAATGACAATCAATTTTTATATGCTTAATCTTCTCATAAAACATTGGGTTAGAAGAGATACAAAGTGCAACTGGTTTATCACAAAGTAACTTCGTTTATAATATTTTTCTAAACTTTAATTCTTGGGTCAACTGTTTCAACCAGATTAACTCACAAGATGTTAAGGTCATAGGACATTATCCTCCTTTTTCACTGTCTAGCAACATCTTGCTTCTTTCTTTTCCATGATACTCGGTTTTTGTCCAATATCTTAAAGTGGGATGTCCATCGGATGGAGAACCTACCCAATCAGCATCTAAGTATCTAGCAATCTATGTATGACCCACGTTCTCATAAAACAATCCTTTATCTAGTGCTTTATTGATATTCTGTAAAATCTAAACAATCCCATCCAATGTTTATCACATGGAAACTAGAAACTAATTGACAACACTGATAGAGAAGGAAATATCATGTTGTGTAATGGTGAGATAGTAAAACTTATCTACAGTTTTTGGTACCTCTCAGGATCTGTAAGTGGTTTCCCTTGTACAATTAAAAACTTAATATCAAAATCCATGGGAGAGTCTATAGGTCTATAGTCTGACATCTTTGTTTCTTCTAGAATATCCAAAACATACTTTCTTTAAGAGATAACAATTTTAGAATTAGACAAAGTAACTTCTATGCCAACAAAATACCTGAGCGATACTAAATCTTTAATCTAAAAATGATTGAAATTGTATTTATTCACTTGCTCAATATCATATTGATCACTTCCTGTAATAACAATGTTATCAACATAGACTACAAAATATATACAATGCCCTTGTGATGTGTCAATAGAAAACTGAATGATTAGACTCACTTTGAATCAGGTTAAACTCCTGAATAATAGTACCAGAGCGGCCAAACTAGGCGCAAGGATATTGTTTCAAACCATAGAGTAACCAATGAAGTTTAGATATCAATCCAGTCTCTCTCTGAGCAACAAAGCCAAACGGTTGCTCTATCTAGATTTCTTCTTGAAGGTCACCATAAAAAAATGCATTTTTTATGTTCAATTGGTAGAATGGCCATTAGTGGATGGCGACCACAGATAAAAACAAACGAATTGAAGACATTTTAGTCGTAGGAGAGAAGTTGTCATCATAATCAAGACTATAGATCTGAGTATACCCTTTGGCCACCAATCATGCTTTGAACCAATCAACTTAACCATTCAAACCCACCTTGACAATATAAACCCGATGACAACCAACAATGAAGTTTCTTGGGGGCAGCAAAACCAATTCCCAAGTACCATTAGCTTTTAAAATAGTCATCTCCTCAAACATCACTTGTCGCCTCAGGATGGGAAAGGACCTTACAAAGAGATATAGGAACAGAATTAGAAGATAATATGGACATAAAGCATAGTATGGTGATGATAAGTGATTTTTCTTTTTGTAATTGGCGAAGATAAGCGAGGAAATTATAGATAGGATGTGGGTTAAGACTAGACCACATACCTTTGTGAATAGGAAAGGGAAAATGATTATTAGGAGGCAAGATTGCGGTAGGAGAGGAATCTAGAGTCGGAAGTGAGTCAACTAGAGTCTTTGGAGCAACAACAAGGTGATGGGAAACAATCTCATCACCTGCAGATGGAACAAAAGGAACAAGATCACCGCTAGCGAGCGAAGGGGACTCTCATGTAGGGAGATGACACAATGGGATGGAAACTGTTGTAGAGGTCAATTCAGGAAGAGGAGCAATGTAAAGGATCATAAGAAACTTGATGATAGACCGGTTCTTTGGTGGAGAGAAAGAAAAGAAAGGGGAAAACTCAAAAAATGTAACATCAGCATAGTTGAAGTACTGATGTGTATCAAGTGAATAACAATTAAACATTTTTGAAGCCGTGAGTAATCAAGGAAAATGCACTTGGTATATCGGGCTGACAATTTGTCCTTACTAGGAAGTAAAACATTGACAAAGTATGCGTATTCAGAGACACTTGAAGGAAGAAAATATGATGGGTAATCAAGAAACAAAATAGAATGAGGTATCTAATTCTGTAAGATTGATAAAGACATTCGATTTATTAAGAAACAAGTAGTGAGAATAGCATCTGCCTAAAAACGAAAGGGAGCTTGATTGTGGTTAAGCAAGGTGCAGGTGGTTTTAATAATATGTTTATTTTAGCACTCAATAACCCTATTTTGTTGTGGAGTATTAGTACAAGAGGATTGATGGAGAATCCCTTGAGAAAACATGAATTTGGTAGATGGAGTAGAAAAAATACTCTCCGGTATTATCACTATGCAACACACGAATAGGAATAGTTTCAAAAATAGTTTGACCTGATTCCAAATTTCAAAACAATTTTTCTAAGTTTTGTAAATGAGATGCAAGTGAGGATCAATTATTTGTCATAACATATTACATAACAAAGCATCAATATTTTTCCCATTTAATTTTATCTTTGTCATTTATTTTGACAGCTTTTGTAGTTAAATGATCCTTTAAGCCTTGGTTCATACACTATAATTCAACAAGATGTGGGTTAAAATGTATAATTAACACTGCATATTAATTTTTCCATAGTAATGACAAGAAGAGAACTAAAGGAAAAAATAGAACCTAATTTTGAGCTTTCAACAGACATAGTTGGATCAAGGACAAATCAACCGACCACAAAGTAGTGAAATATTTCGAAAAATTGTCCGACAAAACCTCAAAGGAAATGACAAAACCTTGGAGGAGGTTTAACGGGTTAACTACTGAACGGAACCCTTAGAGGCACAAGATTCTGCAAAGGAAAGCAATTTTCGACAACAAAGGCATGAGATTCCAATGAGAGCAATTTCTAGCGGTTGTGGAGTTCTCATGTGATGCGTTTGGCAGCTGATGGCAATGAGCCTTCGGGAAAATGATCACTAGCCTCATTTGAGAATGTTGGAGGTGGCAATGAGACGACACAGTCACCAAAGAGACAGATCGGTGATAGAGGGAGACAAGAATATGAACGACGCATGGGGGTGTGTGATGATCTTTTGGGATGATGCTAGCAAGATGCAACTGGTCACAATGAAGATGACACGGCCAGCGAAAAAAAAAAGGAAAGACAGTGGCCAAAAGTTGAACAGTGATGATCACCGAAAAAATTAAAAAATTTTAGATCTTGTTGGCTTTGATACAATGAAACATCGGAAGGAAGATAGAGAATTTTTGCATGTATATGAAGAATGAAATACCAGGTTTTTAGAAATCCTAATTGGAAAGTAATTTAGACTTTCCCATTGTATAAATATTAATTCTTAAAGATCATGAAGATACAGATACTAAATCCTATATACAACTCAACAGCAATGATCATTCACAGGCTTGGCTAGTTCTTAGCCTTCCCAATTGGTTTTGTCTTCGATTGATCATTTTGAAACATTCTATTTCTAACATCTTTTGGAAGTATCATCTTTGCAAATTGTTCTGGTCATTACATTGATGACAACTGGTTGAAAACCTGTGGACATGAAAGCTGGCTTGTTAGGTATTGACATTGTTAAAATAACCATGGTTATAAATTCTCAAATATATTTGCAGAATTATGGAGCAGCTATTACCAAATTTTTAATTGCATAACATACAATATTAGAATCTTAACTTACATTTGAACGAGGAATGTTTTGAATGCTGTCTTGTATCCTAAGTCTTCTTATTCTTTATCATTGCAACTTGGTCATTCCCTGGGGATAATTGTAATAATAAGATTACTTTTGGTAGCATTTAGATGGCTGCTAGGGACAACTATGAAATTGTGCTTGGCTGTTGAGTCCAATTTTGAGCTTCCTATCAGGCTAGCTGATCACGGCTTGCCTTGAGTAACTACTGCAGCCAGTCCAAAATGAGCATTTCTATTGCTGAGACCAAACTGTTTGAGACTGGGGATTTAATTGCGTCCACATTTAACAAAATGCCGTGTGCATTGTTTATTAAATGTTTGCTTTTCAATGTAATCCAAGTAGGTAGAAAAAATCAACTAATTCTTCGACTTTTGTTTTCCAGGAAGTGATTGATACATCTGGAGGGTGAGTTTGTCATTGCAGAAAAACTTTATTCTGAGTTTCTGCCTTATTAATGCTTTTCTTCCCTTGTTACAACTCTTGAATGAATTTTGGCGTGTTGGTCAGATGTGGCGCTAGTTTTGTGGTTGAGATTGTATCAGCACAATTTGAAGGGAAGAGGCTGCTGGAGAGGCATCGGCTTGTGAATTCTGCCCTGGAAGAGGAGATGAAGCAAATCCATGCTCTGTCCATAAGGAAATCTCTGACCCCAGAACAGTGGAAGCAACAAGTGGCTGAAAAATCTAATTCTGCTGCTTAAATCAGTCTACTTCAATAGTTCAAACGTTGGTTCAAGCCTGATGTAACTACAATCATAAAATGCTTGTTGGGAATAGATTTGAACATGTTGAAACTTCGGTAATTATCTTTTACTGAAAATATCTAATATTGTTCCTCATGTCTGGGGGAAGTTCTATGTTTGGATGAGATGGTATTCGCCCAAGTCATGAACCATTTTTCTTTTGAGATTTAGTCATTATTTCCTCATTTAGTCAGCTTTTTACACACTATATTAGTAAAATATAGTCAAACTCTAAGGTGACAATATAGCTTAGTGCTTTTATCAGACAAGAGAAGAGAGCAATCCTTTCTTACAAAATATAGCTGAGCTTTGAAGAATGTGACTCTTGTTAATTGTAGATCATAGCTAATATCTTGTCGGAAATTAGCGGGTCTGGTTATAGTAAACTTTAGGGACAGAACAGATTCTTAGAGAAAAGAAAGTTTGTATTGCATTTCTATCAAGCAGTTGCTTTTTAACACCAACTTTTTCCTGATCAGATACGCGTTCAAGGCGTCGAGGCTAAAGTTTTATTATTTATACTAGGCCAAAGAACTATTTCCCACCCATAGTTTCAGGCGGGGGTAAAGTTTCACCCGTTTAAGTTTAAAAGTCTGATTTTCCACCCTAGCATAATTTTAATATTAAAAATAATAAATGTACAGTAATAATTAGGGGTATTTTTGTCTTTTTAATATTAAAATTTTATAAATTAATAAAATAAAATATATATAAATATAAAAATATTAAAAAAATTAAAAAAAATATTTAAAAAATTTTAAAATTTAAAAAATTCAAGCAGTCACCGCCGTCAGCATCAACGACGGTGGCCGTTCATAATAAAATTAGGTGGCCATTTTCGGTCACCTGGTTCTAGGGGAGGCCAGATCTAGCCGCCTCCTCTAAGCTGGAAATGACTATTTGGTTATATTATAGGCGACGGCGGCGGTGGCTGGTTGAATTTTTTAAAATTTTTTTAAAATTTTTTTTAATATTTTTTGAAAATATTTATATTTAAAAATTATTTTATATTTTTATTATAAATTTTTAATTTTTAAAAGAGTAGTTTAGTCATTTCAATAAAAAAATAATAAAAAATTAGATAAAGGATAGGAGACCGGGCTTTTAAACTTAAGCGAATGAGACTTTGTTCCCACCTGAAACTATGGGTGGGAAATAGTCCTTTGGCTTTTATACTATCTGGGTGGTACTTTATGTTCCTTCGGTATCAAACAAGTAGGCTTCTACCTGTTTTGATCCTAAATTATGAAGGGCAAATAATTAGGCCAAATTGCAGGGCTTTTGCTCGGGTGTTAGGTTGCCAACTACTTTTTTAAGCCTTCATAAATAGCGCCGGAAAATATATGATTTAAAGAAAAAGCTGTTAGCCTAGCTTTTCAAGTGAAGTAAAAATGTAAATCCAGAGATGAAGTTTGCTTGCTCTCTATTACCGTGGTATCTTTAATGACTTCATTTTTATAATTATAATTTAATGAAACATGAAAGTAATTTTTTTTAATAATACACGAACTTTTAATAGCTAATTTATTTATAATATTTGTGGTTGGAATATTACATTTAAATGTGATAAGGTGCGCATGGGATGTCCCTGTTTGGCACAGTAGAAACTCTCAACCACATTTATACATTTCTTTTTTCTATCCTTGACTCTCTTACATGTTTTTTTTTATGCAAGATTTCCGTAACATGACTACTCGAGAAATATAAATTAGAAAAAGGCTGGAAAATATTACTATTCCAACCAAAAAGCATATTGGAACAGACAAGTTAACTGAAAACTCGAGCCTCTAATTAAACAAATATAATACCAAGAGCCCCCAAGATCCTAAGCCTCCTCCTCTAACTTGCAGGCCGTGACCCTGGGGTTTCATGGCTGCTAAACTTGTTCATCCACCACTTCCAGCTCACCAGGCGGCGGTGCCACCATTCCACAGACTCACAACCTTCATAAAAACTTACAGATTCATCTCACCCACACATCTGTGGCCTAAAAAGACAGCCCTTAGATCCAGTTTCACCAACAAAGTTGCAGAACACACTTCTGGCCTAGCTGAAAATGACAAGGAGACTCCACAACAAAAATTGACAATTGCTCACCTCAAAGCTAACCTTTTTCAACTAGTTCAAGGTTTGTTGAATATTTAGTCTTGATTGCTATACTTTAAGTGAGTGGCAAACTTGAAGTTTCATTTTCATTTCTTAAAGGAATCAATAGAGGAATTTTCGGAGTGCCATCCAGGAAAAAATCTGAGATTGTGAAGCTTATTGAGCTGCTGGAGTCTCAGAATCCAACCCCAGATCCCACTCTGAATTTAGAAAAGGTAAAAAGTTGTGATGTCAAGTGGTTTTTCAAAAGGGTTTTGACTTTCAATTTGCAGTTTCGATTCTAAAACTTGTAGGTTAGTGGATGTTGGAAGCTTATTTACAGCACAATTACAATCTTGGGTTCCAAAAGAACAAAACTTGGCTTGAGAGATTTCATCACTTTGGGAGATTTTTTCCAGACCATTGATGTTTCTAAGGTATGCCAATTCAGCAAGAGATTTGTTCTCATTTCTTGAGTTAAATTGTTGCACCTTGGCCACTGTCAAAACCAATCAAGAGTGACATGTTCTAAGCCCCTCACTATTTGAGGCGGGGAAGAGAATAATTCCATGATATCTTGACTGTGTGGGGTGTTTACTTGATCGAGTCGTTTAACTGTTAACTCAATTTCGATCTTGGATGATGTGAAAATGGAGGGTAAAGCAGTTAATGTGATCAAGTTCAGTGTGAGGGGACTAAATTTGTTGAATGGACAGCTGACTATTGAAGCATCCTTCGAGATTGCATCAAAATCAGTTAAAGCTCTATGAACTTTCTGTCTCTCTTATGCCTTTCGTATTGATGAAACTCTGATGAATTTTAACTCTCTTTTATTCGAATCCTGCAGCGAGTTGACATAAATTACGATAACTCGACGATTACACCAGACCAGGTGCGTGAAACTTAGATTTTGTGAGTTGCAATAATGTTGTTCTAACTTACAGTATTTTCAATATTTGGAAAACAATAGTTGATGAACATGTTTCGGAAAAACTATGATACTCTGCTTGGCATCTTCAATCCGGATGGTTGGCTAGAGATCTCGTATCCTTTACCGTCGCTTTCTTTGCATTATTATAATTTAGTTCGATATTGAAGGCTAATTTACTTGTTGAAGTCCTTGATTTAGCATAACAGATATGTCGATGACACGATGAGAATAGGGAGAGATGACAAAGGCAATATCTTCGTACTAGAAAGATCAGAAGAAAGCACGGCAAAATGAAGAATTTGTTGCTATAAATTTCCCAGAAAATTTCAAAATTTTTTTGCAAACACTACTTCATCATGGGGACTGTAATCATAATTGCAAATTTTCATGACAGATCAAGAGAAGTTTTAGACAGCATGGCTCTCAAGATTTGAACTTAAATTGTTAATTCCTGGGGTAATGCCAAGTTTTTATAAGACCTACTGCCGATTTATTCCCTCTTCGGTGTGAGGTAAAGTCTTTACTGCACAACTTACTCAATGTAAAGGAGTTTATTTTTATTCTTTTGTGTCAGAATTCATTCGCTTACTTCTGAATTACGATTTTCCCATTCAAACAAAAAAGCCATCAATGGCAATCAAAGAACAAAATAATCAACATTTGATGCGTTTTGTTCAGTGGTTTTTCGTTGAAATTTGTTATGAATTTGGACTACTAATTGGACAAAACCCCCCAACTGAGGCCTCGAGTGGGTCTTCAAACAGGGCCATGTTTAGGTTAAGGAAATAATTGAAGCATTGTATACATGTCGAGACATATTGTTACACACTTGACCAGCATAATTACGAGGCAGACGAAATTCCAAAGAATAAATGGAGATTCTGACCAAAATCTCCAAGATTTAAGAAACTTTTTACTCGAATCCTATCCAAATAAGTGGCGTAAGCTGTAACTTCATCATCAAACAACTGAAACTTTAATTTTACTCGAGTTTCAATCAACCCATATTTTCATCCTACTATTCCACATAAGTTCGGACCTACATAATTGAGTTATGATCCTCCATAAATTATATCAAACCCATGAGGAAAATTTATAATTTTATTTGTGAAATAAATAGTTCAAATAACATAAATAGTACATTGTTAATTACAAAAACTATATCTTTATTCTAGAAGAATATCTAGCCGCCTTCATTTACAATAACTTCGGTCCAAAATATACAGGAGTTGGCAAGATAAATAATAGAAATTGTAACAATGAGTATGCAGATTTTTTATTTCAGAGTCTTAGTTGAAGGCTTTCCTTAAGGTTTTTTCTTTTTTTTGTTTTTTGAATTCATCGGTTCAATTCTACCTGTTTAAAGAATCAAAATCGGCTCAAATATTAGATCTATGACAAATTTAGGGTATGTAATCGGTATTAAGCATTTTTTTTATAAATTTTGTAACAAAATGAAGTTACAGCGTATAAAAGTAGCCAAATAATGAATGAAGAGTTCGAGTTCTATTTTAGTTTTGGCAAAAACTCTCTTAAAAATTATATCGTCGTTGCTATTCGTCCCACTCAAATCTTACTGCCTGGTTCAACGAATACATTGACAAAGCCGATGTCTCCTCCTAAATCTCCATCATTGTCGACTTAGCAAGAAGTGGCAACTCAGTTGAAGCTCTTGTTACTTTTTCTTCCGTGCTGAAGCTCTCTCTCTCACCAACTTGCTCTACTTTTCCATGTATTGTCTATCAAATCTTGCTCTGCTTTGCTGAATCCTTACTCAGGAAAACAAGTCCACCAACAAGCACTTCTCTTGAATTTTGAAGATCTTTTTGCGTCCTCAGTTATTATCGACATACACTAAAAATATGGTGAATTGAGTGAGCTGAGGAAACAATTTGGTGAAATACCTCGGAGAAATATTGTCTCTTGGACGTCGATGCTAATTGGGAATGTCCAAAACGACTACGCCCGTGAAGCTTCATTGCTTTTAAGGAGTCTTTCATTGAGAGCGCTAGTGAAAAGAACAAGAATGTTTTTTTTAGTTTGGTTGCTATGGTTTCTATTTTATTATTGTGTTACATAAATAAGATTGATGGGAGAGGTTACGTGATACATGCCAAGGGCAGCAAATTAAATTACTCTAACCCTTAAAACTGTAGAAAGTGATAAGTAGGGATCGATCTTGTAAGGACTAGAAAATTAAGTTAAAATTGATTAATTGTTTTATGGCTAACTATCACAGTAATGAAAGAACGGGGAATTATGCAAATTTTAATAGCACAAGAAAATAACAAAAGTAAAAACGCAAGGCAACAAAGAATTATGAAAAGAAACTAACAATAAGAAGAAAACTCTAATTGAATGGATATATTCACTATCGTCATAAAGTTGTTCATCAATATGAAAAATAATTTAAATTCAATTGAATATTCATTCAAGAACAATAGAACTAGACCTAAGGTTCTCATTTTTTCTTACTTAATGGTCTACTATGAGATAGCTAAAAAAATAAAATTCTAATTCCTAAGTAAATTTCAAAACTAGGCAATTAATTACAACTTAAGAACAACTTTAATGATGAGAAGGATGTGATTGGTAATGGTGAGGACACTTTCCTTTGGTGGGATAATTGGCACCCCCATGGCCCCCTTGCTAAAAAGTATGGTGATAAAATTATTCATCACTCGAGGATTAGGAAGAATGCGAAAGTCCAGGAGATCATTGAAGAGGGAGAATGGAAATGGCCAGTGGCTAGATCTCGTGAGATGGTTGAGGTGAAGGTAATTACGCTTTGTATTCCTACAGGGGGACGAGATAAGGTTATTTGGAAGCCAAGTGGGGATGACAAGTTTTCCATAAATTCTACTTGGAATGAGTTTAGAGAGAAGAATGTCTTGGTGGATTGGGCTCACCTTATCTGGCACAAGAAGTTCATTCCTAGACACGCCATAATTTTGTGGCTCGCTTTGAGGAAGAGGTTGACCACACGTGACAAGTTACAAAGGTATGGACTATATTCTAATACTACTTGTGTGTTGTGTGATATGCATGATGAAAACATAGATCACCTTTTTTTTCATTATTCTTACAGTCAATTCATTTAGTGTGAAATTCTTAACCAGAGCAATTTGAGTTACAGGGACCAAAGGTGGGACGGATATATTAAAGGGATTTCAAAAGAGTGGAAAGGGAATTCGCTTAGGGCTACCATAGCTAAGATGAGCCTGGGTGCTATGGTTTACAGTATATGGCGAGAGAGAAATAATAGAGTCTTCTCGAGGGATGCCTTGCCTAAAGAGAGGGTTTGTGTTAATGTGAGGAAAGTCATTAGAGATAAAGGAGCGGAGTTGAGTAGCTTTCCTATCTCTAACCTCAATAGAATTCTTGCTAGTTGTTGGTCGCTTCCTTTGTGTATCTTTAAAAAACCATGAGATTGTTTTTTTATGAGGAGGGGAGGGGAGGTTACTGGAGCCTTGAGAGAGACAATTTTGAGGGGATGAGGTCTATTAAGAAAGATGTCAGTGTGAATAATGAGGGTTTTAAGTTTGTCGCTAGTTGGTGGGAGAGTTGGTGAGTCTTTTTGGAAGTGGTTGCCAAGCTTAGTGGGAAGGATGTGATTATTACTAACAACTTCTTTGTTTTGCAGGGCTTATTCTTTTTTCTAACCTTGTTTTGTTAGACCTATCCCTTGAGACCAAGCATGCTTACCATAGCCATTAACCAAGATTATCAATTGTGGACATTAGTCACTTATGTTGAGATGTGTGGTTTCTTTTGGCTTAAAAGGCCTAGACATCATGGAAGATATTTTGGTCTTAAGAACATAATCACTTGGCTTGGGAGTTATCATTCTTGGTGGTTTCTTTGCGCTTTTGAGCGGTCCTCCCATCCATGGTGGCTGCAGTTACATCACCATTTGTGGGGAGCTTTAAAGGCTTCACTTGGCAAGGCTATTGGCAAGAAGAGGGCAGCTTGGAGCTATTTTGGTTATAAAGCACAAGTTACTAGTGCATGACATCTTAATCTCATTGGTTCCAACATGCTTTCCTTCATCCATGGGCTTTTTAAGCAAGGTGATTTGAGCTTCAGTTGGCAGGAGGGTAATAACACATGCAGGGATTGGTTTGCCATGTTTTGGACCTCAGTAAGGTTGCAAAAATCCAAAATTCACTTGGTGGAAGGATTTTCAAGCTTTACTCTAGGTTTGCATATCAGTTTGAAGGAAATCAAGGTGGATCCCCCTTCCTGGACCTTAGAAATGTTGTACCATCATAGTTACACATGTTTGAAGTTGAAGGTCAGCTTTCGGACATCGTTTCAAGCCCAATTTCAGTACCTTAAATCTGGAAATCCAGTTTACTGTTCATAAGTACTATTCCTGTGAACTAGTAAATTATAGAAAATTTTCCAGGTTGGGTTGGGTTTTTCCCCTGTTTTGAGCTGCAATTCAACCAATATTGTAGAGCATTTTTTTCGAAGGGATTAAAGTCAAGGCTTTCCTATTCATTCAAGCTTCCTTTCAAGGGCTTAAACCATGGTTAAAGGTTGCTAAATTAATGGATACACAATGGAATATAAAGGAAAAAAATCAGCATCATGGATGCAACTTGGTGGCTACGGTGTTGGAGTTCTTGCCTCTGAGCCTGGCTGCCTCTTCCCCATATGCAAAAGTTTCTACTCCAGCTTGGAATAATGGGTCTGCAATATGGAATGAATTATTTTCAAGACTGGTGGGATACTTGGTTTGGCTAGAATTTGGATTAGAAATGGGCTGCATCGTGACTTCTTACTTGGATTGTTTTCTGGGCTTGGTTCTCTTATGCTACTTATTTCTTGATCAAATGAATTAAGGCTTAAAGAGGGGAAGGGCAATTAGTTGAAGGTTTTGTTTAAGCTATTCTTCATGGATATTTATATATATATGGTTGTAAAATGTTGTAATTAACTTTTAGTTTTAGTTTGTTTGTTCTTCTTGTAGAGACCCCCGCCCCAGGTTACTGTACGCTACGGAAAATACTGTATATATTAAATAAAATATACCTGAGATGGGAATCCCTACAGTAAAACCTGCTGCTGCTGCTGAATAAATTTTTCTTTATAAAAGAAACTATCAATAACATTTACTACAATAGTAAACATACTGAAATATAAGCGTGAAAACCCAGACTACTCATGTATAAAAGATAATAGTCATACAGTGTATATCTATACATAAATACACACATATATACATGAGAAAATAAAAGCATGCGAGCCAACATGCTATCTGCTGCGTCGAGCCATATCCCCAAAATCTCGCAGCGGTCTCGCCCAGCTCAGCTGCACTCTACTCACTGACCTGTAAAAGGAAACAGGGAAGAAGGGGTGAGTGACAAAGTCACTCAGCAAGCGTTTCCAAACTTAAACACTCGCAGGTCCAAAACTAACTGACTACGTGACTTGTCACGTAGGGAAAAATCTGTTGTTTTATTCTGATTCTCTTGGTATACCAAAGTATACCTATTTTCTACTTAATTCTTTACTGAATTTTGTTATATTTCTGTTCTGTTTCTGTCTGTATCTCATGAACTACTGTATATGACATGAAATGTATATGCTGATGTCATGTGTATGCTGAAAACTGTAAAAACTTGCCCTCAGGCTTATTTTTCTAAAAAACTATCTTGTCTGAAAACTCTTTCTGATAATAAAATCTGTGATCCGAAGATCCTGAATATATACTTATAGTATATGCTAAAAACTGTATCAGAATGTATTGTATCTGAAAATCTGCTATGCTGGCCAGACTGATGAATACAGGGATTCGACACCCTGACAGTGTGAGTTTAAAAGCTTATTGAATCTACTGATGCACAACCAACACTCTCTCTAACGAGCTTGGTCAGTGACCATGTCCTCTCTAGCGGACGCTGGTTTCCCTCTCTAGCGGGTGTGCAAACTCATAGGTGCCCCTCGTATCCACCCCTATCTGATATATGAAAAAATCATATATGTATATCTGAAAATCATGCTGTTGGATCTTTGGATCCAGTTTGAAAACATCTGATATGACATGTCGTGCTCAATGCTGATAATCATGCATGATATGCTGTTTTCTGATGTTATTTCTGAGTTCTGTGTGCTTAGAATTGGCTTAGAGTGGCTTAATTTCTCTTTTAATCTCTTTTTCTGCTTTTTCTTAGGTGCATGGGCGTGTGTTCTGGTGTGCACGGGCATGCGACAAGGCACACGAGACCGTATGCTTCTTATGCGACTGGGCGTGCTAGTTTATGGAATGATTTTCTAAAATTTTGGTAAGGCACACGGGCGTGCATACTGAGGCACACGGGCGTGTGTAGACACCCCATTTTGGACCCAATAGGGTCACCCCCGATGATGAAAAACCTGGATGTTGATTTAGAATTTTTGAGATATTGAACCGATGATGGATGAGTTTAAAAAAAAAAATGTTTATGCAAAAAAAAAAAAAAATCATGAAAATCCAAATCCTAAACCCAAACCATCTAAACCCAAATAATAATAATAAACAAAAGCCCAACCCAAGCCCTCCTTAATAAAGAAAATAAATAAATAAAAATAAAACACAAGCCCAGCCAAAGGAGAAGCCCAGCAGGACTGCAACTTGTACACAGACTGCGCGCAATCTCTTCCTTGCTGCATCAGTTTGCCTTTTTCCCGCCTGCCAGTTTTATTTCCTACAAATCTCTATCCAGCTTTCTGATTTCCTTTTCCTCCAGTGGCTTATCCCTTCTTCTGCGCATAAGATTTAACCGTTACCATTTTTGTTGGGCGGATTGAGGGGAATTGAAATGAATTTAATTCCCGGGATCTCAGCTTCCAAAGGGATAAAAATGAGAAAGAAAAATACCAAAAAGGGGAGAGAGGAGAAAAAAAAAATTTCCGGGAAGGATTTTTTAAAACAAATCAAAAATTGTTTAACATATTTGAAAATTAAATAGTACTCTACTGTTTTTGGCTCAACATCGAAAAACTTCTAATCGAATTCAAGTTAGTCCCTAAGAGGAATTTCTATAAATAAATTTTTTTTTATTTCAATTTTTTTTTTTTTTTTTACATACAAGCTATATCTTATAGTCTGTATTAATATTTTGTATTAATATTTTTTTCTTTGTTGT